>OX276470.1:15957537-16557537 GCA_946251955.1 Acronicta psi | reverse complement strand
TTACGCCAGTTAGACGAAAAATCAGCCAAAAAGTCCCGTCAAAGCGTGATCTTATTTCAAACGTCCATTTTAAATTGGACCTGCCGGCCCTTTTTAAATGGACTGACCCATTCAAGTGTAAAAGGGTACCGGTCTAATAACTATGATGTCGGTAATGCATGGTTTCAACTCAATATGTATAGAATTTCGTTAAAACTAGATCTTTTGACTACCGCTTGAAATGTGAGGTATAATTTTATTTAGTTTTAGCACCGGTCGCGGTTTGCTCAAAGTCTTTTCAATTTAGCCGGTTTGACTTTGCTGTACCAGAGCAGTGCCCCACAGTATTATCAGCAGTCTATCAAATTGATTGACACGGGCCTCGCCTAGAAAACGAAGAAAAATATGGCTTCAAGCATTTATTAAGATTGATAGCCGCGGCCGTGATTCGCGACCGGATGCGACCCAATACTGCTTTGAATTTAGCAAATATCGCATTGTCATTATTTATTTTACGATGATTCAAACGTCAATTTGAAATATCGATCAATTTGTAGTTTTATTTAATGCCTTTTGCAAAAAAGGTTAGTGGGAAAGACTTTGGTTGTTACTCGCACAATTTTCGTGCAGAATTAAAACCTTTTTTCACATTTGTAACTACAGTTGTTTGTTTGTGCTGCACCGCATACATTGTCCAGTTTGTCTGTACAATTGAATCAGTTAAGCGCGGCCACCGATATCGGGCCTTGCACGGTATTATGAGTGCGCGCTAATAAACACAATTCGCTTGTCATGCACCGAAACCGGCCGCCATTTTTTAGTGAGGTACCGTAAACATGGTTTGCAGGTCGACGTGTATTCCAATCAGCTGTATTGTTCCTGTTAAATATAGAATGTGCGGATAGTAGAACGCTGTCAAAGTAAAATGCAACATAAATAATTCGACGCAGGGGGGTGTAAGAGTTGCTTGATAATATGGTTAAGAAGTATGTTGACTTCATCATCAACCTATTGTCACTATCACTGGCAGCTGGACAATGGGCACGGGTCTGCTTTAGAATCGACTATAGTTCAACGCGCTGACCTCGTGCGGGTTGGCAGACTCCCCACATGCTGTCGAGAAAATCGCTCGAAGACTTAGTTTACTGGATATTATGATGACAGAAAAATTACATTATTACAAAATCATGAAATTTTTTGATACAATCAAAATATGGTCAATACCTCTTTTGTTGAACTTCAGTATAAGTATTACATTTTGTACAAGTAAGCTAATTCACACAATTATTTTCGGAGTTCGAACTTGACCTTTAAAACGATCTTGGTTAGAAACAGGAGAATATCTATAATTACGGTTAAGAGAAACTCTATTATTCGAGTTGCGTAATAGTATTTCGTCGTGAAAGCGAAGTAGGTACGTAGGTTACATTTGAGTCTATTGTTCATCCAAGTCTTATGCAAAGACTTGTTAAAGTCAAACTCGAACCCAACCTGCTAATTGTATGGATTAGAGGGCCATTATTAAATCATTTAAGGTCTGGTTTAAACAATTACCAATGAATGATGAGTTTTAATTTTTTGTAGAAGAATTCGACCTTTTTGATTGTGTAAGTGGCCTCAAGTCTATGTAACATGAACGCTTGAAATGAGAAACATTATCTTTAGCATTCCCAAGTTAAGTGCTCTCAGTTAAACGTGACGACCAGAATAGCTTACTTAAATGGCACTTAGGTAAATCAAATTTAGTTTAGAATACCTCGTATAAAATTAGATCTGCAGAAATCGTAATCAATTGCGAAAATGATTGCAGGTTGAATTCTTGTTAGTGTATAGAAAGCGAGCTCAAACTGGATAATTCGGGCCACTCCAGAAACTCAGCTCTCGAGACGTCCGGTTCGGAAATGATGTAATAATATTAAATATCCGGCCGTTCCGCCACACCACAAGGCCGCCCCGCGCCGCCGCCGCCGCCACAGTGCCGCGTGCGCGCCAGTTCAATGTTACAATCGCAATGTTTATCAGTTACTCACTATAACAATTGTTTAGACATTAACGATAAGTATCTTAGCACACTTTTTCGAAACTATTCAACAACACATACACCTAAATGTAATGGTAAATTGCATACCTAATTGAATTCCATCAATAGAAATTAACAGCTTTACGCCGAAACTACTAGAGACAAAGCTGCACTGCACTACCAGAGTTAGAATTTGTGTGTATTTTTAGTGAACACAAATAGAGCAAGCATCGCTGGACTGAGCTCAGAGCTCCCACACGTTTGCGGGCTTTATTGGCCATAAATAAATACCTCGTCGAACAATGCTTGCTTAAATAGTTTTAATAGCATTATACGGGTTGATATCAGGTTTTTATTACCTATATAATTATCAATTAATTGAGTGGTAACTTTTTGGTCTACTAAAACTTTGTCCGAAACTCCATTAAGAATAAGAATAATTTAGGTATTTGCCACAATACAACAAGTGGTCATAAAATATAATTAAAAATAAAAATATACATGAACATACATCACGTCCATTAAATAAATATTTTTTTTTTGCTTTAGTATGTTTGCAATATATGGATAAAGTAGATAAGATATGGAGTCATCGAAATACGAAGTTACCACAAAGAAAAACAATAGTAGTATCGTCTTCACAAACGCTTGTATCATCGCACACAGTAGTGGCATAATTTATTCTTCTCCGAATGGTTTTTCCTATCAGTTCCAAGTTTCGCGTGTTCGTCTTATCGACGTAACCATAAATTGTTTGAACATTTTAAGAATAAAGGCGACAGGACGTGGCTGTACAGTTCGTTCAGGCGGAACGCTCCCAAGGGTACGAGACGTTTTTCTGCCGTTTCCCACAGAAAATTATACTTAGTGGGTCCTTCCCGTGAGCTGTAATGTTGAACTGTTTACTCGCTTTACTATTGTACACAAACTGACACTACTCTTGAGACTTTAATATAATGTAAGTACAGTGGGAATATAATTTTAAGGAAAATAATTTTTGTTACCATAATTAGTCTTTTCCCTCAGGTTATCCCGCAATTGGAACATGATCTGAATATACAAAATAATTAACGTAAACTTCAGCAAACGCTAACATAAACGAAACTAGCTCTAAGTCAAAGATTCTAAATCTGGCGAACTTCGAAGATACCTAAATATTTAATTCGCTTCCAAACTTGGCTCAAACTATCCACATTACACTAACATAATATGTATGAACTACTACATAGTTTACGTATCTTTTAGCACACACAGTAATCTTTAATAACAAACTTTACCGAACAAAGGGAAAAAGGTTAAAAGCAACACTATACACTGTACAAGAATGTCGTAACAACCTCGTTAGTTTAGTGGTTCTAACCGCTACTGCTACGCAAGAGGTCCTGGGCTCCATTCTGTAAAATGTTTTATGAAAAATTGGATTTGTGCCAAACCTGCAAACTGTGGGTGTATCAGCATTAACATCTGCCTAAACCTTGGAAATACAGGCGTGATAGTAGTATGAAAGAATGTCGTCAGTAAAACTAATAAAAAAATGTACAGGTAAAAACCAGAGTGCGGTTAGTCTTGGTCCCTCTGGGAAAATGGGATATGTCGAGACACACATTGAATCTGCAGGGACACCGCCAGTATACATTTTATTACTATTAGTTTTTGGAGAATGTAAATCCACATTCCAATCAGACTACAGCTTAATCATATTTTATGGAAATATGTACATGTCCGATACATGTACATATTTCCTTTGTTCTTCATTGTAAATAATAACTGGAACCATTCAATGTTCGCATTACCTTTAACTCTGCATAGGTATCTATTAACTTGCGTAGCAATACTAAGCCAATCCAATGCCTCTATGTCTACATGACACCATTTGACCCCGACGCGCCGCGCCGGGCTACAATGGCGCCGTATCCATTACCTCACAATCCTTGATCATTCACTGCACTGGATTTCTCATCTGACGTTTTACACAAAATTGCACGAGTGACGCTGCAGTATCGTCCAATGAATGTCCAGCTTGAACTAGGGATGTTAACGCTACGGCCGAGTGAGCAGCGCTGCGCCTTTAAAATTGAGCTAAGCAATTATTTCACTCGCTCCAGTCATTTTATACCGGAGCAGAAAGTATAAATTAGTGTTTATTTATTTTGCGAGCTCAAAGGTTCTGTGAATTGTTTGTTCTGCGTGATGTACAAAGACTATTAATGCAGTTTGCTTCTCCTGACTCCTCTTTTTGTTTGCAATTTAAGTACCTAAGTGAGTTAATCGAAATCAGGAGAAATATAACTATTGAATTTTCGTACGCGTTATTTCAAACTGACACACTTGTTTAATAAGCATGTTATTTTTGTTGAGAATTACTCAGAGTTCACACATTCACACCTATTTCATAAACAGTAAAACAACAAAGCATCAGGCCGCAACACATCACTCTGAACTTGATACTTTCGTGGCCCTCATTACAGTATATCATTAGCGGTAACGTAATGAGCACACTCGCCGTGGAGGATCATAATGTGTCTACGTAGGATACTTTGTGTCTGTTATGGCTGAAGTCAGTGGTGTTAAAACTTTTTACCGAAGCCTGCATATTTTAACTGCCCCTTCGTTATGAAAATATACTTCTCTGCGATTTTCAAGCGGTATTTTGATGAATCAATGAGAAAATAAATTTCTCATGCGAATAACGATAGAATCACAAAACAATATTTGGGTTCAAAGACGATTACTCTCTCATAGTCGCCTTATAAAATAAACTTTTGTTTAATTGTATTGTTAAAATTTCCACGAATTATAAATAGAAAACATCTTACATAATAATACTAATTTTAAAGCTAGTTCGAATTCTTTAATATATAAAACTTCAATATTCACCAACCACCACCATAACCACATTTACTAAGTATCCATATTATTACGCCAGTAATAGGTAATTACAATTTAAGCTACAATTGGTATTTACTATAAAGAACTGAGGAGAATTATTGAGTTTCAGGCAAGGCCGCAGGTTGAGCACCGCAATCCTAAGCGAGGACCTAAGGGTCTAGATTAGTTAGGCCTTGTTTAAGGCCATTTGTCTAAGTGTTGTGTGACTTATAATTGCTGTGTAGTTGGTGTTATTGTCAAGGCGTACAGCAGTAAATTAATTGGAGCTTAGTATTGTAATGTTATGGATGTTAGGTTAGGCCCAGTTATGAAAAAATTAATATATAGTTAATTTTATGAGTTTTGCGATTGGAAGTTGGAAGGGCTTATTTTGTGAAGCAAAGACTTTAAGTACTTACTGACTAATACAGAAAAAATCGCCTCATTTGGTAATTGGATTTTAATATAAAATACAAAAAAATTGTTCTGATCTGCGTCTGGTCAATGGCGATAGAGTTGCCCCCTTTATCATAGGACCTAAAACCTTTGGGACCTCTGGTTGACATCAGTTCCTATCCTTTCTGATAATACAGTCTTTATAGTGAGTGGATAATACACATTTAAATTAATTTAATCACATGCATATCAACAATGTTTATGTATTTGTATAATTAAGTTCAAAATGATTCGTAAAATAATTATCCCACATTAGTTAGTTGAAATGAGACAGCGTACAAATTATATCGTTTAAAATAGTAATTTAAAAATTGCAGGCAGTGTGATTAATTGTAACTCACCCACGAGGCCACGAGTAAATTAAAACATAGTTTCAGATGAATTCATCTTTGCCATTACCCAGTCTGCAATTAAAAAGGAGTTATAACTAAAAAAACCGCAAGTAACTCTGGAAGGGACAAAAGGTTTTTAACAATTTAAACCTGTGGCAGTGTGTTCTTCTGTAAAAATACTTTAAACTAACCTCGTTACTAAAATTCAACGCAATCATGTACTAGAGGGGAGTGTATAATTACTCGGCAAGCGTCGTCATTCACACGTCGTCGCGCAGGATTCGAACCTGGGCCGTCTGAGGGCGCAATTTGCCGTGCACGGTAATTGCCGAGCTTTGTACGAGTCGCGACCACTCGGAACACGTGATGTTAGTTAACCTCCGACGGATTTATGAACGCCTGGTATTTTAGTTCGAATTACTAATACTGCGTTAAGCACATCCTGTTGTAGACAGCGTCAAATTGTTTCGACTATTCTACATTTACTGATTTACTTTCTAGTAGTAAACGCAATTGAACCGGAATCCTAGATTGAATTCCCAGGTTGAGCAAAACATTATTAGAAATTTCCATTGAAAATTCTTGGTACAATCGGATTATTTGATTTATGCCTAGGTAGTTATTGACTGTACTCAAACATTGCTAAGATATTAATCATTTAGGTACTGGAATCTATGCCTATATGGAATGAAAATGCGTAATGATCGATACCTTCGTAGTTTGTAACTTGTTCGGGGTCAATATGAGGCCTCCCAACATTTGTTGCAGTTAAAAACAAATAAAGCTCGGGTTTCACTATACAACCTATTAATTTTAATTTACCTGGAATTCCGTTTCGCAGTAAAGTTTAATTATTGTTCTTTTTCCGAGCAGCGCTGCAGCTGTTGTGTATACAAACCACTTTATTATTTAATTACCAAAATTATTTTAAGGATAAGAAAGAGCTATTTTTCTATTTATTTATAATCGTAGGTATAGGTATTATATGGGATGAGTGCGAGCTACTCGCTTTTGTTTTATTTTGATTAAATAAGTAAAATACTTAGGTTTTATAACCGTATGAAGCACTACAACAATTAAAATTTTACGTGCTTTTAATGACTTTCAGCCATTTGTTTTTGTTTGCCCAACATTGATAATTATAACTGTTCCACAATAAATTCTAGTAGCTAAAATACTGGTTTTTTACATAATTTTTCGTACATTACCTACGGTATTAGATCGTGTAGCTTGACAGATGTGATCAATTGATTTACAGGTTGTTAAGTATGTAGCCACACTTAAGTGCCTTATATACCAAGCTTTTTATTTTCTTAGAAATTCGTACAAAAGGTTATAATGATATAAGTGTAGGTACGTACGTATAAGTACAATAACACAAAGTTAGTAGGAAACTGGAAACTTGCTATGGTACTCGATAAAAGAGCTATAGTCCGTTTTTTAATCTCAGAGACTAGATTGACATATGCAACTGTCAAAATTACAAATAATGATACCAGCTTTTTTGTGTAGTGATGTACCTACGATACCGGTTTGTTGGTTTATTAAAGCCCAAATTAATTAGAATTGTCCAAATGCACAATACATTCCATGAAAGGTAAGTCGTCGTAGTTTTTAAGTACCAAATGACGTAAAATTACCTAACAAAAAAATAACTAAGAAATAACTTTAATAAATTTAGTCTTATGTTCCAACGAGGTAATAAGTATTAGAAAACTATATCAATAGCTGTAAAAAAGTTTTAGAAGATTATGTTGATTTCGCTATCGTTATTTAGTCCATAAAAACTCTAACTAATCCCACCCATGATTATTACGTTTTAAATAAGACCTACTATTTTTTTCAGAATAACTCAATTTAAAAAAACCGACACTTCAATTTATTAGCGATAATTTTCG
The DNA here is from genome assembly GCA_946251955.1 of Acronicta psi. Lineage (NCBI taxonomy): Eukaryota > Metazoa > Arthropoda > Insecta > Lepidoptera > Noctuidae > Acronicta > Acronicta psi. The sequence continues at coordinate 16,549,984 of OX276470.1, read as the reverse complement.
ATAGGGGCACATTACTATTTAAGAATTGCAAAAAACTGGTATCCCACGAAATGTCACTTTAGTCTCTGAGATTAAAAAACAGACTATAGGTGTAGAGACAGCTATACCAAACTCTTTTGACAAAGACGTCGTCATAAATATATTATCACGTATTAGGTGTCAATCAAAACGCAGGTGTTGCTCGCTACCTACATGCCATAATCCATACTAATATTATAAATGCGAAAGTAACTCTGTATGTCTGTCTGTCTGTCGCGCTTTCACGCAAAAACTACCGAACGCACGAACCGATTTAAATGAAGTCTCGAGGCAAAAAAAGGATGTATGCTACTTTTTAATGCGAAAAAGATCTGTACGGGGTTGAAATAGGGGATGTAAGATAAAAGAAATACCCAGAGCACGTGGGCGAAGCCACTGGCGGGAAGCTAGTTATTTATAACTTAATGTCAAGACGCAGACATGATTCTCTTTTGTCAGCTGTAAATAAAGCACAGCATAGTAGGCACTCGACTAAAATTGCCATGTCAAAAATCCGCCACAACAACCAGACACAGCAGAGAATCCCGTCCCCCAAAGGTGGGCTCTGATATCGTATTCTCGGATGACGCGGCAAAGTGCAGAGAGTGACACGAGAGACACGAGCCGACGTGGAGGGACACCACTACTTTGGTACCATGCTCTACATGCAGACGGATTTAAATGGAACGTTTAGAGGTATTTTGGGCACTTTAAGCTTGCAGTATTTATTGTAGGCACGATGTTGTATTTCATTGACTTATCCAAGTAATGGTTCAATTTCTACACAGAGAGTGATTATGTAAATGATCTTGGTTAATTGTTTGTTTGACACCGACTTAAAATTAGCTGTCTAAATAAAATATGTAAAAAGGAATTTTTGCTTTTTGCTATTCAGTTATTTTTTCATCACTAAGCTTTTGTTACATTATTATGATATTGTTCAATTTTATTTGAGATCTATAAATACGGTCCATAGTAATAGTAACGTACATTTAGCAGTAAGAAATGGGTAATTGGTTGATTGTGATCAGTATCAAATAGCCACTTTTATTTTATAGCGTGTAGGCAGAGACTAGGAGACACAGGTGACAGAAAAAAAAATTAAAAGAGAAGATAATTATACCTATATTTTACAGGATCGAATGTCAACATCGTGATAACATAACATGTTTGTCCTTAACAGAACTCACACAGTGTGGAAAATTTAAAATATGTATGTGAGTATGTAGGCAATTATAATATTGAACATTGTTAAATCAAGATATATACTGTTAATTTAAAAGCAACAACAAAAATGAATAAAGTTTCTCAGTGAACGTCAATTCTTAATTTTTGCAACTTCATGTCAAAATGTTCGTGTTTATCTGATCAGTAAGCTTCAACGCAAAGCGAAACGATACCCAGTTAATCAAGCAGATTGCAAAAGTACATACGAATAAAGTACTTTTCAATTTTAAATGTTGCAAATGAACATTATCGTCAAGTGTAATGAACACTCTTGCGACACTCATTATACACAGTGAATCAAATTAGTGTATAATAAAGCTGTTCTACTATGTGAGTAAGCTTTTTGCACTAGTTGAACATAACATACCATCACGCTTGTATTCCCCTAATGGTTAGGCAGAAGTTTACTAATATACAGTGCGCCAGTGTGTAAATCCCTTGTAGGTATCTATATAATATATCCTTTTGCGATTAATTGTGAATTTTCCCGAGATACTATTGAGGATTTTTAAGAAAAACCGTTGCGTTGAAAAATTAAAGCGTTGCGCGATCCGGAAATTGATCCCAGGACGTGCAAGTTTCAAGTGCATTTCAAGAGAGACGTCGACTATCAAGTCATATTATGGCAGTAAGCTCGCTTACCGCGCGCTGTCTGCTATTTTGTGTTGTTACTGTGAATGCTAACACTAGCGGGGAGCGGATTCGTATATGTCGCCGACAACCTGCCCAAGTACTCAAACGCTACTCAATTTTAAGATGCTGTAAGTGTGTGTGTGTGTGTAAGTTTCGTGCTGTCTCTATCACTTTATGTCAAAGTGACTGCGACAGCACGAGACAAATCCGTAAAAGCGTTTAAGTAATTGACCATGAAAATGATTAAAAAATAAAATATAGATAAAATGACATTGAGAACGTTTCATTGAAGATAGAGATAGAAGAGTTTCCACAACGACAAATGAACCATTAGTTTACTTTCAGTTAGTTAAGTGCAATATAGAATTACCACTGGTATTTTTATTGAAATAGGTAATTAACTAATTCTGACACTTCACATGCATTTTTTAACAAGTAATTCCGTTATTTGTCATAAACAAAAATAAACTTTCATGCGCTGTACAAAGATTGCCAAGAATATGAAAAACACCACGAAAATCGTAGTCAAGATCACAGAATGCTTATTAATTCCCCTGTAGCATCACAAAGCAGGTCGTTAGAGCCCCAGTGTACGTGTAATAATGTTAACCAAGCGTCGCGTCGCGTCGTGGCCGTCCCGCACCCGCCGCGTGTAAAACTTGACATAAGGGACACTTTGTCATCTGCGTCGTTAGCTGCCTTTTAATATCACGAACCCTTAGGTCTTTATGTGTAAATACACTCTACGTAAAAGTAACTGTGCATTGCGCGTGACAAAATGTCATACGATATACTTTTATGACTATATTTTTAAGCGACAGCAAGGGTAGTCAACCCTCAGAATTTTCGCGCGTCGTAAGACGTCATCAAGCAGGGTAACGTCAGGCATATTAATTAATTTATGACGATAGCAAGTTATACGCACGTTAACGTGGAGTACTGTGACGCCCCCGTCACGTTGCCGTTACGTCGCCGTATCACTCACGAAAGACGTTCCAAATATTTTTCTCGCACGAGTGTTTTCTCGAGGGGACTCCCTCGCGATTATAAGGAAATATGACATCACAAGAATGAAGTTGAATAGGTTTGTTGATGACGATTGTTGTTTTGGTGATATTCCTAACAAATATAAGTATTCGCAAAAATATTTTATGGTACGCATGAGAGATGATGTTTTTAACAATCGGTATACAAATGAGGCCCGTTGTGACTATGATTTTCTATTTCATAAGGAATTAACAGCACAATACCTACGTAAAAATAAAAAAATAACAAGAAAAAATATTTCATTATTCATGAAAAAAGTATGTAGGTACACGAAAAGCCAGATAAATCTTAGTGACGATGACATGACGGCTTCACACGAAACGATACGTCGCTAAAAATCAGCGTGATTCTGCGACCATTGATATTCCAGGCATTTTGACATGACAGGATTCACGCGCAAACGTGTCAGGTTAAAAAGTATTTTTTGAACATAAAAATTCGGCGCCAAGTAAGCATATACTGCGTAGAACGTATAAAAGTTCCACAGTTTTTGTGAAAACACTCTATTTTTACTTAGTCGAGATACGACGAAGTTAGTCTAGAAAATGTTTGATGGATTGAGTTTTATCTAAACATGCTAGTTTGGTCTGGGCGCGTTTGACCTTTACAATATTAAAATCTTTAGTGTTCAATATTTTACTTTACACACACTCATCCATCACGTGTTGTGAGCACTATATTGTAACTTCAACGGAATACATAATTATCACTCTTATATCTTTGCCTCATTGTGTATTAAAATACATTACCTATATACTCTTTAAGCTGCATAGCAGTTCAGTAGACTTCTAAAATAGAACGAAGATTTTGCTTCCAAAACGGTTCATCCTACCTATTTGTGGTTCGCAAATATAGTGCACGAGAATACGTATAACTGTCAAGTAAACCACGCGGCCCACTCGTGTGAAACACCTTAGCGTAATTTAGTGACGTCAGCGGCCGGTGTAGAGAGGCCTTATTGATGTGCATTGCAGACTTGTGTGTAATGAAGTTGCAAGTGTACTGCTCACATATTTATGCACGACAGTGGCGAAGCCCGCAAATGTGAGCTCTGCGGCGGGGAATATCATGTATTTTTAGAGAATTTCTGTCCAACCGCAGCAGAATATAAAATTTAAAATAATTGAAATCAGGCAGTTCAGTCTTTTCTTTAAGAGCACAAGGGTACATATATATATATGTCCAGGGCCCGGCTTGAAGGGGCCTACTTTTGTTATTTTTTTACACTAAACTCTCTTATTCCCAAGGGCACTTGGATAGCCAAAGACCCTTAAATCAGGCTCTTCACCAACAACACAAATTGGGCTATGTTAAACACATCTGCACATACTATCAGAAACAAAATGTGAAAGCCCGGGCACTGTGTCTGCTATATTGTGTGTGGCTGAAACTACAGGAGCTTACACTGTAGAGAGTCTACATGAAATATTTAGCAAAGTTTATTCTATTTTGTAGAAGGCTTCTCTACGGTGTTATGCTGGCTCAATTTTCACAGTAAACTCTGTGTACCACCTGAAATAGGTTATTCGTAAACATTTTTCGAAGTAAAGTCATCTTTGTATGAGAAGTTTTGCGGAACGTTCATATGGACGTGACTTATCACGATAGACGCGACTGCTGCGTCGCGGTGGTCGAGGTCCTGAGTTCAATTTCTCGAAGTCTGTTAAACTTCCAGTAGCAGCTTAGAGCCTGGATTTGTGACAGGTTGGTGGCAATGGGCTCGCTCCCTATTAAATGAGATCTAACCATACAAACCAAACCCTTCGGGGAATTCAGACGCGATGGCATGTGCCCTTTTTCGCTTTCAATTAAAAACGCGTTCGAAATACGCACAAAGTAACCAGGCCACGGGTTCATTAATCCTGCGCAAAAATAAACAGATTACTCGCCCAAAGACGTGTCAATAACAAAGTGGAAGCTACCATGATTGACAAGAGGAAAGAAAGTAGAATAAATATCGCTTTCTCGTAATTAAGATTGATACCGTCGAGCTAGGCAGCGCGTGGCGCGTGGCCCGGGCCCGTGGGCGCGGTATTCTTTTAGCAGACGATCAACCTAAGTGGTTTCTTATGTCAATGTCACCGTTTTGATTTTGTTACCTAGATATTGTAAGAGTAGGCATTATTTATTTATTTAAGGCACATCAACGATGATAACACAAACATTAAAAATATAAGGTACAGAGATGCTCTAACGCTGTCATCGTCATCAATCACATCATCACATGCACTACATCTATACTAATATTATAAAGAGGAAACATTTGATTGTTTGTTTGTTTGTTTGTTTTAAATAGGCTCCAAAACTACTGGACCAATTTGAAAAGTAATTTTTAATGAAGGAAACTTGTAATCTTAGCATGGAAAATGCTTAAAAAATACAAAAAGATATATTCTTTTAGTGTTGGATAGCCCATTTATTGGTGAAGGTTTCACGCTACGACTTGAAGCAGCGGAGTATCAATGAAAAATGTTCCAAAAACGGGGGAAAAATTATAAGACCTTGCGGGCGAAGCAGCTCGCGGAAGGCTAGTTAAAAATAAATTGGAATTGAAACTTATCCACAATTATTATGATCAATACCTAAATTAAAATTAAAAAGTATTTGAATGAATTAGTTTAAAATTAAGAATAAGAATATAAGAATAAGGATATTTTATTATAAAATAAATTACATTAATTCATTGATTCCTGAAACTCACACTAGGATTCCCTGTGTCGTGAGTTCCAGGCAAATTAAAATAACATTTAGATTATTAAATAGCTGTTCTATCAATACGCCGCAATAGATGAGTATTTCTTTATTGTATCTGTATTTAGCATAACTACTTCGTTGGCCTGGTGGTGGCAAGCAAGTGACTGCTACGCTGGGCCTTGGATGCGATTCCCGGATTGAGCCCAGGGCCCAGCAGGAGTTTGACTTTGTGGTCGGTTATTGGCAATAGATTCGCTTCATATCACATGAGACCTAAATATACTGGCGAACGGTGGATACACAGCAGCAGTACGTCATTGCTTAACACTTCGCGGAATCATCACGCCTATATTCCCCAAAGGGTAACACATAAATGTTGTAAATGTATGCTGTATATGCCTTAATGTCAAAATTACCTCATCACACACATAAACATTGCTAACGATATAAATATCAGCGATAGGAAAAAAATCGATCTCAAGCAAGATTCGAACCAGTCTCCTCCGGTCAGTAGACAACGCTTTAGCTAACTAAGCTACTGAGATCAAGAGTATTTTTCTTTCGCAAAAGTTTTTATCTGATAAAATTTATTTGTACATCTGACAAATTTCTTACATAAAACTATTCCTCGGAACCGACCTTTGTAAGTCGTGTATTATCTCGATAATTTAAAAAAAAATCTCTTTGAAATCTACAGCAGCAGTTGGTTACCTTATAACTTAGTAGAAGTAATATTTCTACCGGAATGCGAGATTTTCTGTTACTATAGCAACGGTAACTTGTTTATAACCTCATAAAGTCACTTTTATTCTGATCTTTTCATTTTACTTTTTTTTATGTTCTTTGGATCCGGTGTCTAAAGTAATTACTTCTACACTACAATTAACATTAGAATACTAATAGTCACAAATCACAGATGCACAAATATATAAACCCAGATTGTAATGTTTATGCACGATGTTTACACACGCCAAAACAATAAATTCAAGAGGGCCAACATCCCTTTAAAAAGAATAGAACTTTATCGAATAATCCATTTTAAAACATCAACTGAATGTATCAATGCCAAAAGCCGAAACGTTATCCCGGGCATGTTTTAATACCGATACTTGTGTGGAGGCTTTTATCCCGGTATTTTTATGATGACGACACATTTCCCTAATGCATTTTATGCGAACAGGTATTGTCAATTACGTCACATAAAATCGAGTTTCCGATTCGTTTCTCGCGTACCAACATGTATGTTTTTTGTTCATATTATTACTGGCTTCCCTAACGGAAAAACATTTATATCCGTTTTATTATTATTAATAATATGAGGTTATGAAAGCATTGGAAGATGAATATATTGTATAAAGGTCATTGTTAGTAGAATATGAGATGTTACTTTCGCAAAGTATAATAGAGCAATAGGATTGTAATGTAAAGAAAACCTTCTTCTGACAGGAACTGTTTTATCATAAATGTAATTAGCGTTCATCACAATGGTCGAGTACGAGTTCGTACTTATGGATTCTCTTCCTTTTTCTTTTTTATAAAAATCTGTTTGTTCGTTTAATAATACTGACTAGACCATTTTTAATATAAAAATATTTTTAATTTGAGTTTGAAAGAAACACACACTTGAACTTTGGAAGCTTTGGGATTAAAACATAAACTTTTAATCTCCGAAAAGAGTTCAATCGGTTTAGAAGCGTTTAAATCATAACGGAGTTATAACTTCACAGAGAAAAGACGATGTCGAAACCCGTATTGAGAAGAAATGTTGAGATGGTTTGGGCATGTCGGGAGAATGGATGTACGGCGACCGAGAAAAGGGATTTAGGCGAATGTCAGTGGAAGCGCCGGGAGGGGACGCCCTAGAAAGTCTTACACCGACCTAATTAGTGAGGTCCTTTAACAAGGTCAGGCGCATAGTATTTACAACCGGCGGTGTGTATGAGAAGATGTGTGAACGTGGAAAATGCAAAAGAAGTGTGCAACAATCAAAGCAGGTGGCCGTCTCTAGTTTCGGCCTACCCTGTGGGAAAAGGCATGAATATGTATGTAACTTCAGAGAGATAGGTTGGTAGCGGATGATAGTAGGTAAAACGTAGAGAGAACATGGATGAAACTTGCAGAAGATTGATAATTACCTTAATTTTTGACAGCTCCATCAGCACAATAGTCTAGCAATCGGCTGCGGAGTCAAAAGCCGCAGGTAACAAATATTTGGTTTTTGTTTTTGAAGTCTGTTTGTACTTGTGAAAGTTTTGTTTGCAAAAGCACCGAATACAGGAGAAAATCCCAATATGGGGCCACATTATTTAAAAAATAAGAAAAGAAGTGCTGTTCCTATTTACTAAAATTAACGTTAACTACTTATTAAATATTTTCCAGCAACATAAAAAGTAGCAACTTCTCTATTTGAACTCCGCGAGTCCCCGGCGAGGCTCTCCATCATGTCACAACTTGTGTCTAAATAACGGATCGATGACGTCACAGCGTGTCCGGACTCCGGCTATAAATAAACTGCGTCCGCTGAATGTTTAAAAGACGGATGAAGTCGGAATGGACTTTGGAACTTGTTCCCGATTAATTTATGTTGTAACTCGAAGGGATTTGTCTGATCGTATCGATCGTTTATTAGTATATGTGAAGTCTAGGCGTGGGTGTCGACGCAATACTTGTATGTATGTGAATGTTTTAGCGGCGCAGTTGTTTCTAGTAGTTTTGACCATAGGACGGTATATTTTCATACAAATAAAGTTTAAATGCCACTTTGCACTGTTTCGCGTTTAAAACATTATTATTAATTAGTGGTCTCAATAATTTATGAGTTCTTTCTCGGAACACTAATATAATTTCTTACCAAAAGCACTGTGTCGATGGAATTTCCGTTACAATAAACAATTAAGGAAGCTGTTATTTTTAATTTTATGCGATGAAATAAAACGAAACGGATTTTAAGATGCAGTTTTTGTTGCTAAAGTTTTTTTTATATAAAACGTCCGAGTTGATGGAATAAATTTACATGAAAAAGCCCCACGTAATACTCGACGCTGGATATAATTTTAAAAGAGAGAATAATTCTAAGGAATAATGACTATTAATAACACTGACAAGTTTTATCAAGATTAAGAAAATGAAAAAGTGTTCATTTTTCATTTATCTACCTGATGTACGACCAAGTAAGTGATGACCTCTATTGAAGCGGGCTAGGTCGGAGCTAGGTTGGCGAATTTCATGAAGAGGGCTCAGAGCTAAAGCTAATAAAAATAGACCGTAATAATAATAAACCACAAAGGTTAGTCACCGATATACTGCTCAAAGGAATTCTTACAAAACTACCTGAATCGATTGTCTTCAAAGAGTTTCCTTTAATAAATTAAGTGTACAAAATATTACTACAATAGCTATTGTGCTACATAAGGCTTCAGTATCCAAGCACACAACCGACACAATGCCTGAGCTCGGTGTGCTCTGAAGTAATACAAAAAAAAACGAATCAACTTTATAGAGTACTACGAGAAACTCTACGTGCTACGAGATTTGTTACGCCTCGCGCCTACGGAACTTGTAACACTGTGAACTGTGCTACGGGTACTACGTAATGGCTACGTACGTAGTACGCGTAGCGCGTAGAATGTGCTACGGTGTGCACCCAGCATTGTAATCTGCTACGCCGGCCGCTTGTTACGAATCATAATACTCATACTCAATACTCAATCATTTATTGCACTCCACAAGTTAAATAGATGTTACAATAGTAGGTATAAGAAGCATGTATGGGCCTTGTCAGGCACGGCAAATGTAGGAGAGAGGAGGAACTTTGAAACTTCATAATATATTATATTTTGTATTTTTATTTACTATTTATTTATTATTATATGTAAGTATTCCATACTATTTTACTAATTTGTTTTTTTTTGAATTTTGGGAACTATATAGGTATTATAAACAATTATGCAATAATAATTTGTAAACGACTATTTGAATATTGTAAATGAATAAAGATGAATTCAAGTGCGTGACAGCAGTGAGTCCGTGCGTAATGTACCTACTTTACGGAGCATTACAATGTACACTCAAATGATGGGTTTACCCGGAAAACAGGCATTGTTCGACGGACGCTGGACTGAGCCCGGGCCGTATGACCGCATTAGCAATGTAAATGAGAACAAGAAGTATTCATACATTTACATAGTTTGTATAAAAGTCGAAACCTACTGACCGCATGAGAGAAAGAGGGGAATATTAAAATTACAGGTCGATATAAATTATGGTAAATTTATTTTGTTTGTATCATTTGTAACAAACGGCACTTTAGTTAAACAATTTTATTATTATAAAATAAGATTCAAAATTTCTGTTAATTTTATATTTTAGTAGGCTTAGAGCCTGTTACTACACCTCTGGATAACCGCTAACCCTGGATAAATAAAAAAATGGAACAAAATATTTAGGACATTATCTGCTAAGTCGTTTAATTGCAAGTTACCAGAAATATTCGTTTACTAGAAATATACGTTTTACTTGATGTAATAATGTAATTAATCAAAACAGTGGTTCTTACAACGCTTTAGATGTGGTTCAATATTATATTTTTCAACTGGAGGCGAGTAAAGGTATAAATATTTTGCGAAATATCTCGTTTAGTTTATGTGTGGTATAAATAACACAATGCCCCCGGGGTTGCGACCGGGGCGCCGCGCGCCCACCCCGGTGTAGTTATTTGTGATAATTTTGTGTTCATTTACAACACTGCACTGTCAGATTCATAGCTGCAGAATATCCAGTTAAACGCACATAATATGTTCCTCCTTCGTACAAAAGATAAGCTAAATCCAGACTAAAAAAATATCCATAACTTTGTTACAAAAGAATTGTGGTTAGAGTACATCAATAAAAACTGCGAAACTAAAGAGTAATTGTTCTAAAAGAGATTGTTCTTTTGGTTCGGAATTTGAAAATGTGGAAACCCACTAGGTTGCAAGATTAGAAACCACGAAATATCCTACATAATTATAACCTTCACGAGTATCAACTGCTAATCAAGTACTTTAATTTCACCGCAGAACCGATACAAATGCTGTACCTTTTCATTTTAACTGTTAAACTGCAACGGTCCTCTGCTTTATCAGTCCGGGACACGAGGGTTGTCGCGGTCCAATTTGCGTGTGTAATTGGCGGAGGCTTTGATGGCGAATCACTTCTCGCTATAATTAAACGACGTACTGCGTTGTGCGCGACTCGCGGCGGTGCTGGGGCGAGGGCGTGGGGCGGGAGGGGGCGCCGGACGCAGCAGATTCGGATTCCGATTCAAATTGTAGTGTTAATTAACGGAGTTCTTACGTTTGGGGGTTTTTGGAGGGTTTTAAATTCTTTTTGCAATTGCTAGACTGGAAGGTTGTTAGGATGCTATTTTCTTGTATTTTTTTAGAAGCCTATTGACTTACGTAGGTAAGGCATTGGATTTATTACTAAGTATTATCCAGCAAAGTTACGATGCGATACGATACGATGCCCGCCGCCGCGTCATTGTCAAATAGCCGCCACACAGTTTGACATTCGAATCGAAAAATTAATAGAAACAAAATGTATGGAAATGACATTAGTGACATTCCGATTTGTCGAAAGCTTGTGTCATTACCATACATTTTCTTTCTATTCGATTGTCAAATTGCAACTTGTCTAGACCCCCAGGTCGATTGACTACACGTGGAAGGTTGGGAAGGCTAGCAGTGATTGAAAAGAAAAGACAAAAGAGCTAAAGATCCAGCTCTATGGCGTTCACTAAAAAAGGTCCACCTCCAGCGTTCGATGAATACGGGCCGACGATGATAATGAAAGTTAAAACTTTAGCCTTGACATTTTTAAGTTAAAGAAAGATAACTTTTATTATACAAACTTGTAAAGGAGAAAATTGGTTTTCATATTTCTAACCATATAACAATAAAAAATGTTGCTATCTAACTTTTGCATATCAAATACTAAAGGTTATGTATACTCCGTGTAAACCGCGTGGGAATTGGGGCGTAATGAACAAATTGTTTGAGCAAATTGACTGAACTGGGTCAGCATGGTGCTCATCGCACACTATTTGGCACTACCGCGATCATTTGACTTAGTGGCTATGTGGCTCGTGGCTTTAATGGGACCATCGTTAATCTTTGGTGCTGGAGTTACAGTACCTACATACATAGAGAAACAACTGATCTTATATGTATGCTAAAACGTCATGTTTCAAAAAGAAATATCTTATAGGTATGTACGAGTATATTTAGGACTACATGCTAAGGGTTATTAAAATGCTTAAATATTATTTATAAATATTGACATACTCATATTGCTACACCAGAATTGGATAAGAATAATGTTTCCCGAAGTTATTTTAATGAAGGAATATCTTTCCCGACAACAAATTACATAAATTGAACTATTAACGAAAAAATAACAGTTGTATGTAACATAAAAGGATCGCAGTGCACTGGGGTCGCGGCGCGGCGGCGCGCCGGGCGCCCGGCGGGGTCACACCGCGACAATTCCTTCAAACGACAGAAAACCCCGATAAGTGGATAAAAATTCGCGAACAGAATAAATATCACGAATACTTTTTGCTCCGTCCTCGATCGTTATTTATTATTTATGGAAATAGACCTGGAAACTCCATCGGGGGAAGGTCGTCATATTTTTCTTAAAAAAAAGTAATGTCCCCCGGTGCGGCGCGCGTTTGTCATGCAAATTTATGCGATCCGTTTTAGCGTTCGTTTTTAAACTGATAGCGATTTCTAGACGGAATATTCAATCGGATTGTGAATAAAAAAATGATTTTTGTACATTAACGGTCGGGGTTATATTTGGTCGTCACGAAGGATGTAAAGGGGTCGTAAATTAAAGTATGGATGGGGTCATGTAGCAAGCGAACGATTGAGTTAGCGTGGTGGTGGTCGTCGGCTCTGCGCCGTTTGTCATGAGTGTTACGGCCCGTCAGCGAGCCATGTACATCATTTAGTAAGGCGAGGCGCGGGGTGGCGAGTGCTGACACACACAACACGATGCGAAAGTATCACTTGGTTGATTAATCCTTGTTGATACATATTAGTAAGAAGGTTTTTCCTTATTTGTTTCTAGTAATAGCTGAAACGCAAAAATTTAATGAAGCAATTTAAATATAATATTTAAAAATTCTCACACGTCGGCTGCGTCGCACCGCATGCGCTCCACGACTAACTAATGTACGTAATCTACATTTGCATAAACCAATTTTAATGTAAGCCAAGCATCACGACGTGAAAGGCACTAAGTTCCACTCCGGACGCCAAAAACCAGGAATTTGGCAAATTTACAGAAATTCCAGCAACTTGCAACTTTGTCCTTTGATTCAAAGTTTTGAAGTTTTCGTGAATTTAATCAAAGTAACTTTATCTATTTCGGCATGAATGGTTTGTTTCGAGTTAGTGTCCCGTAAACATAACTTGATTATAATTAAGTTCAGTTTGAGGTGAACAAATACTCGCACGTCGCGAACTCAACGTTGACACAGAGCCTTGTTAATGGAGTTTCCTGGTAACATCGCTTCAACATATTAGGTACGTCTTCTCAACAACAGAATTAGAAAGGTGGAAAAAAGAGAAATACGCTCCGAAGATGTATGTATACCGTAAACAAGAATTCCGTATACGTGGCTACATACTCGTTGTTTATGAGACGAAAGAAAACAAATAGGTAATATTTTTGTTACGAAACGAAATAGTTAATACAAGATAGGTACTATTGTGGAGAACAAAAACAAAGGGGACGAATGCGACAGGTGGTCACGACCAGCTCGATATAAAAAAAGGGATCTACAAAGGAATGTTTGTCTGACTCCACATCTTCATACATCGAAGCTGTAGGATGATTAGAATAATATGAATCAGTATTTAGTTGTCTTCTTTATTGACTTACCAAGTAAATACGCACACAGTGTTGAATGTTTAATTTATTTATATTTATTAACTATCTACTATCTCTTTGGCACTAATATCACCTTGAGACGTAAATTTATAATGTAAAGGAAGATTTAAACTTGGTGGGTAGAACTCCAGGTGGCTAAGCGGGCATAGCGTCTGGTGTATTTAACCAGAAGACGCAGATTCAAATCCGGCCCGCCAGTCGATGTTTTCCTTAATTGAAATAAACTATATTTATGAATCAAATAAAATCATTACAATGAATCTTTACTGTCCCACTACAGGTCTCATTGAGTGAGACATGTTTGACGTCCACCACGCTCACCAAATGTGTATTGATAGAGTCCGCACATGAAAAGATGAGCGAAGAGCAGAATCGACTAGTTTTATTTATCTATATACCTGATCAACACATTGAAAAGGCAGAATACTTGTTTACCATTATTATTAAATGTAAGGCAACATACTTCAGAATGAGTTCATTTCACATGTCCAAACATACGAGTAGGTATAATAATATATGTTAAGAGCAACAATTAATAATACCGCACATTTGTGAGCGCCACATATCACCCAGCTGTCCGGTTTAGAGCTCTTAATTTAACACGAGTTCTTACAGCTTGTCACCTAGTAACGTTAACAGCCGCATGACTGGCTACAACGGAGCTAAGTTCTGGACGTGGGACAACAGCCTCCCCCCCCCCACGACCCTTCCTAATGCGAGAATGAATTATGGCCCACATAATAGCATTCGTTATTAAATCATTGTCGACTGTTTGCGTTACACACAGTTTTTACACTCAAATAAATGATTCACGTTGTTTACGTCGAATTAATTTTATTGTAACATATTTTGGATAATGCCTTGGTAGCCTATTCTTCTGCATGGCTTCTATGCTTGAGGTCCTAGGTTCGATTCCCAGGTCGAGCAGTGTTGTTGGGTTATCTGTTTAATTCAAATTTTATTTCTGTTAAAAGTTAAATTGTTAGTGTACAAAGAATAGTACAGCTCTGGCTTTGAGGAATACAAGCGTAATGGTATGCTAGGTTAAAATGAACGCTGAAGTATTGTTTTGAAACAGCATCTGTAGCTCAGGGAGAGACGCAACCAATGTGATAAGTATTTCATCACTCTAATGGCTGTACAAGCACTTAAACGTATGAAATGTTCTGAAGAGCTTGTCTCTTCCACTGTCAATTTATCTTCCCAAAGATTACGACCAATTTCGGACACGTAGAAGTGATTTTTTCCATATAGCTTTATTCACATTGAGACCTAAAGAAAATAGTCTAGTATACTATTTATTAAATACTAGTTTTCCGCCAGCGGCTTTTCCCGCGTGGTCTGGGTATTTTATTTTAACTTTCATCCCCTATTTCAACCCCTTACAGCCCATTTTTCGCATTAAAAAGTAGCCTATGTCCTTTTCAGGCTCTAGACTATCCGTGTGTACCAAATTTAGTTAAATCCAATCAGTAGTTTTGGCGTGAAAGCCCGACAGAGACAGAGTTACTTTCGTATTTATAATATTAGTAAGGATTTATAAGTGTCCACAGAACCAATCCGGTTATAGTCCACGTAAAGGTATGGTGATAATTAACTAAACCACTTAATTGTTAAAGTTCCAACAACTTAGTTCTGCGCGTCTATTATTGTAGTATCTATTTTATTACAGCTGAACACTGTGTAATTATGTATAACATAAATAACACCACCATAACCTGTTCCTTATGATATGCAAATAGATGCCATCGCCGGATAGACCGTTTTGAACTGTGCTTATCTACTATATAAAAATAAGTCGGGTTTTCCTTCCTGACGCTATAACTCCAGAACGGACGAACCGATTTCCACGGTTTTGCATTCGTTGGAAAGGTCTCGGGCTCCGTGAGGTTTATAGCCAAGAAAATTCAGGAAAAAATTCAACAGAAAAGCGGGTTAAAAAGGTTATCAAGACCACGCGGGCGAAGCCGCTGGCGGAAAGCTAGTTCATTATAAGTCTTATTACCTACAAGTTTTAAAAACTTCTGATAATGTTTTACACCTTTTTACTTCTTAATATACCTAAATATGATTTCTTATAGTGAAACACTTACTTTTAAACAAAGTCTTTAAAGAAGCTAATCTCTAAAGATTATCGATCGATTAAAGATCGACTTTATTAGAATTACTTTCTAGTCTAAGAATTTCCTGATGTTATTAACTGTCTTGAAATTAAAAAAGTGTTAAATTAAGGTCTTACAAAATTTAGATTTTGTTGACTACATTATTTCCAGTTTTAACGATTCCCAGAAAGCGGAAAATTCTAGGCTCTATTTTAAAGGTACCTTTCATAATATCAAAGTATTATAATTTTAAAATGTTTTACGCTAATGAGACTGAGAAGGGATCGTTTAAATATTAAGTTTTAATTGGAATTCGTACCGTGTGTTTATTCCAAATATAATAAAATTTAAAAGGAAAGGCTGAAATATATAAGGTAGCTGTGCGCCCCATAATAAGGTTCCGACCGGCGCAGGGCGTATCTATAAAAATATATTATGTAAACTGACAGCTGAAGGGTGACCTAAGTGACCGCGTTTAAGGAGTCTTTGCAGTCTCCACGGACTGTTCCTGTTCCCCTTCATACATACTAGCGGATTTGTTAGTATATAGACATACCATAGATTGGTTCTTACTTATGCAACAAGGCAGATGAAAATACTAGATGATTAAACATCTAAGTTGGTATTTATTATTGTTAATTGTATTATTGAGTTTTAAGAAGAAATTTGTTCATTAAAAGGGGCTTTACGATACAGAAGAAACCTATTTAGGGTTTTATAAAACAAGTTAAAATTACATAAACTTACTCGCTATATTATTTGAGGAATATAATACAGCGAGTAATCAGTCTTAATAATCTGCTCTTCAACAAAAAAATACACACAAGATGAATAGAGGAAGCATATTCTGAAGACGACGAGCAATTTACGATAATGACTTATGAGCGGAGTTGCCATAACCCCTCCACAACGGTATAGCATAACGTCGGGATTACGGGAGCCAATGAGGAAAAGTAAGGCACACATATTTCATACAATACGGTGATAATAAACTAGTTTTTGTACCCTCTCTATAGGATCAACTTTGGACCGTGCAACTATTGGAGTCATAGTAATGTTACACAAGACAGTGCTTGTAAACTCTGTCATCTTTTCTTCTTTTATAATAATCTCCACTACATAATATAAAACAAAGTCGCTTTCTCTATCCCTATATCCCTATGTATGCTTAAATCTTAAAAACAACGCAACGGATTTTGATGCAGTTTTTTTAATAGATAGAGTGATTGAAGAGGAAGGTTTATATGTATAATACATACATATTATAGTACAGAAAATACAAGAAATTCTATTCTCTAATAAAAAAGAATAACTAAATATGTTTCTGACTCAAAATCGCTGTTACTTTGTTTTAGAGAAAAAGGGCAGAACAAAGTCTGCCAGGACAGCTAATATGAAATAAAACCATTTGAACTCGGAAAAGAGAGGAATTAAACTTAAAGATGTTCTTCCAACATCTACGTATACCACAGGCAATTGAGTACTTGTAAATTAATTACACGTCACACCAGGGTGAACCCGAAGTGACTCTCAGATAAAAAAATATATTACTAAAATCTTTGATTCCGTTGCAGTTGGTCTGAAGAACGTTGAAAATATGGTAGCTGTCAAAATAAATACATCCATTAAATGTCGGGTAAAAACAGAAAAAAAACGGCGACAAAAAGTGATAAAGGGAACCTCGTATATTTCTATACAAACAAACCCCATTGATATTTTTTTTAATAGCAGAACAAGGAAAAAAGTTGTCATATCAATTTTCATTACGGTAAAATGATACTGCTGTACGCTCTCGATAATTATTGTATTGTTGTTCCGTACTGAAAAGCCAATGTCGTTTACACAACGGCAATGCAGCTACTGAAATACCATCTTAGCTTTGCCGCCACCCTAGTCTTAGTCCGCGGAGATAAGGACCAGTTTCGTTTGTTCGAGTAACGTGGGTTATGTATGTAAATGCTTAAAGTACAATAAAGGTAGCGTGACCGCGCATATATTAAAACACAAATACCAACATTTTACCGACACAGCTGGTCGCTACAGTCGCCAATTTATTGATACAACGTGATTAACATCGGAAGGATATCGCTCGCATTGTTATTACCTATTTAGCGGTCATTACATTCAATGTGATCAGTTTGTTCGGGCCGGTACCTCGTAACAAAGTTATTTAAGAAACAGACGATATTTTCCTGCTCACATTGTTTTAGTCAATGTAACATTGGTGTGGGTAATATTTTCTCTTTGAACTTGATATTTTCGGCTATATTTAGATTTATTGCTTAGTGTTTCATTGTTGGTAAGTAAACAAACAATATAATAAAAACATGTTGCTTAAAATAACTATAAAAATACCTTGTTCGGTCAAATCCGTATCTGATTTGTGTGAATAAGGTATTTCTATGAACGAAATCTGTCGAAATCTGAAATATAACTGTTTAAAATATAAAGTATTTGACAGCTGAATGAATCTAAAAACTATGATTTTTCCTGCTCTAATTACACAAATTGTAGGGAAACGACAAGGATGGCAATAATATTCGCAAATTTACCCGCATACAGACACAGTTGCACGATAGTTGCACAGAATTGCGCCACATTTGACCGGATAAATAACAATGCGACATAAGAAGAATATAGGTAAAAGAAATGTACTACGTAGTCATTGGTTTACAATAAGTAAGCTTTCATCATACCATACCGAAACGTAAGCAAAACTATCAGGAGTACATAAACAAACACATCTGACGGAAGAACAGACGTAGAACAACGTAACATGTCGCACGCGACAAAATTGGACAGCAGAGTGACAGCGTATGACGCGCGCTAATTTATTACACTACACACTCGCGCGCTTTCACGAGACATTGTTGTGATGTCATAGATACTAGAAGTTGAAGTCAAAAACTGAAAGATGATAATGATACAGTCATACAACTCTTTGCGATATTGATTTTTAAGATTACATAAAGTGGCACTAACAGATCCAAGGACCATTATAAAATGAAATGAAACGATATTTATTTCTGCAAATAATAGGTCTTTCAAGGACAAATTTACAAGTTAAGTATTTTTTAAGTAGATGGCGCCGGCACAGTATTTCCTAAAATTCCTAACTGACGACCTCTGAGAAGAAACGCCGAATCAAACTCAGAGAATCATGGTATATTAATAGTGGGGACCTTAAAATGTTTGCTATGTCTCTGGCGTTTTGATTTATACAGAGACTCACAAATACAATCTTTGTACCAGTTTAGTGAGATGTCGTTGGTAGCGTCTCTAGTATTATTTTTATACCGATTAGTTCTAAAGGTTACGCCATACAAATAATTTACCAGAACGCTCTTATGCACTTCAATCTCAGTAGAAGAGGTGAGAAATCATAAAAAAACCTACGTTACAGAATATTATATCAAAATACCTACATTGGCTCCTATAATTATTTATTTTTATTGATTCCTATAATTATTATTCGGTAAATGAGTTGTTATGTATTAAATGTCATTGAGTTTATTGAATACACACTTTAATTAAATTAAATTACATTTGTTATGGGCTAATTATAAGTAATTTAATAATGCATGTAATCTTATTTCATAATATTTAAAATGGACGCATCAAATAATTATGTTTGGTAAAAATAACAGTTATAATGATGTTTAACATAATATTTGCATGTCACCACCTTACTGACTAAGTGTTTTGGATCTAAGTATATAATTAAGACTGAACTGTACCAGTACTTATAGCAAATAAAGATTCATTCATTCATAATTATAAAAAAAGAACATACTACGATAAGATTGAAATTATACTCGTTGTTGTCTCGTCCGAAGATGTTAGAAAACCAGTGTAGTCCCGGTATTGTCAGTCACTGGCGCCACATAATTTTGAAGAAAAGAAATAAAGAGAACGCACTTCCACTCTCGCTCCCAGTCCCAGCCTCTGCAACTCTATGGCTTCATTCGGTGTTTATGTCCGAAAACGGCGTCACGTATTTCTCCCATATCTTTATTTTTTCTTGTTATGCATCTGTTATAAGTGTTAGAAATCAACAAAAATGGGAAATAAGCGATCAGGTGAACAAGAAAAGAATCATTTATTAAAAAGTTACGAAAACTTGGAAAACGTAAAAAAGTTGAATCAAAACTTTCAAGTGTTGTTCAAGTGACAACGAAAATTACGGAATTCAATCCAATAATACTGAAAAAGGTAAGATGCTTACCTACTAACAAAAAAGCGTGTACCTAATGTGATTATTAACAATAATTCGTGTCCAAACGCATGCCGCAAAGCCTGCAATGCAAATGCAAGATGGTGGGTGCAAGTGGTGACTAACAAAAGCACACAATATTTATGTTGCAAATAGCAATACAACCTAGGCCTAGGGGTACTCTGCGGGAGTGCACGTGGCTTTATCATGCAACCTTAATGGGACGTCCTGCGGGGGCGTACGTGGTTGACATTACATGACCTAGGGAAGTTCGGCAGGAACTTACATGGTTATTTTGTATAATGGCTGGCATGCACTACCTATTACAATTTCCAGATGATATTGTAAATCCCAGTGAAGGACTCACCAGCGAGACTGGAAGATTATGAGAACATTCCCACAGGAATGCTTCAATGAGTCCAACCTGATGTACAGGTACTGGAGTGTGCACCCCCATCAATCAAATATGAAGATACCTAGCCCAAAGGTGGGAAATCATGAAAAGGAGACAGAATAGACAACAGATTTCCACAGCATTGTCATGCCTGACTTCAAATGTGTGTTATATACGAAGTCAAAAAAAGTAAAATGATGAAAGCTTAATGATACAGCCTGTCTGTTGTGTGATGCATTACACTCAAATACAAAAGGGCATAGGTCAATTCTTCTAGCTGCTATAAACAAAGACATGTAGGAATTCTTGCTTCAATCTGAACCAGATCGGTGAAAATCTTACCGATGAAATAAAAGCAGCCAAGTCAGTGCAGAAACTTGACAGACTTAATAGTGGCAGAACCTGCAAAGAGTTCATTCCACACTGTCCAGAACAAACCTCAATAAAAACGAGGCTGTAAACTGGTGGGGACCTCCGTGCAGTGAAGTGAAGAACAGGTCATCAGCAGAGGTGCCATCATGCAGACCAGTAGCAGACAAGAAGAGAGAGGATAAGTTCCAGCGGAGCAGAGCAGAGAAAAAGTAAACCTGCAGGTGGGTCAACTTCCATTTCACATCTGTAATTGGAAAATAACCACCACAGACCCCGTCATAATTGACTTGGTCGGTCAGGTTAGTCAGAGATATGATTCTTTCTTCTGACTGAGTCTTTTCAGATATCTTATCTGATTTATACAACTTAATTAAAAACATTTGTGAACCTATAGACAGTTGTGGTCACATACTTATTCTTACTATAAGATCCAATGGCCTATTTTGTTTTATTCAAAATCAAAATAGTTAAACACTTCAAATTCAAATTCAAATATTTCATTTGTTAAATATAGGTAAGAAGTTACAAACTCAGTGGAATATTAAAAGTTCTTACAAGAGTATCACTATGTTTTACCATTAAGGGTATACAAATATAGGTACATTTAAAAAAAAAAAAAAAAAAAAAAAAACATAAATAATTGCAGTATTACAATAGTCTATACTTTTTTATTAATACCTACTGAACTTTTTAAGTTAGTAGATTACATAACAGTTGAAAATTGTTACAGTAACAAAGTATCTAGAATATCTATCAGTATTCCTAGATAAAGATATATGATGCATATTACATGATAAAGATACATGAAGGTAGTAAAACCTAAGGTTAAAATTTTAATGAAAGTATTAACAGTTTAATACTCTACCATTCAGTCTCTGCACAGCATGCATTCACTAATACTATGAAACCAGTCATAACTACACAAGAGAAAGAGATTTTCATCTCTAATTTCCTTAGATAATTCTCTATGTAAAGAAAATAGTTACCTACAATCAATGATTAAACATTACATTACATTATGCATTCCAAAATAAACATATTGGAAAACTAGGTTTCATAGTCTCATACTTAATAAAGGAAAATATGAATTTGTACCTGAACAGAAATCCATAGATTCTTAAGTTTTGAATTTTAATAAGAGAGACAAATTCAAGTAAAATTTTTAGACAAAAATATCTCATATTGAATGCTAACAATAATAATTATGATCTTACATTCACAATAAGAGAGTTCTCTTACCTGAAAAAATACTCATGAGTTAGAAACATCCAAATACTTATATTTATATGTACTATATTATGATAATAATATTTTATTACATAATATGACTGATATCTACTGAGACTCAAAGTGCCACTTCTGATGAAGCTCTCCTTCATATCAATTCACTGGAATTGCTTCTTCCTTGGAATATGGGACTTATGAGATTATGAAATGTTATTAAGGATAGGCAATAAGACAGTAGTAACATAGGCTGGGAGGAATCCAGCACAGTCATTAACATAAAAGTACAAACAGCATTGACAATGGTGTGAGCTAAGACATTTCTAGATCCTTGCTAGTTACATAAATACAAAAGTTTATATTAAAAAAAAAAAAAAAAAACAAGAAAGGCTCCAGATATCAACCCCAATATTGAGTTATCTACCTTAGTACTCAGTAGGTACTTTCAGGTGTTTACCTGAATTTCTGAAGTTTTTTAAATCAATAGTGAAACCGCTGAAAGTGAAATTATGATCAGTTTACTATCCAAGATTACAATTTTTTTCCTGCAGTGGCATGGATAAACACACCATTACTTATAGGTTCCAGGAGGGATCACCTATAGGTATATTTCCTATAGTTTAAAATCCCACAGATCAGCTGTTTAGATTTCTATAGATTAGGACCCCCAAACCAAAATATAATAATACTTGGGATGTGTCTGTTTGTTTTAATCATACTAAACATGATTATAACCAATATAATAAATTAGTTATATTACAATAAAGACTAGGTATTGATGTAGCTTCCGGCTAAAGAGCTAAAACCATAACACATCAATATTGGGCACCTAACAATATAACAATCAAAGAAGATTCCATCTCTATCTAGATGAGCTTTAACAACTTAGCTATTTTATAGCTAGATCTAGCTATTTCTTCGCACAACAGTCAGCTACAAAAAAAAAAAAAAAAGGTAGCTAACGTAAGGTAGTTTTCTTTTGCATTGAACAATGACTTTAATTATTAGTTTAGGTTTTTTTTTATAAACGTCTAGCTAGTTTTGGGGTAACATTTAGGAATCTGACAACTTTTGCAGAAGATTTAGCTACAATATTAAATGATGATATCAGGAGAGGTTGTTAGACCAGAGAGTCATACAACCTATGCTATGTTTTATAATAGTACCATCATTAATAATAGATGCTCCTCTCAAGCAATCTTTAATATAAATGAATCAGAACCTACATAAAGTTGTGTAATTTAATTTTGTCTTTGTGCTTAAGTTTAATTATTTCATTTACAACATAATTAAATAAACTATTGATCAGACTGCATTCTGCAACTATCACTGACTCTGAACAATAGGGCCCTGTTTCACAGTTACTGATCAGTCTCTATTAAATTGGATAAATAATTTCATACAAATTTGGTTCCCTTTGGGAATTTGTTCAGCAGTTTCCTGATATCCAGAGGTGGTGAAACAGGCCCTTCGAATCCATGTATTATGATAAGAGTCATACCTACTACTAGCAATTGTTCTTAAATATATTTTTTTTTTTTTTTTGTATTAATAAGTTGATACAAAACAATGACTGACAGTAAGCCAAAATAATATTATTTCAGGATTGTTATGTTATTTCATTATTCATAATTGTTTTAAGTAAAATGATTACAGTAACATTGAAATTAATAGTTCAGAATCTTATTTAGCGATGAATAGGTTTTATTATTATTATAAATAAACGTATACAAAATCTCGTGCTACAGATTAAGATAATAAGCGTTGCTAATGTCTATTATAATGGCTCCTCTACATAGTCGGCGTCGTCGGCGATTATATGCGAGCACAATCGTATAGAGGATATACTCTGCTGCTGTCGCCGATGATCGTCTTCGTCAATTGTTTCAAGGTTTCAAGGCACACATCAAAGGAGTTCCAAGGTTCAAACGATTACTGAGTGTTAAGTCGAGGTGCCCACATGATCGCTGATCATTCATTCGCCGTCAGGCAGTGAAGCCTTTCACACGTTTGCGTGTAACTACAAATCGGTGCAGTATGCACTTAATATGACTAGTGGATGGTCAAATGAATACATTGAAGTTCATAGAACGTTATCAGACCTGTTTCCAGAAATTGAAATTGAATTTGAATTTGAAATTGTAACACAAATATTACAAAGATAAAAATGAATAGCCAAACTTATATACTTTGTATCCACAACTTTTCGTGGAATTACATTGACATAGTGGTTGTATACCGCTATTCTGAAAATGGTTGCAGTAGCAACGCACTCCGCGTCCGTCTTACGCAGTGCCGTTCGAAAAACTACCGCAGCCGAATGTGTAGATACTTGCACGATGATCGTGGCGATTACAGACGATTATGATCGCCGATTGTGAAGTTCACACACAGGATTAAAATTTGTTATTGAATTGATGATAAGTTGAGACCAATGGTAAGAGGTGAAAAACTATTTAGTTATGATAAAAAGTAAATATTACTGATAGTGATTTTTTGTTCCTTTTTAATAAATTAATGTTTATTGATTTTACAACAAGTCTTTAAACATCTACACTGGTTTTCTAACATCTTCGGACGAGACAACAACGAGTATAATTAAATAGTCAAACGAACTTACCTGTAAGTGAAGTTCGACGGTAATTATACGAAGTTGTTGTCTCGTCCGAAGATGAGGAGTCCCACCCTACCCAATTATCTCATACCATGTAGAGACACGAGTATGAGCCCTATGTTGTAAAACCAATAAATCACTATAAACTTAATGAAGCCATAGAGTTGCAGAGGCTGGGACTGGGAGCGAGAGTGGAAGTGCGTTCTCTTTATTTCTTTTCTTCAAAATTATGTGGCGCCAGTGACTGACAATACCGGGACTACACTGGTTTTCTAACATCTTCGGACGAGACAACAACTTCGTATAATTACCGTCGAACTTCACTTACAGGTAAGTTCGTTTGACTATTTAATTATAGAATCTTTTTAATATTACATTAGTACCCACTACGCCAAGAAAGAGTGCAATTGATCGGCTCCTAATAATCTAATTGAAGTTCTTGACATCAATAGCATTGCAACGCTCCGAGATTCCAAGAAGAAAGAAAACGATTTTACTCTCTAATAAAAGGGTTATTTTAAAATGAAGTCATTAAAAGAATTGTGAGGATTTTCCTAAGTGATTGGTCTTTGTTTTTTCTTGTTACTGCCGCTAAAACATTTTGAAAGGTATTTTTTAACTAGATCTGTTCTTAATATATATCTGTTCTCAATCTAAACTAAGATAAATTATTTCAAGTGCAATAATAATTCAATAAAGAAATCGCCTTTCACTTTTGATTCGGTTGAATATATTTAATGGTGCTCAATTATTTTACAACTGAAACAATATTATAGACTTAAAATTTTACTCAGATAATAATTTTAGTATACATAAAATTATTGCTAAATGTACTCATAATAAATGAAAAGCATTTACTACAGTTAATATACTTCCATGAACACACAAATGATACCCAACTAGTGCAGCACCGCACACAACTTACTTCGCGATTCAATTTTGCTCCGACCCGTAGTGCTCTTACCTCTATTGCAACATTTGAAGACTCAGAGCTCAGGACCGCGTTTTGATATTTTACTTAAGAAGTAGTTCTTTATTAAATTAAAGATGTCAGTGAGTAAGTTATAGTTATTGAACGTCCACGACTACGATAAATACGCTGGGGACATAATAAATATATTAGCACCGACATAAATGGTCTATTCTCAGCTGGTTAAACCTCATTCGGTAAACCGTCTCATTGATAAGCTCTCTGACGAGTTCGATGCAGGTAGATTTGGTCTGAATGAAGTATTTATTACCTTTTCGGGTTTTCTGTTACAGAATTAGGAATTACTAGAACTGCATACCTATCCAGTTTAACAAATAGTGACGGCATGTGTTTGAATATGTGTCTGGTAAATGACAGAAGACGTAATTAAATATACAAGCAAAACATACATTCAAAAAGTCAGAAGTGCGTGACTGGATTTGAAAACGAACAACAGAAGCTATTAATGCTTTATTTAGAATGACCACCAATACTTGTATTTTGAACAGAGTATCATATTAATATGCTAAACATTGTCCATGCCAGCATCGTGTGTATCAAACACAAGCTGCTCTCGTCTCGCAGTGTCCAGTGCCACTGCTTTGAATTACATTTCGGTGTTTGGTTAATCTGAGCCGTCCTCTTGTAACTCGGATAGCAATGAACTAAAGTGGATCAGAGCATTGCTATATGATATTTGTATAATTAGGTAAATTAATTTTCAGATAAGTGAACCTAAACATGTTTTCTATTTAACGGTCACATCGTCATTATCATTAATCATTATATTTGTGATTTAAAAATCTGTGGCTGATATAAACTTTTTTGTTCCTATGATCTGAGCTGGCTACACTTTATATAAAATAGGTAGTATAATGTAGAATAAGTAGGTAGAAATCAACACATCAACCTCGGTGCTAACTTGACATTATAACCGCTTAATTATTACCATTTCTTATGTAATATGACTACTATACTATAATATCCCCGTACTTAAGTTACTGTTTCCCTAAAACACCATCGTATCCATATAAACAGATATTACGACAAGTTACGCGGAAATGCTAAATGTGCAAAGTGTCACGTTATACAGAAATGGCTACAGACAAATATTAAATTCAATTCTAAAAATATAACGTTGTAAACATTGAAAATAAAATCTCAAGTGTGCAAAACTAGAAATTCTGCTGTCGGCCACGATCTTGGCAGCGGAGTGGAACGGCAGGCGGACGGCGCGGGCGCGGCGTGCGGCGCGCGGGGCCGGGAGCCGAGCGCGCGCTCCCCGCATTGTCCCTCTCGCGTATTAACCCCGGACAATATTGTTATACCATCTGTTTATTCTTATTCATGGATGCCATCGGATATTTTCGGGCAAATACGATTTATTATTTATTTGCGGACATTTGCACTGTAGCTAACAAATGTGTCCGCTTTTGTTTCGACCGTTTTATGGTGTTAGGTTTTCAGGTAAATAATTTATCGGTGGGTCGCGTCCTTTTGCGCCACAGTCCGTTCAGCCTAACAAAGGAGTTGCTGCTCAAATTGTAACGTACATAATTTATGTCTCACTTCGCTAAAAATAAACGAGAGGTCTTCTTATCTAGTTAGTTTTGTACATTTTAAAGGGATCGCCCCGTTTTGTCTTCAAAGTTGTGTTTCTAAGAAATTGTTGCGCCAGTAATAGAAATGTCTGGGCACCAATACTGTAGTAGAGTGAATAAATTACGACTTAATTGTTTAAAGATGGTATCTATAATTGTTACGCTATGAAAACAGTAATTATGTCCTTGTACTTCATTTTACGTCACCTTTTGGGATTCACACGGTTGTATATGGACCCATGATTTTTCTAACTTTATTTCCGTGTTTCTTGTAGAAATTGAAACGCCGGTGCCATATATGTAAAACAAAAATTTTGAGACCAACTCGTAAAAGTTAAATTATTTACTTACAACGAAATACCTAGCTACCATTCATTTATGATGGCTATACCTTCTATCCGAAGTAGAGACTACTATCACAGTTCAACGGCCCAATACTGGGTAATATAGTTATCTAGTTAACAAGAGGAATGTATACGGCGATATGTAAGTGGTAGCGCCGGAAGTACTCGCAACCGGCGCGTGTGTATGACAACATGTATGAACGTGGACAAAGCAAAAGAAGAATTCAAGAATCGTAGCAAGTAGCGTTCTGTAGTTTCTGTCTACCCCTATGGGAAAAGACGCAGATATAATAGCAATCATTTCATTTGAGGCTAATTTGTTTTGTTAATCTAATAAACATACAAATAAGTTAGTAAATGCATCATCTAACATGATGGTTTATAAATATAAAAATATTTTAACAAGATTAAATACATAACAGAAGCCAAGTATATTGTCTACCGATGGCTACAAAATAACAAAGTATTTCAATCAAGTACATTCTTCGTCCATTGATCTACATCAACAAATTACCCAAAAGTCGAGCTAACACAAATATAACCAGAACAGCCTGAAGCGGTAAATAGCCCAAATATCTTGGAAAGGGGACCGTCGGACCGTTTCCGACTCATCCGCTTTATCTTCACGACTACTTAAGTAAGTGGAGTGAAAAACTTGGGGATTGAAAATCAATGTCTCATCCCGACGGTCGCAAATTACGAGATATTCTGAAGAAATGTCCGAGAATTCTTTAGGTTGTTTTAAAAATCGGTTTCGTTGAATGTTTTCGTGGTCCTTTTGTCCGGGACTTTACTAAAACGTTCAAAGTGTCTCTAGAGTATCATAATAAATGGAATATAAAATGATATAAAATATGATTATGAAACTATTACTAAGAACGCAAAATTACTTTTTTCTCAAACGTTCCCCTGACAGCCCGTGAGAATATTAACATCTGAATATTCAAAGAATTCCTTTAATTACTTTAATAAAATATTCTCTTTAATAAGCCTACTCAGGGTCTGAAAAATACTTTTTATCGAGTAACTCAATTAAAGCTCATTGACATTAACGAAAGATCTAACAGTTACTACGGCACTAAAGCGTATCTTAACGACATACACGATGGCATTACAAGTGGAGCAGATAGCTATTAATAAAACTTAAAATTACCGTCAGCCAGTTACAAACTTAGAGAGGTATTCGGGATGGCACTCGACGCGAAGTAAATTTTCATTTTGTAATGGAGTTACTGTTCGGAACTGGCAAGGAAGTAGGTACCGTACAAGTAGCTACCTTCGTTCTCCTTTCTAAATATAGGTAATTACCATCGTCATTCCGTGATTCCTTTTCAGTGTAATTGACTTTACGTGAAAAGATCTTTTTAATTCTCATTAAAATAAATTAATTGGCTTCTTGCCAATCTCACGTGTTATTATAGTTACGTCAATATTAAATAAGATACCTCTATTGAACTGTCGCACCACTTTAGTCGAGATAATTAATTGTGGGAGGTTTCTGCAATTACTGTTTTTTAAACTTTATCAGAGAAATTTCAAAATTGACAATGAATGTATATACCTAACTATTAAGTTACGCTTTTATACATAACAAAACATATTTTTAACTTTAAAAAGCTGTAGCATTTATCTATATTTTTTACTTGAAAATGTATACCTACTTCTTATTATTTCATAGAATACAAATTGAATTTTAATATACAAAACATTTTGCGAGAAATTGTCTTTCGATCGGTAGATATCGGACTTTAAATCTTACAAAGCAGAGAACCATAATATGAGGAAAACACGCAGTATATTACTTACCACTGAACCAAACATCTCTGCAATGCAGAAATATCTACGTCCAAATTCCACTTTTGAAAATGAGAGCGCACCGAGACGAAATTCAAATTACAACTGAAGCATGAATCCGAACGAAATGACGTTTCAGCTGTAATAAAAAGTAATAATGTCAAATAATTGCGCCCAACCACGTGTAAGGCGGTTGAACACAATCAAAATGCAATTTCGTTAGGCAGGCAAGGTCGGGATTCCTAGCGGCCGACACTGCGCCCCGACATCTTCCAGGGCTGCCCAATTTGCTCGAGGAAATCGTAATAGGCAATCTTGTTCAAAAAATGTGCCAGAGGGTGGGATGCAACCCCGGTAAGTCGCCGTCCTGCTTGCATGAGATGATTACGTGAAAAGAAAGTCGGAGTCCGGAGAATATCTCGGGTTTGTGTTAATAAAAAATTGGATGTTTTCAAATAAATTGTTCCTAAAAGTGCAATCCATTACTCAAGGCCGGTAGCCCTGTCCCCCGGGCCCGCAGTATGCATTGTCCGGGACAATTTCGTGCTCTTGTCCCTTTTGTTGCCTTTTCCAGCGATTGTAATCTGCGTGAAAACGTTTCGAATCGTTGTTTTAATTTATTAATGTCGCTATTTTCTATTAAAAACAGCCCACGAAAGACTTAGCATCTAAATATTAAATGATAATCGCAGTGAGCTTTTCATAATGGAAACACTAAACTTATTTAAACTTTGCCAGTATCGTTGATATTTTCCGTGATTGAAACGGAAAGCGGAAATAGAATGAAATTACTTTTTGCGGGTTGCAACGTGGTTGACAAAACTTTTAACAATGTCTGACTTTTTTAGCGTATTTGCACCCAAAGCCGCAGGTTGACTGACCACTTTAATTTTCCAATGTATTTAGCTAAATATCAAACCAAAGGAGAATGAACCAAGGTTTTAGTACCTTAAAAAGGTTCGTTTCCGTTTAAACCTTTATATTCCTAGCGTGTCTTTTGACCTTTTTTATGCCTTTAATCTTCGTATCACAATTTCATCAGGAGATTGACAGACATCGCGCCCTTTCCGTGACTAAAAGAAAGCAGCTCTAGTAATTAAGATTGATGCTGACAGGCTCGCCTGGTGATTTGCAAAACAACACCCTTCAGGAAGTTGCGTTGCGTTTTATGGGCCCATGGTTGTTGGATGAGGATCAAAGACGGGTTGGAAGGTTGACTCACTGGCTAGGAGAAATGTCTGCTATAACTTTGCGAGATTTAATTGCAATTGACGGTTTCTATTCAATAATACGTTATATTTGCACTGATTATTGCAACTCGAATCGTCTTTGAAAGAAAATGATACACAAGAGTTCGCACCTACAATCTATTCACAGACAAATCCATAAGTTAAGCTTGTTTCTCGGTCTTAAAACAATTTTGTTTTATTATATTTAGAAATTGACTTTAATAAAGTCTGTGGAGATTTGACACTGAAATGAATTTATCGAATGAAATTGAGTTTAATCGTAAACAAGCGCAAATAATTTACCAAACTTCGTCAAAAATCAAACTAATCCAAAATGCACTAAAATTGACGCGATACATGAAACGGCCAACAGATTACCAGGATTACAATCAGGCCAACTTGGCACTCGCAGCAATTACACAGTGTAATCGACTCCTCGCCTCGTAATCAACAATTGCAAACTTTACTAAAACCACTTAAGCAAGTGTAATTTCAGTTGAGTAATTAATATAACAGCGTTTGTGCTTATTTAAAGTGAGATTACCGATGTGGAGCGAGTTCGTGTGTGTCGTAATTATGTTATTTATACGCAAAGTTTGTATCGAACTGTACTGTTATTGTAGAGGAACTTTGTAGTTAAACTAGTCGTAGATATTTTGAATCGATTTGGGAATCCTAGATTGCTGAACTTATTATCTTATTTTACCTATTTATTTATCTAGTCTTGCATACTACGATTATTATCGAAAATGAATTTTAATAAAATATAGGGTACACAGGTACTTTTGAAATGTTTAGCTCTAGTTGGACGGTTTTAAACAGGTACTAAGAAACGTGAGAAGAAAATGATGTGACTATGCTAACCTAACACAGAGTGTAACATATGTTTTAACTCTTTAATGGGCAGTTTACATTAAGCAGCATTCTATGCCCTATCTATGCCCTAAAGACTAACTACACAACTTGGTGTGTTGTTAAACAGTAACACTTAACAAAATAATTGTATTAAGTATTTATAAGTAAATCGATACTGAACGCCTACCAGCAATAATAACCAATATATAATCAACTACCAATTACTAATCTAATTGAACACAATACAGCAACATTTACTTGGTACATTAACACATTTCTCCAACGTGTAAGCAATTTATAAGCCTCACACTTTTAATCGGGGAAGGAAAACATCGGGAAAACTTGGTCCTTTGATACATTCGAAATCTTATACACATGTGTGTTTGGAGAAGGTTTTGTAACATTACATATAAAACACTTAAATTAATAAAACTTGTAAAGTACATAGAGAAAATAAGAGAACATTTGTAATCAGCTTGATGGCATTGTACTCGTATTTTTATTAATTTTGGTCCTAATATACCAAATTTAAAATGAATAGTTTAGGTATTAATGTACTTTAATATGTCTAGGTAGTTTTATCTGAAGATGAAAAACAAGCATTTGCCATTGTGTTCACAACCGCGAATTGCGTAATAAACGTAAAAATCTATGAATGGTCCATCTAATGTAAGTTGGCCATTCGCGTGATTTAATTTTATTGCTTTAATGGCATATTTATTTAAATAAAGCGCAGTTATTGCACAATGCGGACGAACAGACCTGGAGCACATGAAGTTAATGACCTCGTGAACTTTATAGTTAATATTATGCTATAAAATATCATAGTTTTTATGTTAGTTATAATTTATTTAGTCATTAAACGTTTTCCAGCGTGTAATTACTTTTTTTTTCATTAAAACGGCTGGAAAAAGCTGGACAAGCACTGTGCTAGTCCGTCTCCGATATAGGAATAAGGCAAGATAATTATAAAAAATACATAGTGACAATAGACACAAGATAGAGATAATCGGCACAAGAAAATAGCTCTGGATTAAAACGTGCAGGTAGTAGTAGTAGGTAGGATAATGTAAGTACGATATCATCAATCAAGGAAAAAATATACATAAAGTAATATTTCTTTAAATAATAAAAGTAAAGAAATAATTAAAAAAGAAAAAATTTAATCATTTTAGTTTCGTGTATCAATGTTATTTTCAATGCCAATCTTTTCTGAAATACCGTTTTCTTATATCTCAAATCCTTTATCTTTAGTAAACAGACTTTTCAACGAATTTCAAACCAACAAAGTCCCTACAAATCTTCTCTATTGCCGCGAACCCCAAACTGCGCGTCTTGAAGACTATCAATTCAATTTTACTGCATATCGACTGCTCGCGCTGACGTCAGCGTATCGGGGATATCAGCTAGTCTGCGATCATCGACGACGGGTCATTCGGCTGGCTAGATGCTTGTGGCGACAAATTTTGTGAGACCAATCACGTCAGCGTTTTGTTAACACTTGGATTTGCCCCCGGCTGCACTCGCGACGGGTCGCTTATATACATGTTATGTTATAAAAGTAATTTTATTAGTGCTATATTTCTGATTTATTTTTCCTATGTTTGATAAAAAAGTTCATTTTCCTTTTGTTATCATGTTATCCAAAAGCTATTTAGAAGTAGTTTAAGAGTCATTAGTTACGTCAGAATTATGTTGATTTGATAATTATATCGAAGAAACAAAAGTGTACTTGTAACACCGAGTACTAACTAAACAAACCTCCGATATTTTTACTGCAACTTATAGGAATACTTATTTATCAGAACTTATAATTATTATGTGGTATTTTTTCTATTACTACAATACTAAAAAAATTGTAAGTGAATAATAAAACCGACATTAAACATTTCCCTCATTCCTTAGCAAGTAACTGCACAGACATTTATCACCGTTTTAACACCGACACTCGTACACACTTTTCAAAGTACGCCACGAATACTACAAAATGCAATACAGCTTCCACTAGAAAAAAGTAAAAACTTTAAAACTTGGCATTGTATGCAGTTTTTATCAGACGGGAAACTTGCACACCATCTATTCTTTCATAAAAAAAGAATTGGGTCCCGCTATCACACCTAGTTGCGGGCGAACTTCGTGAAATATGCACAATTTTACTTTTAAATCGACAAATGCATTCTGTTTTTATTCTTTGTTACTTTTTGTGTTTTTACTTTCTATCGGTTCGTTGTGGAGTTTGTGTTTGCAGAAAATGTTAATCCTATTTTACGTAACTGCTTGGCGGATTTCTGATCAATGATGAATAGACAAAATACCCATCATCATCTTGATCTGGGCTCCTCTACTGCAGTGTATGAGTACTAGTATTAGGTCTCCTTTCATTTCTGCCAGTCTCCACAGTTTCGGGAATAAATAATAATCAGAATAATTATAAATTGATCTCAGATACACGTGTTTTTGTTTTCATTTGATCTGGTGGTTATAGCCTATCAATAAAAAATTTCCCCTTGTATTCGTAAATTCTTACAAAATGTTATTGAAACAGAATTGTACGTAAGTAAATCTTTAATAATCACAGTGTATATATCTAATAATATAATCACTATTGACTCATTCATGACCTTTAATCATTAATTTTCCTGTGACAGTCCCTTCTATTTTGTGTAAATAAACTATTTATCATTGGTATTCGGTTCTATATAGTTGTCAGTAATTTGTAAACATATTGTCAAAATTAAAGCAAAAAAGATTTATGAAAGGTAACGTATTTATGGTATGTATATTATGTACTTTGATTTGAATATTTATCGATAAGTTGAAGGTTACATATTTCTAAGAAAAATATAGGGAAAACTAAGATCAACGCGGGTAACTTAGCAGTGCCCAGTAATTATTTATAAACAACAGATTGTTGCACTTTATAAAGCAATATTATAAACCTTGACACGAAGCTAGCGTGTCGTGAGCCGCTAATACACGACACACACATAAGTTTGGCAATCATTTCGCTGCAAAGTCGCAAGCGTGCGTGACTGCTCACAATCAGGCGGATACATTAAAAACCTTATAAATTATTCATTATCGTTAATTATTTTTTTACCTTTTCGTTTTCATTTCGTACGATTGTTTCTGTTGAGTTATGTTTTTATCTTTTGCTGTAGCACCATGCTCTACTGTTAATAAGTTCTAATATTGCTAAGTGCTAAACTTAAACCTTGAAATGTACTTTTAGTAGCGAATTTGACAGTGTCGCTTTATACAAATATATCACGCAATGAAGGGAATTGAGGCCTTAGAATAACACCCTATTTTTTTCTCTAGAATATCACATCGTGCTGCTTAGACTTAGTTTCAGTAAATAGTTATACACTAGTTAAGTATTGTTGTAGCCCGTACTCTGTTACAAATTAACAAGCATAATATTGTAATTTCCCAAGCGTGTCATAAAAGGCGACTAACGGATAATAACAAAAGATTCTATCAGCGTCAGTTACATCAATATGCCGTGCTGATTGTATCAACACAGAAAAATTTATGAAACTATAAATATTCTGATGATATACAAAAGCTCGTATATGAAATAATGTTGAAATTCAACAAAACTCACTCGCGTAAATATCTGAAATCGTTATAATTCTGCATCGAATAAAAGCATAACCAACAAGAGAACATTTTGAAACGCTCGACGTTCGCGTTAAAAACATGTTTATTTAGCTACCAAAAAAATAGCGTAAAAATATATATTTCAATTCAATTAACCATCAATTCAATACATCATCTATTGAATATAAAACGCTGCAAAATATTATGAACAAAAGAAATCAGTATTCACCAGATTAATCTGGTTTAATCCGGTGCAAAGCAGTTCAACTGGTTTTTTTGTATCAAAGGATGATCAATTATGCGATTGTTATCAATCGAATATTGATTTAGAATATGAAAAAGCTGAATAGAGACAAAGTGGTTAATGATTAAAATTAAAATGATTTCTCGTCACGCAACCGGATCGTTACCGTTCCGTTGCACTACGTTTAACTTAGTAGTAGTAGAATAGCAAAAGCTATTTGTTTAAAAAATTGTTAAGATGTTAATAGTATCAATGTTATTAGTAACAGTAAATTTATATTCTTTATCCAACTTTTACAGTCAAGTAATATTGAATTTTATTTTCAGTATTTTCTAGTCTGTCTGTCTCAATGTCACTTGTCTTTTGTAATAGCACTGGCGATAAATTGAATTTATACAATTTCAAAGAAATAAACTGCTCCAGACGAATTGCTTAAAGTATGTATACGTGTCTGAAGCAGTACACTAATTAATAACTGGCATGGTTTAATTACACTGCTCTGAGGGACCCCTTAATTACCTGCTCTATCATCTATATCATAGCTATATTTTTCTGTGCTGTATATGTAGGTGTGTCAGAAAGTAATGGGAGTTTTACGTCGTGTCTTAATATATATGTAGAGGCTAGTACCTATATATATTTAAATATTTACTCTCATTCCGATTTGCTGGCTATGTTTAAAAGAATAATCGATCAACTGAAACACAATGAATGTAAATGTTTTTCTTTAAGCTTTGCGAGGAAGACTTGAAAATGTTTCAGCGCCTCCTGCACAAGGTCAGCAGTAACCCATTTGGCTTGAAAGATTGTAACCGTACATAATTCATTATCAAAGGGTTGCCGGCCCATCGCCTTTTACATCTCTGCTCATCCCAAAGGGAGATACACAATGTAATGAAAAAACAAACTGCGTAAATTTTTCACGAGGGCCGAGTTAAAAATTCGTTGATTTATTTAACGGGAAATAACCTAGAGCCCGTAATAATATCAGACGTTAATGCCTCGACGCTTGTAAAGTAATAAATTCACTTTTTATAGCGAAATGAGCGGTGGTACAGAATACAATTGCAAATTTTAGAACATAGCCGAGCTCGTAAAACGATCAGATTATAGCCGCAAACGCATTTGAATGCAATAAAACGGAACATTCGGAAATCGTATTTCAAGTTTTCAAATTTTTTCTCTCCACTGTGTGTTCTTTATGGCACGAAGTCGCCATCTGCCATGTTCCCGGTTTAGAGGCCCGCCAGGGGCCATAATACCCTCTCAGAATTGCCCCCCCGGTGTTCTTTCAACAATTAATTTATCAGACTAGATTTGTTGGCGTGTTCCAGTAGAGAAAAATGATGTGGCTATTACTTGAACTGAACTTGCGAAATTGTTGAAGAATTTATCAAATTCTATGTATAATGTATAATGTTCTACTTTCGCAAGTCCATTGTAGGCCTCAGACATATATTTTTAAGAATAAATTTTGATAACTTTCATTCTTGATAAACTTCTGCCCTAAAAGAAAGCTTCTGTAAGTAGATATGTACGTCCTTGTAATAACAACATTATTGGCCACGTAAAGATAAATCTTTTCACCCATCAAGCGTTGCCAATAGCTTGCCAACCCGCTGGAGTCAAAAAATCAATGTTAATACATCAAGCAGAGTTTAATACGACATCCTTTGTAATCCCCATGAAGCTTAATGTGATTTCAGGGAATTCCGTTCGCAAAAACGTTATGGAGAAAGAGATTGTAGCTATAGACATTATGTGCGTAACGTCTTAATGGACGTGAGTAATCTATCACGGGAGTGCGGCGGGCGGCGGCGGCGCGGCGGCGGCGCGGCGGCGGCGCGGCGGCGTGGCAGCGCAGGCATTCGGGCCCCGAGCGTCTGCTGCCCTGCGACCTCCACATGTCCTGAATCTAAACACCTATTTCTTACGTCGCAGGGGATTCGCAAAGTCAGCTCCTTAACAAAATATCTGGAAAGGCAAAAAACCTAGCAAATTGCATCTCGCATGATATTCGCTATGATCACGCGTTATCCCCATAAGAAAAGCCCGACGTGCCTAGAACGACAACTACACATCGTACGCATTCCAAATATATTTGGACGGACTTTTTGCTGTTTTCTATCGTCACGGGTATTTGCTATAGAGTGGGCCATTTGCTGTGACAATTTTTTTGTCATTTGTGAAATCAGGTCCACATTTCTAATCACATAAACAATATTTGAATAGGGGTCCCTTATTTGAAAACTGTTTTACGCTGACAACACAACGATTTTTCGCTAAAAATCTCTAGTAAACTGACACAAGCAGAGAACAACAATCTAACAGCAATAGCTTTTTCCAAAAAGTTCTCATACTTCGTAAATTTCGTACATTTTATTATGTCAGAATTTAACAGCACAGCTTCCCCGTTTGCACAGTGACTACAACATGTGAACATGTGCTAAGCTATGCGAACTGTACGAGTACGTATAGCGCAGCGCTTGTAGTGACGGGTGGGACGCTTTGATCGCTCGCACGGAACCGTCTAGCGACGACCAGCCTTTTTATGGCTTTTAAACGCTTTTAGTCAATCAGCTTTTTATTATCAGAAATAACAATTAAATTAAAAAATCTGCTTCTGTAAATGGAATGTTTGGAAACTTTGTAAAAATGTTGTTTTAGTATTAAAACTTTTGTCGTTAATGTTTAAGCAAGTTCTGTGGGAATTGGATTGTAAGAATTTGATACGAGCAGTCTTAGAACTATAAAGCTATTTGTTTTTATTTAATTTTAACGTGTTAGGTGAAGTATGTATATATTTCTAAGTATTATAGTACATACAATTTATGAAACATTACGTATTTTTGATTCTGACATTCTGACATAACCTAACATAAAAAAAAATATTCCAGTTTGTTCAATTTCCATCGAAACGAATACACAAAAAATATAAACTTGACAAACCACAACTGTATCAACAATTTCATATCCGTACCCAAACAGTAACTCCACTAATGTACTAACTTTTTAATCCAGTCACTTGCGTTCATCCGGCGCATAGGGACAAAACATCTCCATTACGCTCCAAGCTGGTATAAATTTGTTTGCCCTAATGAGATTTGAGAGCGACTCAGTCCATTCGGTTACGTAGTCCCGTTTCTGGGTGCATTACGTGAACTTAA
The DNA here is from genome assembly GCA_946251955.1 of Acronicta psi. Lineage (NCBI taxonomy): Eukaryota > Metazoa > Arthropoda > Insecta > Lepidoptera > Noctuidae > Acronicta > Acronicta psi. Next base: position 16,511,701 of record OX276470.1, on the reverse strand, counting down.
TGTGCAACTATCAAGTTGAGATTTGCGCATTCTGCACCAGACCGATGAATGTTTGGCGAGACTTTATGTGGACAGGGAAGATTACTCTTCCTGGCATTTTATTCATGAAATAACAAACAAGTTTCTGTTGGTATCCTTATGAATGTTACATTTTGTACGTTGTGTATGACGTGTATGTGGATGATGAATGGAGAAATGCGTTATACTATTATTAACCCTCTAGCTCTGACTAATTCTATTGGTGATTAATGAAATTGGTGTGGTTAATTTCAATCGATACATATTTAGGATTTGGTCGACAGATTGCCTGATATAAAGTTTCTTTATTTATTACTGTAAGTTTAAACGGCAACCGTAGCTAGCAACAAATCAATCGTGAAATGTGATACCACTCAGAATCGCAGTTAAATCGCAACTGGATTAAAATTGAAATCTGTTTCAAGAGTAGTTTGCGGTGATATATTTTGTCTTACTCGATTTATCATATAACCTAGAACCTTTTTATTAGAATCGATGTACTTACCAAGTTTATCTTGCAGCACGGTCTTGGTGTCGCAGTGGACGAGGCAGAGGATTAGGAAAAGTGCAACATGCGGCGCCATGGCGGCGGCGGGGCGCGGTCACGTGCGCGGGGGGCGGAGGTGGGCCGCGCCGCTGCGCGCGAGACGGTACATGCCTCACCGTAACTGTAACAAAAAAAATATTTTCAGATTACTGAAGTAGACTTACCATCACTACAGTAACAATAGTAAAATTAAGAAGCGTAGGTATCAAATTGTATTAAAAAAAGTAATTAACGTAAAAAAAGTTTTACGCATCATAAAAGACAACTTTTATTACACGCCATTCTAAATTTAACTAAGTAATGGAAACTCACAAATAATATTTATAGAACAGTCAATCTAATCGTATTTACCTATCCAGGTGACTATAAAATTTGAAACCTGTTTGCGGCTAGATTCAATTTCACTACGAAATTAAATTTGACACCTGATAGACAAATAGAGAATAAATTCAATATTGTCACAAAGAAAAATCTATTTACGAATAAACATCACGCGAAAATGCTAAAATCTTCAAAAGTATATCACAAGATCAACATTTACATTCAATTTAACATTTTCGAAGCTAATAAAAAATGGACATTATAATTAATTGAAACAGAAAATAGACTTTGAAAGTTTGCGAGTTTCAGATGATACTAGCTTTTATTAATTTAAGCTTAACTTGAAGTTTTAAGTGAGTAACTTAAAAGTGGAATTAAGTTTGGTGCCGAGTTCATTTCAACCTGACCTTTGGAGGGTAGTGCTAAGTTTTAGCAACTGACTACGTTATCCTGTACAAATATACCAGGATTAATGAGCTCCTATTTAAGTAAGTGAGAAGACTTAGCAACTCTAAGTAGATCATAAATTATTTTATTCGGTATTGTAAGTTGCAGAAAGAAAATAAACTGCTCCAGCAACCAAAAGCGTACTAGTAACACATACGACCGTACGGAAAGGTAAAGTCCGTAAATATTAAACGAGCTCCTCTAACACTCTGCACCAAGGCCAGGTGAAACTTTCGAGTTCTATTCGCAGCAGAATTTCAAAAAGGAATTAACCTAGAGTCTCTTCTCTGGACACAACGACAGATTTTATTACCGCCATGAATAAATTCCACCGTAGGGAGCATCGCGTCGCACCTCGTAAATTATAACGACACTTTAAACCCTCGGACCGATTTACTGCGCCGCTTTAGTGTGCGATGGTATAAACATGTTGCGTACTCACGCAGCGATGGACGTTGTGTTAAATTATATCGACGACGGGTGATTGGTTCTGTGGTGGCAGATTATTTTGGATGTTTAGGGCTGATTTAAAGGGCGTTAGCGCATTGGGAATGGACGCGGTATGTGTGACTTATTAAATGTTACATCTACTACATAACTTACATCAAAACACACTATCAATCAAGCATGTGGCATTAGGTAACTTGTTTTGTATTTAAGTAAATGAGTATTTACTTTAATTTGTCTTTAAACTTTAGTCTACTTTGTAAAGTTTTTATGTCACAGTAGGTAATTAAAAACGCATTAATAAATTTATTTCAAAAGTTTGTCATTTAGTTCAGTAAACAACACCACGATTACAAAACATTATTATTTTCTAATGTATTATTAATGTCGCTGCCACTTTCATTTACGTCTACAACAACGAGCACTCAACGATATGAGCTTAGCTCTTTATTTTAAAACCTGTTTGCCATCTGTTCTGCAAGAACTCTTCATTTAATCTTAATTATTCAAGAGTCCTGACCTACCACAAGTTTATTATGGATAATATTCAATTTACTACCGTGACGCATATATATTTATGTTCTGTTCTTTCTAATACAAGCATTAGAGTTTCTACTGCATGCTCTAAATTAAAAAATAACAGGGTTCGTGAAATTGCAAGTTGAAAATCACACCTTACTTAGCTTACACATTTTATAGCGTCATCTGACGTTTCCTGGTCTTTAAATACAGAACCTTGGCGCGAAGGACCAAATTTTATGGTTATTAAAATTTTTGTGACTGGCCTTATCTTCAATCATTAAAAAAGGGTTTTATTGTGCCAACGGTTGGCGCAGCCTGTGGTTCAGTTCTAGATGGTTTATTTCCACAACAATAATAAGGTGTTATACAAGTTTTTTTGGAGACTATTGAAGTAGTAGCAGATTTTTATTTCTTTCCATATTACCTATTTACTTAATATTTATATTGTTTAGGTGATCAGCTTTAAAACGTATTCAATGTCTTGTCTGATACGGTATTTTATACCCGCGTGTAGTAAAATTAAGTACTAAACAATAACGTCATAATGCCTAAACTTATTTATCAACACATAGATAATTTCTCTCTATTTCTTACAATTTCAGTCCGAGTCTTCATTTTGTAACAGACTAACAGTATATCATACTGTCAGGTATTTGCAATGTTCTATTGTTTTGTTACAAGTGTTGTTGTATGTATAGATTATACGAGTAACATGGCATGTGTTTCAGAAGCACGATTGCTTGTAAATATAAGTCTTGTCCTATAGGTATAGTCTGATACATATAAGTCCATATAAGTCTCATATTGTGCCATAAAAATCAGAAATCCACACATTCGACTTTGATTAATATTTGCTACAAAATCTGGGCAAAGTCCGTGTTTTCGCCTTGATGACAAACAAACCAAAACGGACTGTTTGTCGAGCTCATACGTGCGCGACGCACGATTCGTGTTTACGGACGTGCTACCAAGATTACTAGTAGTAGTACCTTTTACTGACTTTTGGATAGAAACAGGAAATAAGGTTTATTATGAGCTGTTGGTTTTTGAATTAGATTTTTTTGTTTCGTGTATTCACCCTATCCTGGTTAGACTGGAAGCCGACCCCAACATGGTTGGGAAAAGGCTGGGAGGAAGAAGAAGAAGATATTCACCCTATCGTATTTTTCATTACAATTTCTTTGCCAAAATTAATATCACCAAAGAATATAAAAGCATAACTGCTATGTACAAATATAGTTGAATATTCCGGAAAGCACTGTAGGTATAATATAAAATCATACGCTTTCATAAATACAAGAGGATCGAACAAGGTCACAAAAAAATGAAAAGACATTGTAATATTAGAAAAGAGGACTGTACTATCTTTCTAATAACGAAAAAGCTATTGTACCAGTACAATAAAATAGCTAGAAGTGTAACAAATGTGGACACAGGAACACTAACATTCAGTTTATGTTTCGCAGGCGAGCGCGTTTGTACGGCAAGGTGAGTGATGGGAATGCGCTTTCTACTGCTGCGGTTAGCAATCAATGTTCTACCGATAATGCTCCACTATTTTTTTAACCCCATTCTTTGCCTGTTACAGTTAACGTATCATATATTACTTATTTAAAAGTTATAACATAAAAATCATAGAAGTAATTTTACATAGTCATGTTATACATAAAATAAACGATTTAGAAAACTTGCGTTTCAGCAGATTTGATTTAATGTAAAAGTCCATAATATTTCAATTTGTAGTCACACAGTAAATTTGTTTTAAATCCCAACTAATATTTAATGCGAAAGTGGGCTGTACCTGCAGTAGGTAGTCGCGAAATAATCCTCCTTCGGCAATCGGGCAAAAAGTCTTGAAATGGTTTGTATGGGAGTTCATCATTATTTAAGATAAAACAATGAAATTTTGTATTCAGCCTAGGTACTCGATAAGAAATAAATAAACATTTGTAAAGCAATTTTGGCTACTTAGATGTCATAATCATTTTTCATTTAAAAACACACTACTTCAACTGCAGCTACATTCACACTAAAGCACAAGCGGAGCTAGGCGTTGCCTCCGCGTCATTTACCAGCTGAGATAGTGGTCGTAATGTGTCGCACGAGTGCTGCGTCACATGGTTTAATTAAACTGAAGCCGCGGCATGGACACGGCATCCAGAGAGCATTTTGGTAACAAAGCTGATTTATAATTGAAAGCCGATACGTTTAGGAAGCACCTCCTGCTCTATATGCATGAGGCCATTTGTTTGGGCTACACTGAGTGATTACAGATAGCCTACTATGCAATAAGGCGTAGCTAAATTACGTTCGTGAAAGTGAAAGTAAATAACCAATTATTTAAATACCTGGCTATTATAGTTTACTCCTACTAATCCTATCGGCACCAAAGTCCAATTCCCTTTTGAGTAGCCGTAAATATGTATCTCTATTGTAACGCAATAAAATGGTTCAAAAACCTAGCGCCTCCGCGTATATCTCATCACCGCCCAACAAACGCTTTCGTCAGCGTTTTTTCGTCCATAAACTAGCCGTGTCGAGTCTACGGCCGAATGTACTCATGTGGACATTCGGCCAGCGTAATGGATTGTGACATTTATGGGCGAGACGCTCCCGATATTTGCTTCGACAGCAGCCAATCATTATAAATCACCGGGTGAAACTCTAATAAACTCGTCTGTTGTTAGTCTCAATGCAAATGCGATTGAAATTTTGATTAAACTGAAGCCAGATGTTTGCGTTTGTTGTGTTCATAGTTTGTTAGTCTGTGTGATATTTTGGCACGATGTTATGATGTGTGTGATAACGAAATAAGTGCATTCGTTGAAGTGAGTCGAATAAATCTTCAAATTCATTCGAGATGATGGTAGCAAAAATAAATAAAACAAAAGAAAATAAAACACTAAAACTGACTCATTGTTTTTGTTTCAATACTGCGGTACAAAATCCGGTATTTCTCAAAAGTTGTTCCGAATACAATAGCTGAGTTGAGCAACGTACTGTGCACACTTAAACTATTTCCCATTAAGCCGGCTGTAACATCGGTGCTGGCAGATCGAGAGCCAATGAAATTGTTCTAGAAATAATCGGAACAATTGCTTGTAGTGCCCTCTAGCGGTGAATGCGGCAAATTGGAGTACGCACTGAACAATGCATGTTTTTGTTTGAAATTTGTTTTTCTTTGTTCTGTGCATACAAAATCTAGGAATTGTTTTGATGTTTCATATAGATCTGAAAGTTAATTTTGCAATTCAGCCATGCAGTTCTAAACTATATTAAAGGCAAATTACCGAGTCCCTATTAAAATAAGATTATTTTTAGGTTAGAGAACGAAATAAATTAACAAAGACATCACCTAAAAGTTTCACTCACATTTAAACTAATGAAAATCAAAGTACTGAATACAGAATGAATACAGATTAGGTACTATGTTTTCCACTTTGTTAAAGAAACACTCAAATCACTTATTAAAAGTGACGTGTTACCCTTAGAGGCGCTTGCTACCTTTAACATGGCGTCGAGAGAAATAAATCAGCACCAATTAAAGTAGCGCTTATAAATATAATAATAAGTGTTAGATTCAGTCAACAAAGTTGTTAAGTTTTTCTATATTACATCAAAGTAGTTGTATATTATCAGTGCCTCGACCATGAGTTTTTCTCACTAGACTCGCTAGCGACGCCGTAAAATATTTGTATGGAAAACCCTCGCAGGTCTCTAGCGGTTACGTAAGGAACTAAAATCTGCTATGAGATTACAGCGTTTCGATGCGTAAAAAACCTATCGAAAGTCATTCGATAGAACTCATGGTTGAGGGGCTGATCACCTAAACAGTTACGAGCTCGACGTTTATTATTAGCCAAGTACGATCACATTATTATGTTTTATTGGGAGCTAGCTGATCCTCGCGGTGTGACTCGCGTTCATAATTTTTTTATTCTAAAATAAATGTAGCCTAAGTTACTCCTTATAACATTAGCTATCTGCGAGGGTATCTGAAAGTCGTTCAAAATCGGTCCAGCTGTTTCAGAGATAAGCCGGAACAGACAGAGAGACAAAATTTAAAAAAAATGATATTTGATGTAAGTATCGTATATACGTTTTCCATTTAGTGAAAAGCTTTTAATTTGAAATTACTGACACTTAAATTTTATTTATTTGTATATATATATACATTTAAAGTTCCCTTAATGCTAAACAGACCAAAGTCAAAGTCAAAGATATTTATTGCGTAAAACTGTGTACATAATGGTGTTTTATAATTTTTGGTAGGTTTCAACAGTCTACCCAATCGGGTGTAGCAATATAAAAATGTTAAATAAAATAAATAAAAATAAAATAAAATATTTTTATTTCAGACATTGGTCCATAATGGGGTGTTAGTAAAAAACGACTTTATAAAAATTGTGATACATAAAAATCCTCACAAAAATTAAACAATTACATAAAGAATTAAAATAATTATTAAAAGATGATTAAAAATCCATTATAAATCTAAAAAGATACATTTTTTAAATTAAAATTCACATTAAAAAATTACATTAAATAAATAAATTAAAAAATTACGATAAAATCAAAACAATAATGTCTATGCTAACAATCATAAAAACAATTTTGTAAACATTATTGTATATAATAATGATTACATAATATTATATGTAATCATTATTTTTTGGCAAAATATTCATGCATATTGTTAAATACATTTTTAGTTAACCATTTTTTTTAAACTCACTTAAATCATTTACCATTAAGTTTATTTAAATAATTTTAAATATATCAAGAACATCATCATAAAAATCATCAATAAAATAATGTAATGAAAATGTTAGCGACGGACGTCTGTAACATTAGAGAAAATTGACGATGCACTGTCGCTTATAAAGCCAAGTGTAATTTTACAAGTGTTAGGTACTTAACTATTACATTGAGTTTAATCACTTCAAAACAAAAGAATGCTGCTGATTCGTGCAACTCCAAATAAGCTTTTTACCTACTACTCCTTCTCGTAGTATTTTACCCAACTATGTTGAGGTCAGCATCTATTCTGCAGACGCCTCTGAATGTCAGAATTTTACACGAACTAACACTAACAATGATAACAAGTAATTGTTCTGACTGACTAGCGTAAAATTGTATATTTAGATATGCAAAATTCCTTTTCAAATTGAAATCAGTTAGATTTTCACAATATCACCGAATGTGGATCCGAAGTTCCCATTTCCCGTCATAATGGCCGCTCGATGGCCCAAAAATATGCTATATTAAAAATGCCTCACAAGAAAACCTATACAAAAACTTGAAGCGTTTAGGCGCTACCAACTTTCCACGATCAGATTAATTAACAAACTGTTATAAAATCGTTTCATACTGAAACTTGGCTGAACCTTTCCTGTTAACTTTTAGAGGAAAGTTTTTTATCAAAATTACCTTGTGGTTGGGCGCCAAATCAGAACGAAAACAAACAACATTACACAACTTATGACATTCAGGATAATTGTTTAGGATTATTTATACTAAGACATTTATGTTAATATTACCTGTACTAAGGGAATTAACAAAGGTTTATGTTAATTATGTACCTAAATAAAATAATAACAACAAAGAGTTATGTAAATTAATATAAAACTAATATTTATGTAGGTACCTAATGTTATTTACACATTATTCAAGCCACCACGTCAATGAATTCTAAGTGATTCCTATCACGAATGGTGGGCTAATAACAAAATAAATCGTACTGATACAGTGGCTCACCGCCGAGTCGTTTATTAGCTGTTATTCAGTGTAGATGGGATGGGGTGAGGGGGGGGGGAGGCCTTGACCGTGCCCCGAGGACGTGTGGAGCGGCAAGTAATCAATGAGACCGCGGATTGATGAACGCGATATACCGCGTCGTGATTGAGTTTCCGTAAGTAAAGGTAACATACCTACTCACTATCACACCTGTATTCCTCGAAAGGTAACGCAGAGAGAGTGCCTCTTTGGTCTAGTAGTCCAAAGCGCGACTGCTACGCTAGAGGTTCTGGGTTGGATCCCCGTGTCGAGCGAAGTGTTGTTGAATTTTCTGTTAAATTCCCAGTACCAACTCGGAGTCTGGATTTGTGCCCGGTTGATGGCAATAAGCTCGTGGGCCCATGGACCCTAAACACCTACCGGCGAAATGTAGGTGTACATTAGTTCGCCCTGCACATCCAGTTTAATAGTAACGTACTCTTCGAGGCACGGAGAGGTGTCTATGTGTCGATGTGGCAGGCCGGATAAAGCTTGCTAATCTATTCATCGGCGTAGTGTTAGCCACGAGGCCCTATTATGTAGATAGTTACTCTAGCGGAACAAGGAACAAGGTTTTTTTTAATTTTACATACATACATAAATAGCTTCACGCCTGTTTCCCATAGGGGTAGGCAGAGTCTATAGATTTCCACTTGCTACGAGCCTGGCAGACCACTTTCGCTTCGTTTATGTTCATTAACCTCCCCATGCATGCTCGTCGGTTTAGGGTGCTCTTAACCTTGCCTTTTTTGAGAACATCCGCAATCTGGTTGTGGTATATTCGCCGAGATCGACCCCTTCCAAGGTATAATTTTGCTACGGAAAATTGTATTTATAAACTTTGACTGCACGTGGCTTTGAGTAGATAATAATAAACTTTAGCGACCACTACACGTGGATTTAAAAATGTATTAATATAAGATAGTTGCCGCCTACTGCATACATGCTGGATTATAACCCTCTCCTTGTTTGTTATTCAATCTTGTTTTGCCCGGCACCTTACCAGCGGTCTCTGAAACGTGGAAGAAACAAAATTCGAAACACTCCCCTGTAGGTATTGATTATGAACTAGGTACTTGTCTTCGTATCTTGACTAATTCTGATTTAACCAAACACCGCAACAGTCAAGGGGAGCAATCCCCTATGCTGCAATTTTTCCACCCTCGCGTTACACCGACTTGTTTAATTAATAGGGGTGACGAGCAAGCGGTTCCTTTCCGAACTAATTAAGTTGACACCGTCACGTTCCCTCCCCACCAATAAAAATATACCGACGTCATTATTTAAACAATTATCGCGCTATGGAAACAATTTATACCGCGGAAGTGACAGTTAGTGACAGTTAATTGACACTATCAACGATACAATAAATAGCACTGCGGTACGTCGCAACCGTTTACTACTGATAAATAGTGTATGGCAATTAAAAGAAATTGCGCTTTTTACGACGTGAATACCTATTAACTAATAATGAGGTCCAATTATAATAATTTATGATTGATTGATTTCAGTCACGAAAGTATAATACTGGTAATAGCAATGTTATTATTTCTGCATAATTATTGCCAATACGGTAAACAAGTACTAGGACTAGGATGCTGTGAACGTAATACTGCTTAATTGCTATACTAATGCTTTATTTTTAAACAGGTTGACCTTTCTCTTTCCTGATGGAAAGCACCTAAAGAAAGGAGCAAACATACAACTTTACAGTAACTGTTTGGAGGTGGTGTTACACAATATATGATGGCTTTTATATGCATATCCAAAAATAAAGATGAATTACTAAATGTGTTGTTAAGCGCAAACACGACAAAGGCTGAAACGATATGGCTGATTTCTTTTGTGTTGTGTTTGTTGACTGTCTGAGGTATGGAGAGAAAAAACTAAAAACACAAACGCGAGTAACACGCCAGGGAACAGCTAGTATATAATATATACATATCTATATTAATTAATATATATATAGTAACATGAATGAATGGGAGCGATGCGCGCAGATTATTATTAGACCCTACTACAAAGCGTGTTTTGTCTAAAACACAAGGAGTCTTCCGAGAAAGCGTAGGGGAAGTTTGTATTCGTAGCCATCCCACACGGGCTACTAACTACAACAAATAAATGATTATGGTTTTCTTGGCCATATTAAAGCCACATTTTATTCGATACTCCAGCTCCAATCTTCACCTTATCTATATTATTCTATAGAGATAAGGTACTTAATCACCACAAGTGGATGTTATAACTTGATCAGCTTGTAGACATCCCACCTACCCTCACGCGGTACTTACTGCCGATAACTTTATTCATCAATTTTAATCAACGTCGCGCACTAATCTGCGGTAGTGCCATTAAAGAGCTATTGGATTTATTGCATCGTTCCTTGTACATGTTCCTTTGTGAGGAAAAAAATAAGGCACAGATCGGAACGAAATAAAAATATATCTAGTCTTGAATTGGAAGCAGATGTGATTGGAGATTTAGACTATTTTTAATTTTATGTTACTGGTTTTATTTGGGATCAAGCTATAGAACAAGTGTGTCGAATCTACATTACATTTTAGGATCGACATCATCAGGACTGAGTACACTATTTTCAAGCTGAAGTAGATCTGATAGGTGTGCTGCAGTTGGAGCCTCTAGCGAAGGCAAGTTCGTCGTTTCGTCCTAGTCGGGTTACACTACAACTACAATAATAAAAGGAATAGTCCATCTGTCGCACGCTGAGTTTTAATGAAAACAGATATTGGTTGTTATCAACAGCCTGACAGACTGTGTTACAGGTACAATTTCAACTCCCACTTCCCTCAAACTTAAGTCAAACCCATATGATTATACCCCCTTATTTTTGTTCCTCATCTACATTCCAACACAATATTTACCAATAAACACATAGGACGTATGAACGAAAAGTTCCGAACAACTTCCGATGGCGGCTTGCGAGGTGTTCTGCGTGCTTGCTCCTTCGTGACCGCAGCCAAATTATAGCCAGCGGCCGGGCGACGCAGGGGAGAGCCGCGGGGCGGTGGAGGAGGGGGTAGAGGCATACTTTGACTTTGAAAGTGGATACTTGGACCACGTTGAACGCTTCCAACTACTGAGACTTGTTTTATGGTTATGTGGTGTTTCTTGTAATTTGTTTGAACATTGATTGATGTGTTTAGAGGGTTATTGTGATTTACTGAAAACCTTTTATTGGAATTGCACGTTCAAGATAAATATAAGTAAGTACTATGATTTTTCGTCACGTCAAAATTTACGTGTTTTATCAAATGTTCTTATTTGCACTGATTAGATCCACCTATTTACTTTGAGTCTGTTTCATGCTATCAAATAATTTATTCTTCCAAATCTACTCTAAAATTCTGTTTCAAGTTGGGACCAAAATAACAACAAAATTGAATTTACCATCATCGTCTTGCAGACTGTAATGTGACAATTAAATTCCAAAAGCTCCGAACTTCTTATATTCTAATTATCTTGATTAAAATCATTCCACGAACATGTAAGTTCGTTTATTCAACTGTTGTTTAGAAGCAAACTTTCTTCTACTCTATAATCAAAGAATTAAACTTGAGTAAGCACTTTAATCGCTTGATAATTTACAGATGAGACGGCAGCGAACCGCTGCCGTCTCTAGCCTTGACATTTCACGGCTCAAAAGAATCCCTTTCATATAATCAATGAGACTGTATCTCTTTTAAAATAATTAAAGCAATAATTATGAAAAAATCTCTGAAGATTTAAAAGAATTTCCACAAAACATAAAAAATGTAAGGACTCCGAATGCGGAAAGCGGAGAGATATTTTTTTCTTTTCAGAAATTAGTTTAATCAGGATCTCTCACGGGGGAAACAGGGAGAGATAAAAAACTTTTGGAAGGGTTTAGCCCTTTTGATCATCCGCATCAGTTAAAACGGTAGTGGCTTTCGTTACTGCGGGCATTCAGTCCAACGTACTAGAGATAAGTTCGTACAAATGTTATATTTAGGCTAAAATACCTACATAATTACATTTTTCTCCTCGTGATTAGATCCAGATGTGTGTATTAATTTCTCAGTATAATAGTCGGGGATTTACATAATGAGTCCTGGAATAGTAACATTGTAGTCAATTAAAATAAATTGCTGCGATGAATATTACATTACTCAACAATCATAAACAAATTATGAAATTCTTTGAACTAAAATGTAATTATTTGGGGATCCTAAATTTCTGCGTTTATAAGGTAGACGGTTGCCAGGGAGAGAGCAAAACTGCTGCCAAATATCCATCCATCAGCGTCTCACTGCGGGGACTTGGGACTAAAGTAAATACTAAGCCATGTTTTTATATTATATAGTTATTCAGTAGAGTAGGGTAGTTCGAGAGACATTAAAGTATTTCAGTTGATATTTTTGTGAAATAGCGAAGGCTTAAAAAATTCCGACATTTTGTTTATGATAAAATTTTAATGAAGTATATAATGTTTGTATTGTCTAGTTATCTATCTTCGTGGGGTTATTTGAGCTAATCGTAAGATAATATGATGAACCACCTGAGACCACTAATGAAATATTTGTTGTACGTAGACACATTATTATTAGATAATATTGCTTTTATAATCCGGTCCGACTTCACCAATCAGACTACCACAAAAGAAATTCGTCTAAAAGGCATTTGAAACACCCACGAACATCTCGATAATTACAACTACACTTCAAACCCAAAATCGAAACTAAAGGTAAGACGAGCTTGAAGCAATTAACGACGGTCGATCTTAATTGATTAGCCGCAGTTGAGGAGATTTCATAAATTGTTTTATAAAGAATCTAATGGGCTTGGAAGGGAATTTGCTCGACTCGGCAAAGTTCACAAGTCGACTCAGTTCAATCTTAATTGTTTCATTTAAGTCGTTCGAGTTGATTTGATGGAGATACTCGAGTCATGATCCCAATCGCGTAAGCGGGCATTAAATATTGAACGAACCAATCATTTTGCTGATCATTATTTTTCATAATATTGGATTAGGAATTTGTTTCCGATACGATTTTGGCTGTTATAAAAATTGGTTTAATGCAAAAATTACTGACGTGTTCGTTTGACTGAAATAAATCGCTAGCGTAATTCGTGTAACTATATTGATATCTACATATAGAGTTTATATATGTAATGCTGTTTATAGATAAATTCATCGGTATTAGGAAATAGCTTATTCCCCATAGTCAGGGCTCTAGATAAATTAACAAGAGCCATGTCTGGGAGAACTTGTGTCCGTATTCCTTGACTTAGGCTGAGATTCAGAGAAGAGACTCAGCATGAGCTTACGCTTCCGTATGTCAAATTGTCATACAAATTTGACATACGGAAGCATAAGTTCATGTTGAGTCTCGTTTCTGAATATCAGCCTTAGCTCCGTAACGAGTGGCTCTCCGGGTGTTTGTTTTTTTTATTAACTATAATAAATAATATATCCTTTATTATATCGCTAATCAGAAGCATCAAGGGACGACTTTAAAAATCTGTCTTTGTTTCTCGGTTTATTTTCAGCAGCTTAAAGCAATCTGTCAAAAATGTTTTTGTATTGAATTATATACAAGTGTCAATGAACCAACAATTGCATTATCAATCAAGACCAATCTAGACGTTTGTCAGTAACACCCATGAGACACCAGGCGATTCATGTCTATAACCACAATTTAGATTGGACAATGTTTTTTTTCGAAATGAAACTTCAACAAAATGTAATTAAATATAGCGCGGGTACCATCAAACATTCAGGCAGAGTAACGAACTGGAGAGCGGAGTGATGAGGTGCCGTGCGAGCCCGTGCAGCCGCATGCATGAAACATGCGCTGTTGTGAGATATCGCGATGAGTTCAAAACTTATTATTGTAGTCTTGGAATTTATTTTAAAATTTTCTACGTAGGAAAACGCAGAGGGTTAGGTTATAAGATGGTCATAACAGGCTATAGCACTGCTTTATACTCAGTACATATATCTGATTTTAGAAAAAAGTACCACCGTATATCATAGGTAATACATACATTAGTTCAAGTTTTATATCTATAAGGCAAGAACGGAACGCTCGGAGAACTTGAATGAGCGCCGATCAAATAAATAGTAGTACCAAATAGCCGGTCAGTGAATGTTAAGCAGATCCTCATTATATTTAATGGGGATCCATTCTTTAACATGTTTTCCACCGTTTCACCATTTTATTCTACGATTTTCTATAACATAATTTGTTCAGATACCAAAGAATTTTCAAAGAATATGAAAGATATCTGACTTAAACAAATTACCTAATAAATATAATGATTACTATGAATTTCTTATAAACCCTTTACCTAGAGGTACAATATTAAAAGTTCAAATCTGGTACTCTTTTCTAGAATACGTACTCTCCTGACGTATCTTATAATCACCAATTACTAAGTTTATCTTGAAACTCTCCAAAAAATTCGTAATAGCTTTCGTACTTGTACAAAGCCGAAGACATTATAAACTCTAGTCCCATTAGTACTTGTAAAACATCTCATTAGCAGCTCGGTACACTCTCACAAAATAACTTGAAAAATCGTGTTCAACTTACAAATAGGTATTACATTAAAACTTTTAACTTTACCTACATTAAAAGTCAGTTTAGACATAAAGCGATCCAAACACGAAGTATTTGCGAAGCTCGTGTCTTATCCCCCCTCTGCGCCGCATCTCTCCCCCCTCATCTGAGGCGAGTCCGAAACTTTGATGGTCCGATCCAGATTTTTCATCTCCCGACTTATTTGAAATTATAATTCGCCGCGAAGAAATCAAATCAAAATTCCATTTAAACTTGGGATTTCAATATTTGTTTGTTAGGCAGATGTTCGTTATGGTAATCGTTTGCGGTCGTGCTTGACCGCCACGCGTCGGACGGCCGGTCATCGGCAATACATGGCGCCGGGCTGGCTGACGTTAGGCTACAATTTTACGTTGATTTACGACCTAGTCTACAGCGGTGTAAGGCTTATTACGCACTGCCGAGCTTTAAGCGACTAAATCTAGGAATTCATTATAAAATGAACATTAACTCCATCAGACCAATAATTAAATAATTTAAACTTATAAAATCCATTGCTATCTCATACAAAAAGTAACTTAAAAAACAGTTAAGGAATTCACATTCGTGAATAGCCAGCCTTAGATAAGTCACTTGGCTATATATTACTCTACCACTAAATCGAGTATAATTGTTATAGTATTGTTTTTTTGGCCCGACCGGCGACCTTGACGAAGGTCATATAACCAGCTGATCCCGTGATATGTGCCCAAAGCACGCGAAGTCACTGCACCTATTGTGCGTAAACTAGGTTAAGTGTTTAGGGTTACCCGATTTACACTATGACGCTAAAAATAACGACTGACTACAGGTACTGTTACCTTTAAATATTTTCACGTAGTCTGAAACTTTTGTCAAAATAGTTATAGGGTAGATAGTGTAGAAGCTACTTAGTAGGTACTATGACTGTGTCGATCTGATAAGCTTGACATTCTCAAGAACAGTAATTATACTACAAATGCGGTATTCAATACCGTTTCATTCCTTGTAGATAGGTCAGTGATAAAAAAAACACGAAGCATCGATTCACTTAATGGTTTACGTCAAATAAATTCCACATTTTATGGTCTATTGGAAACAAAACGAGAATCGTTAGCAATATCGTTTGGATTTCAATCGTAACTTAAAACAAACAGAATCAAGTATAAACCAATAAATATCAAGCAGCTATTTTAAAATCATGTTTAGAAATATTATAATTTTCATTGAAGCGAATTTTCAAGTTGGACATTTCGATGCGAATACCTTTGAAGGCATCCAGTCGCGTTTAATTGCGTCTGAACGAGGCGAACAGAAAAGGTGGATGTAATTCAGTAAAATTGAAACAACATTGGAATCTGCGATACTTTGGCGGAAGGCTTATTACAGACGAGAAATTATTTACATTTAAAAATGTTTGATTGATTTCGTAAGCGTTTATTTGAGCGAGTGCCGGTCGTGACTCATTAAATATTTTCATTATAGAAACGTTTATCGTAAACAAACTAAACGAGATTCACCGCTTCCACGGAGTTCGACATCGGGCTATGTCGGTAGAAATATCTTTATACCCTGCAGGCAGATCAAATTAGGTATGTTCCGGTTCTAAATTTTCATGTTATAATGGAACCCATGCCAAATTACATAAGTCAGAGGGAAAACGGCTATTTATTTTTACAGCAACTAAGTAATATCATATTAATGACGTTGTTTTAGTAAATCATACTGTATTTAAATGCGAGATTATCTAACCTTTATTGCATAATAAGAAGGGTTGGGAGGTCAAATAAATTTAAGTAAGTAGGCAGGCACTAATGATATTGCCGAAAAAGAGGAAATTATTTTGACCATGAAGTTCCATCTAAACAGTGTATTTTAGTTGAAAATTATGTAGGCGACCACATCAACAAACTTGCAACTAAAGACAACAGGAACCTGAACTGGTTAAACTTGGCAACTGTAAATCAAGTTGCGGTTAACACAATTTGGTAACCGGTTACTTGCTACAACATCTCGCAACCCCATAATTCGTTTGTCATTGACAAGAATTAATTTAAACAAATTGTATTCACGACAAATCAAGCCGCCCTCGTAATAAATATTCATATAAACACACGTGAAAAATGTCGCTGAAAACATGATTCAAATAAATCCATTTAAAATTTAAACCCCACTTGTGATTCATGGGCATTGCGAACATTTTTTCAACGAACCTACAGAATTAACAGGTCTTTGAAATATTTGAATCTATTAAACATAACAGATTCACGTTCAAAGACTTGAAATCCATTCAAACGGGAATCGTTCCAAATGGAAAAGTATAAAGGAACCTTTTCACCGTCCGCCATTACCGCGCGGTTTTGTTTTAGTTGGCATCTGTAATTTTCTTAATTATACACTTGTCGCGAGGCGGCGAATTGAAGCGCTCTCCCTATTCATGGCGACATTTAATTTTTGTCGAGCCCGAGAACGTCCGCGGACTTCTAAATAAGCTAATGACAGTTTACGGCGGTTTAATAACTTTACCGTCGCTAAGGGAGAAAATTGGAAAAAAATTGCTTCGCCTCTGCTCTGAAAGAAATTGATTCGAGATAAATCATTCAAGTTATAAAAAAGCACTAGCGCGAACTCCTGTAGATCGTAAAATGGTTTTAATTTTTCAGCCTTATCTCTGGCCGCGGGCTATGTTTGAACACTTTCACTGAATCAGTTTTTTTTGTTTGAATGCCACTCATAGTTCAGAATGGGATAGAAAAATGTGAGGTTTAATAATAGTAAGAATGTTTGTTTGTACAAATAAATCTGTGCAAGTAAGCAGTTTGTTGGCAAACAAGTGGCCGAAGTTTGGTCCAAGGCTGTTGTTAACTTTGCCCAACAAACTGTAGCTTTGATAAAGAATAAGTTGTCAGCATAAGGTGTACGCTGTACGTGCTTTC
Organism: Acronicta psi; assembly: GCA_946251955.1. NCBI lineage: Eukaryota > Metazoa > Arthropoda > Insecta > Lepidoptera > Noctuidae > Acronicta > Acronicta psi. The sequence continues at coordinate 16,494,128 of OX276470.1, read as the reverse complement.
ACGGGACATTGACTTTTGTCATATTATTATCAAACTTCACGTTGTCACAAAAACATCACGTTGTAGCTAAAATTAAGTCGACTAAATAATGTTTTCTTATCATCAATCTTTATTTGTGCATTTATGTATTATAAAGTTAATACCGGTTATCAAGGTTTAGTTATATGTATATGTAACTGGAGATTCAATCTTTTTAATGTACGCAAGATACATAAGGAAGAGAAGAATAATAGAGTAAGCAAAATGTAACATTACTAACGCAAAGCTGCCAAGCCAATAAAATAAAGACAAATACTTGGCAACACCATCTGACCCCTGTGTTACTGTTTATAATGATGGTGTTGGAAAGGGTGGGTATACCAGGAAAATACTAACAAAAAATAACCCATAACAATGGTTGAACACCGGAAAATAAATAAGCCGGTCAAAATAAAGGAGAAGCCATGTTAAGGATGGCCACTTAACGTTTCAAAAAAGGAACCACATTGGTCTATTTGTCACAAGTGTGCCTGCGCAACGTAAGGTTCTGAGTTCAATTATACTACCACAGTTATCACACTTAACTTTACACTACCACAAAAACACAACTTACGCTCCTGTCACATCTTTCCCTACATGTTACACAACCCAAATTGCGATTTAAATCGCCCCACACATCAATCACCCCCTTACAAAAATCCCCCATTACCAATAATAGCCATTAATCTGTGCAATAAAATAGAATTAAATAAATGGCTACTATAAATGAAATATATAAAGACTTAGACAACGTTTCTGTCTCTCTCTCGTATACATGTTCTCCAGACGACTGTGAAAGTTATGTTGATACTGCGAATGCTTTTAATATTCTTCACATAAATATACGAAGTATAAATAAAAACTTCAATGACTTTAATTGCCTTTTAGTGGCGATGAAAATCAATTGTGACATATTAATTTTATCAGAATGTTGGCTTAAAAACTCAATGTCAATACCAACACTAGTTGGCTATACAAGTCACCATACTAAGAACTTAATTAACAAGAACGATGGGATTGTCATTTATATTAAGGACCATATAAGTTGTAACGTCTCCGAACCACAATTTTCTGACTCCAGCTGCATTATATGCACCATCGAGAACAAACTGGCAATAGTTGCACTTTACAGGTCACCGTCAACCAAAAATACCGATAAATTCCTGGATAGTTTACATAACGTGCTTCTTGAATATAAGAACTACCATACTACGGCGGTGATTGGCGATATTAATATAAATATATGTCCAAATAGCATCGATCCCCGATCGCAGCAATACCTCGACTTAGCCGCCTCTCACGGTCTTTTACCAGCACATCAGCTCCCAACCCGACTAAACACCTGTTTGGATCACATTTTACTAAAAACCAACAAAAGAGCGACTACATTAGTACTTGAAACCACTATCACAGATCATTCAGGTGTCTTATTGAGTATCGAGTCTTGTAATCCAATAAAAAAAGCACACAAATTTATTTCATCTCGCCTAGACCTCTCAAATGCCATAAAAGACATTGAATGTTACGACTTCTCAATACTCTTCACAATGAATGACCCTAACCTGGCAACAAACAAGTTGATCTGTATATTATCAGCCATCGTAGCTAAAAATACTATTCATAGAACTATCTCTTGTAAAATAAGAATTATCAAGCCTTGGATCACCGTCGGTTTATTGCGGTGCATACGAAACCGGGACAAAATGCATAAAAAAACTAAAAAAGAACCCGAAAACTCAATTCTCAAACTCACCTACCTACGCTATCGCAATTTTTGCAATAACCTTTTAAAAAAACTTAAAATTGCGTATGAGAAACAACAATTTGCAAAAGCAAAGAATAATCCAAAAAAGATGTGGGACACTATCACAAAAATAACAAATACCAAACACAAGCCACCCTTGCCTACTGAACTCCTGAAGCTTTGCCATCCACCCATGAAATCAGCTGACTCCGTTAATCATTATTTCACACAAGTTGGCAGAACCCTAGCAAACAAAATTACACACTCCCAAAACTGCTCTCAATCATTCTTCAAAAAACCCCAATCTATGCCGAACTCGCTGGTCTTACTGGAGACATCTGAAGAAGAAGTCGAGCGTATAATCAAAGAGCTTCGCTCGGATAGCGCCTCGGGTTGGGACGGTATCCCCTCTAAGTTATTAAAATCTACCTGTCACATCCTAGTACCTCCAATAACTCACATCTGCAACCTATGCTTGTCCTCAGGCATATTTCCAAGAGCCCTTAAGCGCGCCTTGGTCCATCCCATCTTCAAATCAGGTGACAGAGGCAGTGTCAACAATTATCGCCCAATCTCGGTATTACCAGCTATCTCGAAAATACTGGAAAGAATATTATACAAGAATCTCAATAACTATATAAACAAATTCAAACTAATCTCGCAAAACCAATTCGGATTTCAAAAAGGCTTATCCACTGAAGATGCCGTGTCGTCACTACTAAATTGTGTTGTCGATAAAATCGACAATAAGTATAAGTGTCTAGGTATATTCCTGGACCTCTCGAAGGCATTTGACACCGTCTCTGTCCCTATCCTTCTTTCCAGGCTGGAATCGATTGGGGTGCGCGGTACTGCTCACGATATTTTCAAAAGCTTCCTCTCTGAGAGAACACAGTCTGTCAAGGTAGCGGATGTCATTAGTGGGGAGGAGTCAATTGAGTTCGGTGTACCACAGGGAAGTCTGATAAGTCCTCTTCTCTTCTCCATCTACGTGAACGAGCTCTGTGAGCTATCACACCCCTCAGCACATATAGTAGCTTATGCTGACGACACTGCAATTGTAGTATACGATCATGACTGGCAGACCACAATAGACACCGCAGAAGCAATATTAAGGCAGATTACTCACTGGCTGTCCAAAAACAGCCTCACTTTAAACGTAGATAAAACTAATTTGGTCACGTTTAGCTCTCGCCCCTTAAATCAACCGGCCGAACATTCAGTCATGGTCAAGGTACACCAATGTAACACATCATGTCGAAACTGTGCGTGTCCTATCTTGAACAGAGTTCCTGTGGTAAAATACCTCGGACTCCAGCTCGATGCCTGTCTATCATGGAAGACCCATCTAAAATCTTTGTCATCGCGCATCAGAAAACTCCTATTTGTGTTTAAGAAACTAAGACTATCGGCTCACATTGATACTTTGAACATGGTTTACAGCGCTCTTTGCGAATCGATTGTAGGCTACTGCATCACTGCTTGGGGAGGAACCGCAAAGACCGCGATTATAGAGGTGGAGCGGGCCCAACGCGCTGTGATTAAGGTTCTCCTGGGAAAACCCCGTCGCTACCCGACACTTCAGCTATACTCGGAGCACAAATCTCTAACAGTCAGACAGTTGTTCATTCTTCGCACAGTCATTCGTAAACACGCTACTCTTTCACCTCCAGACACCTCCAAGTCCATCCAAAGAAGAAGACCAAATCCTGCCTGTCCGAAACTACAAGTTAACTCAACCTTTGCACAACGTCATAGTCGATTCTTGAGCTCTCTGCTATACAACAAATTGCACACAAAACTCAACATCCACTCGCTGAACACTTACCAATGCAAACACAAAGTGAAGGAATACCTAATGTCGCTTGACTACGACGATACAGAAGAGCTCATCAAACCCTCGTATATTTGATTATCGTTCATTCTAATTCCCTTTATTTCCTTCTCTCAACACAACACACACACACACAACACAACACACAACCACAACTCTACACCACACACATCTCTCTTCATTCACCTCCTCACACACACTTCACTACTCTTACGCAAATTTAATTGCATCACATTACAATACGCTTGTTGGAATAACTTTAGAATAATTTTACTGTCATTAGTACAATATCCAAATTTGAATGCATGTATCTACTTTTAAAAATAAAAACATCACTGTTTAACATCAATTGGACGGTTGGATGACCCCCATAACACAGGATTTTCCTAGCATGGGGGCCATTAATCTATCTGCTTGACCTCTGTTTTCTTTTATAAGTGCTATGTCTGTGTTAACATTATCCATGTACTATGATGACAAAATAAACTTTTATTATTATTATTATTATTAATTTCCAGGACGAGTAAAGTGTTGTTGTGTTTTTTGTTAGAAAATTAACAATAGCAGTTTGTAGTTTTGATATGTACCTGGTTAATGCCGATAACAGTCATGGGACCCTAATATAGGTATACCGGATTACCGGCACACTGACGGTTACATTCATAAGTATATCTTTTCATATGCTTTTGGCGAATACAGGCATGATGATTCGTAAGCCTTAATCACACACATATGGAGAAAAATCTGATTTTACGTAGTCCTTTTCCAACTAAACATGGAAACACGTTTAGTACCGAACATTTACGAAGCTTTCTATAAGCGTAAATTCACACTAGCCATTTAAAACTGTTGTAACCAAAATCCCTTCCTATAAGTGCAGTTGTTTGAGGTATTAGGTTCAATTCTCAAGTTGAACTGGGTGTGGTATGGTATAGCGGGCTGTTTTACGCAACTCCACGTCAATGCGCGTATGTTTCGTGGGGGTGGGAATGTTTAAAGTATATTCAAACCACCCCAACTCCTCAAGAAGGGCCAGAACACTCCTGATGTCGCTGACAATCTCTCGGAGGGTACTTGTGTTTCTGAAGTACTTAGCCCTGTATATGGCGACCTCAGGACAGTGCAGAAGCACGTGAGCCACTGTTTCGTCCTCTCCCAGGCAAGCTCTGTATGAGGTGACACCTATCACATGCAGATGTTTCTTGAAGAAACCATGGCCTGTGGGTTGCACTGGGTGTAATTGGGTTTTAATGGCAATCGGCTCGGTCCTCATTGCATGGGACCTGAAGCTTAACGTTTTCATATTTCGAGCTGTGTAATAGCATAATGTTAAGAATTTTTAAATGGAAAAAAAAAAAAAAAGAATTTAAAGATTACGATCGTCTCTCATGCACCTCTTGCTCCGATATTGAAATTCATCGACTCACAGCTGAAGTATCGGGAGCACGCTCACTCAACAGATAGACATTTAGATTGAGTGGCAAATAAATTGTGAAACTTGTAGCCATCAATTGATGTTCTACGAGATGCGAATATAGTAATAGTTCAAAAAACTTGCTAGGCTTGCCTAGGGCTGGCGAAAGAGAAGTGCTCTCTTGTAGTGATAAATGTCGTTTGTATTGAAGACACACCCTGCTTGAATGGGTGATGATAAATAAGTTATTGGATTCTTTTCGAAGATTATTCATTTCACAATACGTTTACAGTAGAATCTATTTTAGAGAGTATGATTATAAAAATAGTAGATGATCGATTGCAAAATAGTAGCTAAGCAGTATTTTTTGGAGTAAACATTTAAAATAATATTTTTTCTCTGATACCACGTTACATTTTTTTCTAAATTTACTCCTTATCATAATTATATTACAGGAAAAGACACCTAATCATCAAAAAAATGTCTTTAGTTAAGAATACTAATACAAAAGCTATGATAATGACATCAGCCTAAAGCCAATTCAACAAGTATTCTATTTCATCCTTTTAGTAAAATATGCGGAACTCCAGAGACAAAGAAAATAATTTTCATAAATCATGGGATGCTCCATGGAGGGAATCTTGCGATAGTCCTCGAGGGCAAGAGGGTAAGGATCAATATTTTACTAACACTCTTTGGAGGGCGTAATACTCCGTTATAGTTGGAGCGTTGGGAGGAGGTCGACATGACGATATGACCTTGATAGGACAAAGTATTTAGTAGGATAAAGATTTCAAATTTAAGATGTCGATTCTATAAGATCAGCTTGTATTTCAAACAAAATGAGCAAAATAACACGATTGAAAGGATTTCATACTCATCTGGCGATGAAAACGAAAAGAATTTGGAAAAGAAACGCAAGTTGTTACAAACATTTTTCTTTTACTAATAACATATTAGATTGTTGACTAACGGGGGCAGAAATATACTAAGCCAAATCAAATCATCATTTCAATTGAGAAATTCTATGAGGTTTCACGTTTTTTAAGTACTATCTATGTAACACTCTCCACTTGAGGTCGGCGCAGTAAGTCTTTTTCTTCCATACATCTATATTAGCCGTCATCTCATCATTCACTTCCTTTGTGATCTTTGTGTAACACAGTTGTATGTGGTTATTTTGATTAATTAAACTAGTTAATTACTAAATGTTATAATTTTCCTCATTAGCCAAGTGGCACTAAGTGCGAATGCTAAGGTTCTGGGTTCGCGTCCCAGGTCAGGGTATTCTATGGAATTTTTAGTAGCAGCTCGGGTTTGGATTTGTGCCCGGTTAATGGTAATAGGCTCGCCTCTATTACATGAGACCTAAACATTCCGTCAAACTGTGGGTGTCCGTCTGCTTAACTCTTCGAGGAATACAGGTGTGATGGTATGTTAATTACATAATATCTAACTCTACATGCGAAACAATATAATACAATGTACATAGAAAAACTATAGGTACACTGAAATAAGGGGACTAAATGTTGTTACCGAACAATACTCTCCTTTTAGAATACCTTGATTAGGAGCTGCCAATTACCTTAAACAATAAAGTTAGTTAAGCAGCGGGTAGTTATTAGTGTCTTTTGCATAAGTTATTGCGTTATAATAGGTCTTCAAAAGAAGTTTCACTTGATAATGATAGTAATACAAAGCAGAATTTCATAACTATTATATTAATTAAACGAAATACTCAAGAACCATAAAACAAAGCCCAAGCGATCTCAATTTTATTGAAAAGCAGCTTATCCACTCACTAAGTCAGAGAATGAATTAAGAATACAAACAAAGGGAAAATTGAAACAAAGGTGTCTGAGAAAAATATTTTATACAGTTTAGATCCCAGGGGCCGCTCATGAATAAGTAACAACTCAATGTACATAGATTTAGTATCAATGTTTTGTGTGTTGTTGTTAAGGCGGAAACCCACTACGACGTATGGGGAGGCTACGCACGTGCGTCAAGCTTCGCTTTGCAAGAAAATGTATGGAAATGTATCCACTGCAATCCACGGACACGCCACGCATGAATTGACGTCATTGGCACACGCGTGGCTTGCACGGATATGGCGCCCATGTAGCGCAACGCCATGCAAGCTGTGTACACGGAACACGATTTTGTATATAGCGTGTACTGGAGTGGAAACGTAGAACCACATTGTCAAAGAAATGTATCCACGCAGCTAAAATGCGCCACGTGCCCGTGCATAGCGCCGCCTTTTTTCTTATCAATGATACGGCCTATTGCCTGACTCCTTTTAAGGTAAAGATTGTAATCAGTAAGTATTAAATATGTGTGTTGTCACTCGGTTTATGCGCATTGATCTTGTTTTTCGTAATCTCTTGGGTATTCTCCGATGCCTACGGCGTCGTATCAAACTACCTGCCAAGTATCAAGTTACTTGACACAGCAGTTTTAGCTGTGCTTTGATATGTCAGTCAGTCGAGGAATAAATAAGAGTCGTCACTTGGTGTATTTTTTTATATTTACAAATACAATTTGATACCTTTTCCGAAAATTCAGACATGTAAAGTGGTAACATTATGATTATACTTGTGTAAATAAAACCAGAAAATGAAATGAAACTACTTTTTACGGATTTTATCGCGTTATATTGATATTATTTTAATCCCGACGTTTCGGACCCTAGTAGTTTTATTTCAATGTCTAGTATTCGCGTAAGTGTCAGAAATCAGTATGAAAGCCAGAAAATGTTAAGTGTTGGACTGTTTGAGCTAAGCGATGAGCGAACAATGAGTTATAATTGAATCAAAGAGTGATAATTTTCTTTTATTTTACTTAAACCTAATTCGAGAACCTAAATAGTTATTCACGTGACCTACACAAACCTTAATGCGATACGTATTCTAACAAGGGTGACCATTTTTGATAATAATATAAATGAATTTTCAATAAAGTAACTAAAAAGCATTACTTTTATATCACAAAGTGGTCCGAGTGACCCGAATTTAGTATCGTAACGATATATCTTTGCAATATCATGATCAGGGTCTCGAGTCTCGACGGATCTAGATTTTTGAGCGCGCCACTTAGCGTGCCACACACGTATTGAGAGTCAACTAACTGAAATGGGTTCTCACTCGAGGCACTTACACAGACGAAAGGTTAGCAACCTGTCACTATCGGAATTATTGGCTCGAGAGGCCTCACTACAAAGATTTAGTAAGCCAGCGTTTTTAAACTTATTTATATTTTTAGTCATTTTATTTTTCTATCATGACCTTTTGATAAAGTCAACAGTTTATAAGTGTATTGCTCAGAAAGATACGAAAATACCTATATAAAGGTTAAACGTGGAAAGGTACATATTTCACCAAGTTTGACGACTGCTTGTTACTGAAGTTTACCCCAAACAGCGTCAAAATTGCCAAATTAGTCTAGCGAGTGTAAGGAATAATGTCTTTCCTTAGAGTTTACCTTACCTACAGAGTACAGGTCTCCGTGGTTCAGTAAACCATTAAAGTACACAGCTACAACTTCTGCTCAGCTCCGCAAAAATACAGTCATCTTTTCTAAACTTGGAGAATCTCAACAGCACCTTTGAATGCTCACGTCGACGCGTACCTACATCAAACGGACGATATTTCAGTCCAACTTACTGCCATAAAAACTGGAAAGTTCCCACCTTTGCATAAATAGACGGTACCTTTGTAAAGTAAGGAGATGAACACGCCGGCGCCGCCCGATAGTCGGACCCTTATCGATGTTTATCTCTACCCTGGACAGTCTTTCGGGGTCGACGGATCGACTCCGTCCGCCCGAAGGATTTGCCCACTTTTATCCCGAATTTATTGTTTGTCCTCTTTAATGGGATATGCGAGGATACTGACCGCCCCCGGGATTATGTTTGTTAATAGACGCTCGGTTGTTACGCACACATATTAGGAAATGACATTGTACTGATTTAAGCTAATTAATGTGTACTGATGGATACCAGGCAAAGAAAAGAAAGCCTCCTTTGTACCGATCTAAGTTATTACGAGCTTCGCATTGAGTTAGGTAATTGTACATACAGCGATACATAGCTATTTTTGACCGTCCGTATTCTTTCGCAATAGTGCCGATTTCTGTAGTGAAACTTTAAACGTTTGACGTGTGTCGGTCTGACCACTGTACAAACCGCAGGTATTTTTAATAAAACAAGAGGGAGTTTACAATGGTTTATAACGCTGGCCTAGTTTTGACCACCGTTTATCTAAAGGGTTTTAGTATTCTATAATTCACGTCTAGTTCAAATAAAACAAACTCACCAATAAAATTCAAAATGTTATTCCAGCTGTGTGTACGGTTTTGTGATTTATATATTTGTATCCCCGCTGTAGCACGTCTGCAAACATATTTTTCAAAATAGTATTCAATGTATATTCAAACAATAACGCTCATCTTTTTTCATTCAAATCAAATACAAAATACGTCGGAGTCCACATAGACCCCATATAAATAGTTGTGTCGAAGCGTGTCAACACCACCCGTGTCCAAACTTTTTGTTAAACTTTGTTTTTGGGGAATTCACAATTTTCGTTCAACATGGCCCGGATCAGCGGCCTAATTGATACAGTCGATTCAATTCAATTCAATTCAATTCAATTCAATTCAATTCAATTCAATTCAATTCAATTCAATCATTTATTGCGAATATAGGTCAATTAGATGGTAAGTACATAAATTTGTCAAAGAACAAACATTTTGTGCAGCTATACTCTGCCATTTTAGCATGCAATATTAATATTCTAAAGTTACAATTATTAAACATCAGACAATAATATAGTAGTTATTACAAGTCACAATTCTGATTCTCTATGTCAATATAATAAAAATAATGATGTCATTCATTGAAAATAAAATACCTATTACTTCGAATTTATGTCCTTAATTCTCCTATATAATTATATTTACATTTGTGCGTTGAACTTGTCATTGAGATATTCATTAATATTATAATATGCCTTATTAATGAGAAACTGCTTTAATTGATATTTAAATGTTTCTATGTTAGAGAGGTGTAAAATGTACGAAGGTAGATGGTTGTATACGCGAGGTGCCATGCAGAAGATGCTACTACTAAATTGTGCTGTTTTGTTTGGTGGAAAACACACTTTTTGGTTATGTCGTTTGCTCTTTCGTTGCTCAAACATTGGCATGTGTGAAATTACAAACACAGACACCTCAAATATGTAGATACATGGAAGAGTCAATAGCTTCAAGTCAATGAAATAGGGTTTACAACTTTCTGTAGGTTTTAGTCTACAAATTGCCCTTACACACTTTTTCTGAGCTTTAAATACTGTTTCCTTGTCAACCGAATTACCCCAAAAAATTACACCATACCTCAATACCGATTCAACATATCCGTGATATGCGATGAGCACTGCAGATTGATTCACAACTTTCCCAAGCATAAAAAGTGCATACGAAAATTGACTCAACTTGGTGCATATACTCTCAACTTGGGACTTCCAATTTAAATTTGAATCAACATTTAGACCCAAGAATTTTGTATTCTCGACTTCACAAATTTGTTGTCCATTATAATGTATGTCAAGATCTACTAAATTATTTTTCCTATTTCGGAATGTCATAATATTAGTTTTATTTAAATTGATTACTAAATTATTGTTTGTTATAACCATTGAATTATTATGTCAAGTGTTCGGTTCATTTCTGATTCTAAGTTATTTTTACATTGATTGGTAAACATTACTGTGCTGTCGTCTGCAAATAGAACCATATTATGTTCGATAAAATTAGGTAGATCGTTTATGTAAATGATAAACAATAAAGGACCGAGGATACTGCCTTGAGGCACTCCCTGCGTAATTTCGCGATATGTTGATGAATACACAGTTTCTTTACATGTTTTTTGGCATATGCGTGTGATTTTAGTACACTGCTGTCTGTTACAGAGATAAGATTGTAGTAGACGCCAGATATTCCCTCTAACACCATAGGCCTCTAATTTACTTAACAAAATATCGTGATTCACATAATCAAAAGCCTTTGTCAAGTCCATATATAATGCTGAAACCAAGTCTTTATTGTTAAGACCCGTCATAACATCATGCAGGAATTGGTATACAGCCAAATTTATACTTTTTTTCTTTCTAAACCCGACTTGCTTTTCTGAAAATATATTGTTGCTTTCCAGAAATGCACTTAAACTATTATTAATTACCTTTTCAAATATTTTGGAAAATATTGGTATAAGTGCTATAGGCCTGTAGTTAGTCATACTACTTTTGTCATTCTTTTTGTATAGCGGATTCACTACCGTAATTTTTAATTTATTTGGAAATGTACCAGAGACAATACATAAATTGATAATATAGCTTAAAACAGGAGAAATGATCGTAGATACTATTTTTATAATTTTTGTATTAACCTCATCGTAACCGGTGCTGTTTGTGTTTTTTAACGAAAGGATTATTTTATCTATGTCAAAAGGAGTTGTTGGGTTCATGAACATGGAATTACATTTACTATTATAGCACGTTGTTACTTTAAAATTAGTATTTGCGACGGTTGGATTTGCTATACATTCGCTTATGAAAAAATTATTAAACATTTCTGCAATTTTTTTAGGTTCGTCAATAATGTCTCCATTAACATTTATCTGCCTGATTTCTTCTTTTATCCTATTTTTCTTGGTGTTGTTAATAATGGACCAAGTTGCTTTTGATTTATTTAACGCTGTTTTAATCATATAGTCATTCTGAGTCTTTTGTGTCAGTTTTATTATTTTATTTAAGCGCATTGAGTAGGATTTAAAATTATTTTTATTGAACTCATTGGGTTGTTTTCTATAGCGCCACAACAAATGTCTTTTTTGTTTTGCACATTTCCGTATACCGTTCGATATCCATGAGGGTTTGTTACGTAATGTTTTCTTTATGTGTATTAATGGGAAGCACAGATAATAGAACAATGTAAACAATTCATGAAAATTGTCAAACGCTATATTTGGATCATCCGAATTATATACTTCGTTAAAGCTAAGCGATTGCAGGTAATACTTGAATTTTGAGATATTTTCTTTACAATAATCTCGCCATTTAGTGTACCAGTGTTTAATTCGATATGTTTCTTTAACTGGACAAGTTAACATTTGACATGTGTGATCTGATAGAGCGAATTCATAAATATTGTATTTGCATCCCCTGATATTGTGCATAAAGTTATCGATACACGTGCCGCTTCTTAAACGGGTTGGTTTATTAATAGCCAATTTAAGGTTATAGCTATAAATTGTGTTCAGTAGATTACTGGTATCTTTATTATTCTTTAATGTATCAATATTAAAATCCCCGCAAACTACTATTTTCTTTTTTAGGAAGCATAATGATCTGAGAACAGCATTAAATATAGAAAAAAAATGATCTAGTTGATGCACACTGTTTCGAGGTGGTCGATAGACACAGACTATAATTAACCTATGCATTATGAGCTCGACAGCACAGCATTCAAGAACGCCGGAAACACCATATTTTTCTACTGATTTGATAGTCTTATACTCGTGAGAATCGTGAACCAAAATACAGGATCCGCCACGGCGGCTAATCCGGTTGAAAGAAGCTGCATAAGAGTAATTTGGTACAGATAACAACTCAATGTCATTTCTTAACATATTGTGCTCGGTTAAACATACTACGTCAGCAGATGTACCTTGCTCGACAAGCCAATCTAAATGTATAGTTAAAAGATCAGATTTACGTATAACACCATTAATGTTTTGATGCAGCACATATAAATATTTATACATGAAAAAACATATCAGACTTAGTGGGAGTAGGTTCCATATTTGCTTTATTAATTGACTCTGTTAAGTCTACTACATTTTCAGTCTGGGTGGCTTTGTGAACCACTAGTGGAGTGTCAGATACAATTATTTTGTTTGCATAATCAGCGGATTTACTCTTATATTCTAAATGTAATATTTGTCTCAACAATGCTCGGCAAACATGTAGTGCAAAGAATCTACGCTTAGGTCTCCACACAGAAAAACCTATATCTAAAAAAATTACATTTATAAATTTAGAACATAGAAATTTTAACTCATAATTTAACTTTGGTTCACTAAGATATCTATTGTAAGGGATTTCACAAAAAATTACATTAGTATTTCTTGTACAACATAGAAAACGACGGGAAATCGTTAGCATTAAATTAAATAGCATCCAGATGGACTCAGCTGGACTCGTCCGGACTTGTTTCAACTTGGGAACGAGTCGATTCAAGCGACGGAGGACTGCAGATAGTAAAATTAGTTCAAATAGACGTGTTCAGTATTCGAAATTTGGAAGGAAATTTAAACCAATTCTGATTCAACAACGTTTGAAATTGTTATTCTCAAATGTATTTTTATGGTTTAAGGTAGTTACCGTTACTTGGTGTTAAGCTTAACCAGTAAGAACCATACTCATGGCGATGTTCTACGAATGGAGGGTATTTTTTTAAGTTTCCGTTGTTATCACAGTTTTTATTGGTATAATAAGGATAATTATACCATGAATTTAGTGGTAAAATATCTAAAAATTAAACCTATAGGTACTTCCATTTATACATCTATACAATCATTAATCTAATAAATACATTCTGAGCGTTATAACTATCTTCATTCTTATCATTGAAAACATTACAAGTTCACCAATAACCTTATATGAGTGGTTTTGAAAATAAGTATTACTTAAATTAAAAGTCATAATTGAAACCAAAATGAAAATAGTAATTGAAATGCACAAAGCATTGTACCTAGTATTATTTTTTTACACAACAAAACGAATATGCTGTGAACACGCTCAGAATAATAAAAACACTAAACAACACGATGTCCAACTAAAACTAGAAAGCAACATCGTGCAAAACACGAACAAAGAAATAATAACATTTCAGCGAACTTGAAAAATAATTAAAATATCAGCAAACAGATGCTATTTCACAAAGAACTCATAAAACAGGAGTCATAAATAATAAAACAGAGTATGAAACGCTCGTATATTTATCTACAACGTACATAATATGGATACATGCAGGCTGTGTGCCAGGATACATTTAAGCGAAGACAATAACAGTGTTACATGATACTCCTGATGTTAAGCACTTTACTCACGAAACCGAATCACACACGAGTACGAAACAAAAAAGATTCAACGTTCGGCGTTAATGACGGTAACAAAGCTGAATCGATACAAAACTAATAAAGTCAATCGAGAACTAAACGATTGGGAGGCGATACGGCAAATAGGTCGCGGAATAAAGATACGCTACCTACGTGACCGGAGTCGATATACGGAGTCAATTCGATACTGACGAACGATCGCGAGGAACCAGTGCGATAGGCGAATTTTCCATTTTGAATTTACAGGTTCACGCCCTAAACGGTACTTGATCGGAACTGTCCGATTTAGGTTGCATGGGTTGGCTTAAAAGTACAGCATTAACACGCTATGAAGTCTAGCGTGACTGGGTTAAACAAACATAATCAGCTATCAGCTGGGTTGATAAATGTACCTGTATGTTGATACACAGGCAATAGATGTCGGTATTTTAACTAACTAACTATACCTACTTACAGTTGATTTATTTTAACAGATGGTCGCCGTTCGTACTGAAACGGCGCGGCGCGGTGACTTGACTTCGACTGAAACGGTCAGTAATTAACTATGCGGTTGACTTAAGGGTTCGATTCCCCTAAATTGAGTATTGTTTATAATATTTTTTTTGTGTGAAAACGTATTTAAGATACACGAGAAAACCTAATAATGTTGTGTTGGTTTTTTAATTATTATCAGTGATCTCAAGAAGGGGCCTAGTTTCAGCACTGAATGTCATTGACAATTTGGATATGTCACTACTCAAATAATTATTGTATTGAAAACATGAAAACGTCATTACAAAAGCCTAGTCTTAGCTCAATGTAAGCTCCTCCAAAATAAATAAACACGCTGAACAACGTATCCGCAGAAGCAAAATCCATTTTTATGTATAAACTCGCAAATCAGATAATCCAAATTGGTTTTTAGACGTAAACTCAATTTTGACATGTATTTTACTTTATCGCGGAGGCAGATAAATTGACTGAGATACCGCCAGTAATGTGGCGAAGTGTGAATGCTGCAGAATATGTACATAATATCTAGCTATAGTGGAAGTCAGGAAATTTGGTCGGTGTATTAATATACCGCTACTCACTGATCGTCCACTTTGTAAATATTTTTGCTGGGAAATTGAAATGATGATTTTGATGGTCATTTATATCTACTAGATAGTTATGTTTTTGCTTTAATGGCAAAAGAAAACCATGATTAAACCAGCAAGCATGGAAGTGATGTGAAACTTAAGTCTAAAGAATATCTACTATTCTATTCTTTAGAGACGCTTTTCAATGCTTCACTAGTGAAGTTATTTGTTTTACCAGTTGGCGCCGGCGTTTCTAAACGTTTTCTTAGACGAAAAACCTGAACAAACTCAAAGACAATGGTCTATAGGGTATTATGGCTATAATATGATAATTTCACGAATCAAAGATTTGTTTATCCAGATAAATAAGAACTTGTGTTTATACCTACAACCAAAACACAAATAAATGATTTGATTTTTAGCTGAGCATTTGTTGTAAATTTAGATGTCGAATTAATTTTATAAGAGACTGTCATTGATCCTCCAGAGGGTCTGATGAGATGGTCGATGTCGTCTGCGACGTGATCCCTGATATAATGAAATCGTCGTTTTTATTTTCACTACTTATTTAGGTACCTAGTCGTCGACTTATACCCTATTAGATGGGACCTTATTTTTTTTTGAGGTTGGAAATCCTCATGGAAGTCCCGCGCCCCGGGGAGGGCGGGGTTGTCTGTCAGACTCCTACTGACTAAAACCAACCCCGGTGTTCCCACTCGCACTTGCGTCGGGGGCTACGGGAACAAGATGGGACCTAACCTAACCTAATGGGTGAGCTGTGCGGTGGATACATAATATACATTAGTCTAAAAATCTCTTCCTGGAATACAGACGTGGTGGTATTATGGTTTTATTTTTAAAAAGTGGAACAACCCCCACATGTTGCGATAAAAATATCTCATGCTGTGGTTGTTTACATAGAAACAAAACCCACGCACATCTTTGGACATACAATAGCTTTGGGTGTTTACCCAGACTTATTATAAATTAACTTTTTGTGGGTCATAAATATTTGTTTTCTCTTTCTTCCGTCCCACGCTACATTTTCCCAAAAACTCGACCAAAAATCTGAGCTCAACAATCGCGACGTAATTTACTACGACAATGTATTGGATCAGACCTTATTTTAATAAATTCGAGTGAACAGCGCAGAAAAAAGTAAAGAATTTGTTCACAAAACGGCGTCCTTGATAAGTGGGACAAAAGATAGCGAGTGGACAATCTATTCGGAGCCGGGCGAAATCGCTCCGATTGCTGTATCTGCAGACCTTAGGGGGTGGTGCTTGGTACAGGATTATAGCGATTTGGTACGCAATATCTGTCTGCTTCATGCTGTCGCGTTAAAACTGTTACTGTTTTTGTTTATTCTCGATGGGCTTGCGTTGGCCGCTACTTTGCCTATTGGTAAACATTCATTCAAAGGTTTATTTTGTTGAATTCCAAATATATAGTCTTTGAATTACATACCACTTTAAAATACATCGGCTACCTGTTTTGTAGCGTGCGTGATTTACTTCGTTTCCTACACGTGCTACAAGAGCTTAACATGCCATGAACATTACAATCTAAAACTAAAATCGCCCTTTTAATTAATTTCCCATCGTCACCTGCGACTAAGATCTTTAGCATTAACATAATCTTATAATCTTATGACTCTCATTTAAGATCCCGTAAGAAAATCGCCGCCACTGCCGCTTATCCCTTGAAACCAAGATTCCGATCACCTTTTTATCAGGTCAACGGTTAGGTACGAGGGTCACGCAACGTGGACCCCGCCAGCACGAAGATGTCGTCAATGTATTAAATTATGTCCGCTCCGGACACCCCGGACATCGGGCCTGGACGTGGGCATAGTTACACTAGTGTTGTTGTAATGTGTTACTTTAACTTTCTGATCAATATAATATCAACACCGAGTGTCTGACAATGATACTTCTTTTATCATATTTCGCAGCGTGTGGAGGTACAAAATTATTCTCGCTAAAGAGACGCCAGTTTCTGCATGGGACATTGATTGCGTGAATCTTGTCTTTCAAATTAACCGGACACAAGTAAAAGAAACCCATAGCGAGCATTCCATGAGATACAGAATTTGTTTCCCGGGATTAAATCCGTATCCTTTGTGCCTCCATGAGCCGAGTTATCTACCAAATTGGGTTGATATAACCGACTGAACGTTGTAGCGTCAACACGCAACAAACAATATAACAAACAGAGAAATTTCCGCATTTATATGGCATATTAACAATTCACGGCAATGAATAAAAAGGTAAAGTAGCATTTTGTAGAAGCTTGCACAGCAATCAGTCACACATCACACGAACGATTGGGCTCAGGTCAATTCATTAGGGAGCAGGCACCGGCTCGTCCTTCCGTTTGCCACCGATAAAACAAATCCGAAGCCGTGTGCTGTTGACTTTTATTCCAAAAGGTTTTATAGTTAATCTCGAGTTCAATAAAAGAGCTTCCACTGAATTTCGTAAAGGCTTTTTTCAACATTTGTTTGTTTATTCACAACTAAAAGTATTTCTGTGCCGTGCAGTTCATTAATTGTACAAGTAGGTAAATTAGTTTAGTTAAGTTGATGAGGCTATCAAAAGTTTAACTTCGAGTAATAATGTCTGTACGAATTAAATTTAAAAGTTTGCAGTTTTTGAGAATGTAAGTGTGTTGTCTAGACATTAATTAGAAATTAAAAAAAGCAAGTGTCTCATCCAGGAATAATGTATGAACATGTGTAAAACAATGAGTAAAATTAGTTTTTTAGTTTCTTTTATTTATGGTTATAATCTTTTATACCCTTATTTTACTTGTCTGTTGAATAGTTTTTGCTCAAATAATAAAAAAATCTTGGCTGAATTATTAAACTATGACAATTAAACATTGTAATTCGAGACAACCGTTAATTAATGAGCCATCATTTATAAAGTTAATAAAGCTAACGGCATTAACTAAAAAGTTTGAATAAATACGTTAGTGCATAATTAAATAACTTGAAATTATACAGGGTTAAATGCCCCATTAGTGGTCGCAAGCACATGGAGCGTGGGATCCTAGATTCGATGGTTGTATCATACAATCTTTCTGATTATTCCTTCATTAAAATAACTTGTAATCTTAGCATGGAAAATGCTTAAAAAATACAAAAAGATAATGTTATTAATTTTTTATTAATAGCAGCATGAAGTTTAGGTTGTTGACATTCTTTTTTTATTTACGGAGCGAAACTCTCAAAAGGCTACTGGTTTTCGGGGATTACACCCGTGGAGTGTAGGAACCATAACCATTAATATTATATTTACTTATCCATCGTATGAATACGATGATGGTGCTGATGAGTGGTGGCCATCATCTCATTTCCATATTATCGCTTATATACTATCCCAGAACTAGAGCTAGACAGGGTGTAGTGGTAATGTAATTTTTTCACGGCTACAGGTTTCATTATAACGCTTTTCATACAATAAATATTAAGCATTCAAGTAAAAACGCAACAAAGTTCGCCTTTGTAGCGTCCTACTTCAAGAGAGCACAATATTTCGTGAAACGACTTTAGCAGCTACCGCTGTGACGTTAAACGCTAAAATAAATGTTAATTTCGTTAAATTTTATGTTGTGAAAATATAACGTGCAAAGTTAACTTTATTTTAGAAGAAGTTTTTGAAATGTATTCATAGGTAGAGTCTTCGTGCGTAGTAATCATTTTGTATAATTAAAGAGCTGTCTCATAGCGATACCAACCATACATGTAGCACACACTAACGTCACATTGATTTAAGCAACCCACACGAATATTGTTCACAAATTAAATTATACACCTAAAGCCGAGCGCGCACGGATACTGAAGCAACGAATAGTGCCATTAATAACCTCAACTTTATTCATAAAATGTTTCGAATACTAATGAAACTCAGTTATTACTTATCCGCGACTATTAAATCCCGTTCTTGAAACTTTCCCATTCATAACTTGTTTAATTTCAGAGTGAAGATCACGGCCCGCCCGCGTAATATGTTCCAGGTGAATATTTTACCGGTGTGCCGGCAACGGGAACTTTTACCCTTTCTTTTTACCACTTCTTTAGGATAAGACGTGACTTTTAATATCGCAGGTGGGTTCGCTCGCTCCGCTCCCACCGCTCGTACAGCTCGCAGCGCTTTAATTCTGAGACGCGACGGATAACGTTACATTCAAAGTTTTGATGTTTAGTTGGATTCTAGACTTCTTATTTTAAAAATGCTGGCCGTCTTGTTTTTTGGATTACTTTAGTTATAAAAACTATGATCATAATGTACCGAATATCATGTTAAGAAAATATTAAACAGATTAATAGTTCAAATGGTAAATCTTGAAGTAAATACTGTCAGATACATTTATCAAAAGGATACCTTTTAATAATCCCACGTAATTCTGAATATCTTTGAAATGGGATCCCCTTTCTATTTGATATTACAACCGGAAACGTCAACTTTCTTAAATGAACAATCGAAAACAACAATGTCAAATTATTTATCCAACCAAATTGTACTTATTTTACTATGAAGTAGGTACTGTATTTTATTTCGAAGACAAACGTTGTCATTTCTGAGATGCGAATGAAATCTCGTGGGCAAGCAAATAGGGAATTATGTCGTCCATCGAGTGCCCTAAGGGTTGGTAGGCCTGATTCGATTTGCGGGCCCACGGAGGGTTGTCCACATAAGTGTTTTAGACCCACATCCTTAACTAAGGGCGTGCTTGAATATGCAATCACATCTGTCGATACTAACGTATGAAGCCTCCGGGGAGATGAGATTTGACGCAGAACCAGTCCTTCATAACTTACTAATTGTTTTTATTTGCTTGTGGATTCGTTATCCGTTTTGACTGACATGTAAAACGCTTGGGCTTCCTGCTCTTTGAAGCATAATACCTTTGTATTTAATGCAAATATTAACAGTAGCTTAATAAGTAACAGCGTCGAAACACCTTGGAAAGATGACACAAATGTTATTTATTGCTGAAGTTGTTTTTGGGAGTGAGTATTATTTAAGGCTTGAAATTTTATTAAGAGTATAATAGAGCAGGAGGGTTTTTAATGAGTTAAGCATGAAAGACCATATAGTTATACATCAATGTTATATCTTAGAGCAGAATAGTGCTGATACTCAGTCAGGGAGAATACCAATAGTTTTGATTTTAAAACAAACTTAAAATCCAAACTTATTATAAATCTGAAAGTCTACGACAGATATCCAGGACTCCTTCAAGAATCCTAGCGACGAATAGCTGAGATCTGAAGTGAAAGACAAATGACAGCGGATTCTATTGAAACAGTAGAGGGACAAAGCTTTGGCTGAGCGTTGGGAGTAATTTATCATTAGAATAATATTGGATCAAGAGGTCGCTGCCGGCAGTCGGGCTGAACAGACAAGGAACTGTTGTACTTGACTGTAAATAAAGTAAGAGAGAAGGCGATTGACATGCTAAAAGAACCTAAAATCCGCCTGTACGTAGCCACAAGATGGTACAGCTAAGCCATAAGATTATGAAAGCGTAGACTTAACTAGGCACTCTTGTTATAAAAAGCTCCATAATTTTGTCGTCTAATCGATCTCAGTTTTTTTTATCTGGTTGAATTTACCGCCCGTGAGGGTGGTATATCTCAATGATTGCCAATTTAGACCAGCTTGGCAAGAACTGGTTTCCCTCGAGGCGACTGACCCCCATCGATCTCAGTTTTGATATATTCTAGTTTGAACCCCTGTGAATAGTTAGGTAGGTTAACTTTCCAATCATGCCATCAAGTAGTCAGTAATGTGTTTTAAGTTTTTTGAATGCCACATTACTTTTCCCTTACGTTCGATTATAATATAACATTTTTACACCGAAAAGAAACTAAGCTCAATATATTAAGAAATGGTACTGTTAACTAAACTACTATCGGTAATCAGACTACGCTTGTGCTTCAAACTTGCGTCTTCTCCAATTTGTTCCAGCGAATCTTGAAATAACACGGTATCGATGATCTTCAGGGCCCCACGCTATAATACTGTCTTTATGTAGGCCAGGCCTAACCGAACGTACTACACCTAGGCCAAGTTTCGCCATGCCCACGAGTCTAGTAGAGCAATGTCACCCTGATTAAACTAATAAAACAAAAGGAAGTATGGATGTATAAAACAGTACATAATACGTATAAGTGGATTAGTAAAATAATAAAATAGAAACTAATTTAATTTTACTACTAATTTAATTCAAAACTATTTTATTTTTATTTAAAAAATGTTGTACAAATGCGGACTTCGTGCCATTAGACATTCTCTGCCAGTCGACTTTAGGGTGATGCAGACACAAAACTTGGTAGTAGGTGCACTGATAGTAGGTAACAGAAAGAAGGAGATTTTAATTAGAATCAGATATCAGAATAAACATTAGAGTAAGGAACACTAAATTACGTGATACGTAATTGTTATACTTTAAAGATATAAAAATAAAATAGATGTACAATATATTGGTTGTTTTTTCTGTATCATAAGATTTAGTAATACCCGTTATATAGGATTGTAACCTTCGAGAACTCGTATTATTTCTGATCCCAATACATCGGATTAGTTTAGAGTTGCGAGCTTGTTCAGACATGCTTCTCTTGTAAGATTAATGTAGTATATAATTGGAGACTTGAGCTGTGGTGTAGGGGCGTCATGTTCTTGGATATTGTGGTTTTCTAGGGTCGTGTTTGATATGATTTTGACACTGTAACGAAATTTACCGAGTTTATCAAGATATTTAACACTACAACTAACAGATGTATATGAATAAAATATGAAGCTATTCGCTCGTCGCTGAGAATGACTTTACACTGTATAGCCAATGGTGTTATCACACGTAGCTACGAGTAAAAGTTAAAGGCGTTTCGGGATTCGTCTACTTGAAATTTATCAGACACTATATAAGTTCTTGAACGACTTAATGACTAAAACTTTTAGCCTCCCAAGACTGGTATAATCGTGAACCTTGAAATAATTAAGTAGGTATAGCCTAAACCTTTTAAAGATAAAGAGAGAAACACATTTCTAGTATTTTTATCCTATTTCTTACACACGAAAAATTTATTATTCTAATCACGGAGACGCTCTTTATTTCGTGTCGTTGGAGAGAGACGGTTTAGAATAATGATAAAAGAAAAACTAGGCGTGAGAGGCTGTGATCCGAATCCGACCCCGAATTGTGTCTTGAGAACTTTGTGAGCCGGAAATATTGATGAAACAAGGAGAATAAACTATTCAGATGTTGAGTCTTGCTTCTTATTATTATGTAAGTATACATTATTTTTTTAGGTCAATCACAAACTATCTTATGAGCAGTCTTAACGAATATTTAATTCTAAATTTTTCTTGATAAAATTATGTAAAATCAAAATGGAAAATATATAATAAAGACGAGAATTAGATCGTTTTTGATAATAGTGAGTGCTATTTTACTACACATAAAGGAGGTAAACCAAAAACCCATTCATAAAATTGATTTAAAATCGACTAACTAATGTTTCCATTTGATAGCTTTGTGAAAATGCTTCGCCATTTCACGTGGATATTTCAGCAACTTTATATAAATTAATTTCCAGTTACCGACACTCCTTGTTTATGGTATAATTCAATATTTTAATTATGTGAACTTTTAGAGCGTCCAGTGCATTCGCGTTGGTTGCAGATTGGTCGATGTGCGGCCGCGGTTGTTCATATGCTGTAATTTGTTACAGTAACATTTTATAATAGTATGTTTTAAAATATTTTATTCATTTTATACTACTTACCTAAAATATGAAACAAAAAAGGTTTGCAAATAATTGTGACTGAAATCGCTTTCCGAATACATAATACCCACATATTGATTTTTTCTAAAACTCTAGCGCCAATAACTCAATCCTTATAAAACTCTACAGTCTACAGCGAAACCTGAACATGTTCAGGCTGATTTGCATTCATCCACCGTTAGATGGCGTTGATGCCATAACCCGGCTCATCTCATTAAGCGGCGCTCACCGTGGGGAGGAACATGTTTCCGGCAAGTAATGCGGGTGCGCCTGAGGTGACTTGTAATATGCATTGCAGGCATGTGAACCCAGTCAAGATTAAGTTAAAAAAGGAGATAATCAACTAGGGATTTTCGTAGGTATCTCAGATTTTTTTTGTTGTGTTCATTATTGCAAAGACGAGGTTTGTAAGCAAGATTTATTTTAATTCAATGGGAATCGCAAGCGACGCTGCGCACAGGCGCTAGTTTTTTATAAAATGAATTTATATTGAATCATCTTGCGAGTAAGTACCTATAGTTTTTGACACAAACAGAACAACATCAAAACCAGACCATCAACAACATACAACAAAACGTCCTGTGGCTCTGGGTCTTGGTTAGAATTGAGCAGAGATGTAATAACCGGTAAAAATCACAAATCTAAACACTGTAATTAATTAATCAAACCCCGGGCCTAGGTTCAACTGCCACACTTGTAACCAACCACAAAACAATTAGACAGCCTACTTAAGCGACATTTTAAGTTCGACAGATATAAGGAAAACTACGTAGTCGCATATAAAGCCCCCAATTTATAAGTTCATAACTTCTCACAGAGGTTGTTTAACCGCGTTAACGTATACTGCCTATGCGGTGACCTATTTCACTAGTTTACTGTTATAACTAGCGAAGTTAAAACACCCGATATTTTACACTTATGGACTGGAAATTGTGGTTCTAAAAATCTGTTTGACTGCATAAATAGCGAGTTTAATGGCGACAATAATAACGGCTTTAAACATATTACATTTTGTGTGGGTTTGCGAGTTATTTCCAATTTAATATGAAATAGCTTATATATGACTCTTTAAAAAAACATCCTTAACCGAAAACATAAAAGTCGTCTCACTATCATCCTGCTGAATCGTTTATCTTTGTACCACTGCATGAACTACTTCTATATAGAAGAGTAATCGAATACAATCAAGGCAAAACGAACGACCGAAAGAAAGCATTTACAACGACACACTCGATTAAGTTCCCACCCCTTTTCCAATAAGACATAAGCGCATACTTTTTTACCTCTAAAGAACAACTTATCACCTTCACTACGCCCCTTACTATCACTTCCTCTAAACATTGAGTTAAAGTCCGTGCAATGAAATGTTGTTCCGTGAGTTGCGGAGATAACACCAAAACGATTGAGTATTCATCATATATATGTGATCATTCTACCTTATTAAAGTTAATGCATACATACATACATACCATCACACTTGTATTGATAGAAGTGTTAGGCAGAGATAGAGTGGGTAATATAGGAATACAAATACATATACTGTGGTACACAGTTCGTCGGCGTGTTCAGCTCCCATGTAATGGAGGCGGGCATAAATCCAAATTCCGAGCTGCTATAAAAACCTAATAGCACTTTGCTCGACCTGGAAATCGAACCCAGGACCTCTAGCGCAACAGTCGCGCTTAGGAACACTAGCGACACTATATACACTATAACTACATGAAAAACCTTGTTGTTTGTTACGAAACCGAGAAACGATTCTTTGAGAACATTATTGCGCTCAAATTCGCGAGGCTACTCTAATACACTACTACCTCAATGGCCCCATTCGAGAATTTTCACTGCATAAATTTGTTTGGATATTTCACAAAAAGCGGGATAAGGATGGGCCATTTACATCCCGAATGTGCGTACACCGTGGCCGGGCATGGTGATTGTGATCGATTACACGAGCGCAATGCGTTTGACGTTTACTTAAAGTGAAGTATATGTAATGATGTAGGCATTAAGGCCGGCCTTGAGAAGAAAAACACCCGTCTGGAAGCCGTCAAGATTTCTTTTGAGCTGAATGTTTGATGTTTACGTCGGAAACTTTAGGTTTTTAAAATCGCGTTGTGGTGTTGTTTCTTTATGAACGTACTTTTTTTTTACGTTTGAACGTGTTCTTATATAAAAAATGGAAACCGACGTATTTTTAACTTTTCTGATGCAACTTATTGTTTGACCCCCGACACAAAAACGACGTGGTGTTAAAAGTTCGACGTGTCTGTGTGTGTGTGTGTGTCTGTGGCATCGTAGGTCCCGAACGATTGAACCGATTTAGATTTTTTTGTTTGTTTGAAAGGTGAATTAGTCGGGAGTGTTCTTAGCTATGTACGATGAAAATCGGTCCAAGATCGATCGAATATGTAATCATTTATTTTGTGGTAGCGGCCAACCACAAAATAAATGATTACATATTTTATCTAAACTCCCTCAATATGGGTATTAAATGAAAGAGATTGACTAGTAGAATACTATACACTATGATTAATTTAAAATCCAAGATCGCAAATTACATTTAGTGTCCACAAACACTACACAGTTTTGTGTATATTTTGGAGGCTTTCCAAATGATTAACTAGATTACTAAAAATCTACTGTATAGATTTTAAACATCAGTCGTAGTTATTTTATACCCTAAATAGAGATTAAGAAATGTCCAACGGTTTTCGGAAAACTAAGCTTTACCTACGTATTTACAGCATCACACACAAATAACATAAACACAGCATTCTAACATATTTTTTATCGGTTTATGTCCTAACCTACACAAAATGCCAACTTATAATAGCTTTTGAGATGAAAACCTCACACAATAAATAACAAAATTAATCCGCTGATTTGTTACGTCACCGTTCGCTCTTCGCTCTTAACTCCTTCCGCTCTGCTCGCTCTGGTGGCGCGGGGCGGCGCGAAACTTTTGACTCGATGATACAGCTCTACAAATAGAGTAAGTTATCTCTACTTAAATCGTTTTAATTTACGGTTTTTATAGACGGTTCAAAATGAAATGCGATCTTATCTTGTGATTGTATTCATATTTAGATTCCGGTTGTTTGACTTTTACAGCAAATACTCAAACAACCAAATGAAAAAAAAAAACACAATATAAATTCAAATTATACCTAAACATTTATTTTAGAAGAAGTAATAATGTCAAATTTAATTTTATAGTTAACCCTAATTTGAATTTATATACTGTTTTCTGATAGTTTTTTTTTATTATTGAAGCTGCAAATCTAACTAATAGCTTAACGTTGTGTTGAGACATACAAGTAAAATGACAAAACAGTGAGCACTGGCAACAAATAAAAATATAAAGTTCTTATTAAGAAAGAATTTCATTATCAAATATTAACATGGCAAGTGCCGCTATGTAACACAACTCGTTACAAACTCATTGGGCCCCAAATTCCTGCACACAGCACATACCTTTTTAGAACATTCTCGAAGGGATCCCGTTGTCCTTGACCCCGATCAACGTGGGTTCCGCACAGGACGGAATCCTAATAAGGCTAGGACACGGCCTATTTATCACAAAGCTCGGCGCTCAGGCTTTTTCAAATATTCCCAACGACTATGTAGTTGTAGAGATAAAATGCCAGTCCACATTAATATTATTATAAGTGAGCTCAAGGAAGGATAACACACAATGATCTTTCTATCGCAATATAAAATATACATACAAAATATTTATGTTTCAAAAGCTCAACACATAATAAAATCCAAAGTAGATAAAGCGGCATTCTTTATCATTCAAGTCGTTATCCATTCAAAGTAAAGCCGGCACTAACCCAAGATTTTTTAGTTTAAAAATACATTCAATCCACTGAACCACTAAAAATACAAAACGGCACTTTGAAAAAATCGCACCTACAAACCGACGAGCCGTACGATTCATTAGAACGCATGCCCGAGCCGGGCGGAACAGTGAAACTTTCACAAAAACATAAAAAGATGACCACGACTGACGGAACTCTTAAAACGATAAAACTTTTATTCGTACCTGCATAAAATGGCGATAGAATATTCAACGGCATTGCTATTCCACAAATCCGTGGCGAAATTAAAGAAGTTATGAAAAGGTAACTTGCGGACCAGGAGGGGTCTTAATTCCTGAGACCCGTCAAACGGTTTAATTAAGAGAATTGGAGTGAAAAATGGCAGGACACGCCAGCCAGGATGTAACAAATTGCTTTTTAACTTATTGACATGAATGCTCCCTTGGACAAGAGGTACTATAACATGACAAATAGTTACAATTCTATAGTTTAACTATTCATAAAAAAGTGCATTGTAGATTCAGTAGACTCCTCTTATCTCCAACTTTTAAGATCTTTTATTCTTACAAACAAACAATCAAATCTTTTATAATATTAGTATAGATATTTTTTTTTATATAAATATTCTGGGACATTTTACACAGCACCATCTAGTCCCAAACTAAGCAGAGCTTGTACTATGGGTACTAGACAATGGATATAATACTTAAATACTTCTTTTTTTTTGTAAATACATACATATAATACATAAGAAACACCCAGACAAACACAAACACTTATGTTCATCACACAAATATTTGTGTCCTGTGGGAATCGAATCCACGACCTCGTGATCAGCAGTCAAGTACTCGAACCACTAGACCACAGACGTCGTCTAATATTGAATACAAAAATAAGTTACTTCTAAACGAGTAGCGCGACGTGAAGCAACCGTGACTTACCTATAACGTATAAATAACAAACTAAAAATCTGTGAAAATAGTAAAAAAATCAAAAGTTAAGATATAAACTGTAATATGGTATCAAGAAGTGAAATTAAATAGAGAACGTCATAATTATAGAGAATAGTGGCAATATCGACTAGAGCCGAGCTTACAAATTATCGAAAAAGAGGTACCAGTTTATTACTACGAGTGTTTGACTTTAATTTATTTTCAGAAAATATTGAGACTCATGCATTATTCAAATCCAATCTCATCTATAATAATATTACCCTATCTTTCGATTATGTACCCTCCTATCTGCGACAACTTGCAGCATCAGTGCCAGTTCAGTCATATAAAAATAATGTTTTTTTAATAATATAATTTTATGCTCTAAAATAAAAATAACGATGCAACGTCTTCTGTCGCATAAACCTAGAGTTCAGATTATGTTGGCTGTAGAGAAAATGTTTATAGAACCATTGTATATAGACTTTATGCAGATTCATAAAATAGCTGGTATTCTCAAAAGTCAAATATCTAGCTTAACGATCCGTACTCAGTAATAGCACATTATAGTTACTACGTCTAGACTACGCTGTTAATTGTTTTAAGACAGCAGATTTTGGTATTGTGTTTAGCCAGTGAACAAGAAAATGGCGACACTTCTTTGTATTCATATACTTATTCGAAAATATACTTTTCGAACACGTTACGAACGATATTTGACGAAAATCCCCAAGAGCTGCTTTAATACGTGACATAATTAAATATTTTTGACAGGCGGATGGTCAAATAGCTCAAAAAACTTTTGCACTTTGTAACGATGTCAATGAACAACAGATAAAACCTTGCTCACTGAAAAAGACGATAAGATCTTTAATTTTATAAACCAATATCTTAGAATATCAAATGACCTGGCTTTGAAATCGAAACTATATCAAGGCCTGAAGCGACAAAAATATCCAACACAAGAAAATAGCCGGGAGATGTGCTACACTGTTATGTAAGAAGATCAAGTTGTTTTCTTACATAACGAAATGTATACATACATACACCCAACACAGAGCCCATTTTCAATTCAATATTTTCATCCAACACTGCAAAAATTGTCGAATAACACAATCGTTAGCCAATACAGATAGGCTATCAGATAACATAGTCGCAAACCCAATAATATCAATATGAAACGTGCTCTAAATTTTCCAAAAACTGACAAACGACCAATAAATATTTTTATCGATGAGACACAACAATAAATTGTGACTAAATTCGATAAATTGACGGATGGAATAAAACGCCAGTTTATTTGGGGGCGGTGCGACACGCCGCAATATTTCCCGCTCAGCGAATTGATATGCCGGGTGAAGTCACAAGTCACCCGCACCTGTAATTGTCAGCGTTTTGAATTCATCATGACCGCAGCCATGGCTGACATTATTAAATAAAACAGGCGTGCGGTTGATACAAACGTCGTGAAAGCTCGGAGGATTGTGTAGATGTGACTTTGACTTTTTACAGACAAAATAAAAAGGAATATTTTTATGGAAAACAAAATAAACGCTACGAGAAGTTGAAATACACGGAGGCGTTTTGGCAGTTTGTTTTATCAAACTTATTGGACCATTTTATTCGAGGAGTAATTAAACTTTTCGACTAAAATTGCTCCAAAGTTTACTCTTTATAGAACTTTATGGACAGCAATAATTGAATTTGCTATTCTTATCAATCAACTGTATTAATAATCAGATGAACATCAATATTATCTATCTATGTACATAGTTGTTGTCTGTTTGCTTTACGATAGGCTTTTGTTACCCACCAGGCGTGAGTAACGAAGTGTCTAAAACCGCCCAGCATGAATTTATTCTGATGGGCGGCCCACTCGCCATCCTCGCGGCACATTAAACTCGCCAACCCATTAACGGATGACGACGAGGAGGTAATATATTGTAATTCCATAAAAAAAGGATGTTCCTGATTTATGGCTGAATGAAGGTGAGGTTATGGATGCTGTAAATCAGGTTATTGTTAATGTAACGTGAACGCTGAAAATTTGAAGCATATTTTATTTAAGTTTTATTAATTTTAAGCAAGGAAATCGGGAACCGGCTACAACACCGTTTAATGAGTAGTACTTTTAATTATGATGCAAGAGTTTATATTATAAATAAAACATTTATATTATATTATTTCCCCCCTATATGGCGCCATGTGCATTTTAGGGTCCCGCTTTCAAAACTTGGAGATACAAATGATAACGACAATAAGGAAACCACGTGTGATGTTTAATAAATTTCCCAGGCAGCCCTACACTTGTATCTTGTTAATGCATCATTGAAATTTAGACGTTCTCCTTATGGTTCCGTTGGGAGTTGGGATTGTGAGTCTGCAGGGCTGTCTCTAATTATACAAAGTGATCCACGGCGGTAGTGCTGTAGATGATGATGAAGTTGATGACAAAATTGACGCATAAACTCATCATGAATTGAAAAACTGAATTGAGCAAGCTAAATCAGTAATGAAGTAGGTACAATTTACATCATCATCATCAAATTCATGATGCGTTTTAATTATTTTTATAAGTACTTAGATACATGATGCAAGGAAAACGAGGATGTGTCCCTTAGCAGCTTATTGTTCATCCGAAGATAAAAACGATATGCCTATGTAAAGAATGCCTAAATTCATTTGTTATAAGACCACTATTGATAGGAATTTACCCTTTATCTGCACAAAATACGAGTATATCTCCAATAAGTAACCAAAAGGTTTACCAAATAAATGTCAAATGAAATCAGTACCCGCACATATTCCAAACGCAACTTCCGCATCAAATTTCTGTATCCACACAATAAGTAAAATGATCGGCAACCCTAGCGGCGCGGGGGGCAGGGCTGGCCCCCGCGCGTTAGTATGCTCGTCGCGTCGACGCGCCCGTAGCATGTGGCGCCTTCCGAGACTCTCACTGCATCGCCGAAGTACGCAACTAAACCCCGTTTTATATTGGCTTTGTACCATTAAACTTAAGCTTATCTATATCCCATTATAATCATACGAGTGCGCGTCTCCGAATAAATTTGGAGGCTTACAAAGTTCAATATTGAGCCTATCTTACGTAACAGCCGAGAAATCTGGAATCTATTTCTAGTAAGGTGTGGTAAGTGGCAAAACCAGAATAATTGGGTCTTTCCATAGTTTACTAAGTAATGTTTAACCGTAATTGGTTTTATGTTTGTTACATTATTTATGTAAATAAAGGTACTTTGTACCAACAGATAAAATATTTATGAAATTAGCATAAAGTATATCTTGTTTTTCTACTGGGTTGATTATGTATTGTGTTGAAATGTTAATGCCTCCAATTAATCCTAAAACCTGTATCAATTTCAGCAAAATTTAGATAAAAAACGTTTTGTAGCTACTTGCAGTACACCCATCATTTGTGGTCTGGCTGCACCGCGCACCGCGCACCACCGAGTCAGAGCACAAATAAAATTACTAGTCACATGGTGCAAATACGTAATCCAAATCGTACAACGGACCTGGATAGTTATATAAATTCGGCAATATTTATTATTTAATTGATAGGAATTTCATTAACTTTGTATAATTATCGTTTTTTTTAAGTACAAGTAAAGGCTACTACCAAAGCTACTTTTTCTATATAAATAAATATGTAGAAATCACAGACTGAAAAAGAGAAAGCCCATAGATTCGAATATAAATGAAGCCCAACTATTACTGTTAAAGAAAAAGCCTTGTCTCTCATTAGAGCCTTTATTCTTCGCCAAATTATTTTAAATTACATGCTCAAATGTTCATCTCTGAAGTTTTAGCAAACAGTAAACCATGATTAGTTAAATGGCCAGCAAAAACACGAAAATACTCAACGCCTTTGTATGAAATATTTTCATTTATTTCAATGTAGACTTAGAAATGGATAATAAAATGCGTAGTAATGTTACAACAACAGTAATAGCAACAGGCTATCAGTTTTTCTTCAGAACTACGTACTTTCTACTAACGTACTCGTTTGGAATTAATTTCACTCACAATGGTCTATTGTGATCAAAAATAATTTTGTTGGCTTGAATGAATTGGTACGGTGCGTCGTGGTGAGCTCTAGCCGTAGCGTCGTAGCGTCGTAGCCGTAGCCGTGCGTAGCGCCTACGCTCGTAGCTCGATTAGGACGTAGCGCTATTAGTGCGTAATGAAGATCGATGTTGTAGTGGGACTAAGCACGTTATAGGTTTGGTACACACAGGCTAGATATTTTCTATGTTATCTCACTGTAAGATAGTCTGTTGTAAATGTATCGTAAATAGTAATTTAAATTATATAACTAGACTGTAACCGTGTCATAATTATATCCCTAGTGAGCAACAGCGTCTCATAACTATCCGAAATAATATGATTATATCAAGGGACATACTTAATTATATCCCGGCTTACCGCGACATATACGAGGGAACTAGTATTCTATCAGATTTTATCTTGTCTTTGTTTTATAATTTTTTATACAAGAAGAAAACTCATACAGCAATAATATTTCACAGCATTGTAATTTCTAATAAAGAAAAGTATGACAGCATAAATGCAAATGGCGACAATGCCATCATTGTCGTCCATTCACTAGAATTGCAGAAACATGTGGAAGCGCCCGCACACATAACAAGTGCGATCTCATCAACCGCGCAACATATACGCCGCGTACTTACTGCGTAAAGTTATACGCCGCGTACTGCGTAAAGTTATACCGGCTGTGTATTTTTTCTCATATATTATTCCCTCGACCTAGTCCCGGCAAGTCGCTAGGGTGACCAACTCGCTATAACTAATTCCTTAATATCTAGTTTCTTTTTTGTTTTTAAAGGTTTAATACCAACCAAAGAAACCAAAACTTTTTAAATTAATTAAATGTATAAGCGGTCTGGGTTTCTGAATTATTACAACCTGAGAGTTTTGATAACTAATCTGAATTTTTTTCGAGTAAGTGAACTAGTGCCACAAGAAAAGTAGAATTCTCGCGTAGTTAGTACACTTTATTTTTATGTACCTTTTAAATCATAGTTTAAATTTTCTAATGAACCATACAGATGCGATATTGCTAAATACAAACAGTTGCGACCTGGTTTTGCCCCTGAGCCAGAACTTATCCGTGGCAATTATCGGAAGGTACTCCACTATGAATCGGCACTAAATCTAGCAAGTTCGCGCGTTAATTTTACGCCTAATTGGAGGCATTTAGAGTTCAGAAGTTAGAAGTGAAGGTAATAGAGCGTAAGATTAGTAAATTACGTATGTTGTGGAGACAATTTGTATATTAAGTTTTGAATTTACGTCTAACATGTGTACCTATTTAACTTGTGCCACCTGTAAGGAAAAAGTAAGACAAGAAAATGATAGGAAGTCCATCCAATATAGTTATTTAGTCCAGTATAGCCTAGCAGTGAGTTCTAAAAGTGGTTTAATTATAATTGTATATGATGGTAATTATATATAGAAAAAAAGACAAAAAAGACTTAAAGTAAAATAGAGAGTCATTTCTTTGCTGACAGTAAAATTATACCTTCAGAAAATAAAATATATTAAAGATAACAAGAACGAAAATAAACATGACAGTACATATTTTTATGTAATCTTCGTCATTTACACAACTTTCTTACTTGTTATTGTTGTAGAGTTTGTTCTCATTTTTAATAAAACTACATGGTCACCGTACTGAGCTCAATATCTGGCAAGTAGTGACGTAACTTGGGCGCCGAAAATGTCCATAAGCCATAACCGAGGCAATAAAAGGCCGGCCGCTCGCGACCCGCCAAAATAAACTGATACATACACTACACCGCCAATAATAATGACTTATACTGTCACGTGAATTATGTTATCATTTTGTGTAAGCAAGAATTTGCTGTCAAGTTATTTATTGAAATATAACTATTGCCTGTGGTTTCATTCAGGTCTCAAAATAACTATTTACTAATAATATTTAATAATTATAACTCCGTTTCTGTGAAGTTGAAACATTGTGTAACAGAAGTACAACTATGACAATCGCATCTGATTTCGGAGAATAGTAATTTTACAGTACACGTAAACATACAAACGGGCTGACAACATCATGAGATGACAACTCATATCTACTAGTGAACGTTGGATTTGGCAGAAGAAACATGTTATAGAATATTAATGCAGTAGAGATGAAGAAGAATGGGTAATATCAGGTGTTGTGAAAAAAGATGTAGTGTCAAGGATTAAGGATACCTATATTGAATATAAAAAAGGACTTGAATAGGTAATTCCAATTATGTCGACAGGGTGTAGTGAGGAAGTGTATATATATTGCAGGCGGATAGATATAGTCTACACGAATATTTCTCACTATAGGCAGCCATGTTTAGTGTGAAGAAAATGCTGTTTTGTACAGCTCTTACGAGTATATTAAATACCGATACATTTTATTTTTAATACACTTTTAAAGA
Source organism: Acronicta psi (assembly GCA_946251955.1). Taxonomy (NCBI): domain Eukaryota; kingdom Metazoa; phylum Arthropoda; class Insecta; order Lepidoptera; family Noctuidae; genus Acronicta; species Acronicta psi. The sequence goes on along the minus strand of OX276470.1, from coordinate 16,459,852 downwards.
CACGTAACAGTTTGGCAGCGTATCTCTCGTCTACTCGACAGCACATCGAACATAATACCGCATCCATTTTGACAGGTTTCCACATCAGAGATCCCGCGAATGAAAATATACGTGATTTTATTATTGAACCTAATTAAAATTGTTTTAATGATGTCGTTGGTTTTGCTACATCATACAAACCGCTGATGCATAATAACGTCAGCATTCGATGACAATGTTGAATGTAAACGAATAATTATCATAAAACATAGTAATAATTGTATAATGAGCTGTGACCTGAGCTTATGCGCAGTGATCTATTTTTTCAGAGCCATGTTAGTGTTATCTACTCAATGTTATCTTGCGTACATGATTAATTTAGAGCGGATATCAACAATGATTATATATACAATAAGTCGTATAATTGCTTGATAATATTTTTTTCATCCCACCATCTCGGAAAGAGTATTTTTACTCTTCGATATCTGAGTGCAAAAGTCGTTTTTATCCTCTAGAGAGACAAAGTAAATTGAATTTAGAACATCGTGCTTGGTAAAAGCATTTTTTCACCCCTGGCGCCGAATTTATCATACAACTTTTTTTTAATTTGTTAAGAACTCAGACTTGGAACCTTCCCTTGGTTCCGAGTCTAAACGCAACAAAGTATCGATATATGTCGTATCGATATTTTTTGAAAATATCAGTATCGATTCTGATATTTTTATTTAAAAATATCGATATATGGGCGATATATCTTAAAACCAATAAAACAACAAATCAAGTCGACCAAAAACAAAAAATACATTAAATATAATTTGTTAAAAAGATGTTAGTATAAAAAAAGTATTCCTTTTTGGGATTTTATAATCTTAAAACTTATAAATGTTTATTGGTCAGTAAAAAATATAGATTTTGATACCATTTCGATACTTTGAATTTTATATCGATGCATCGATATATCGAAATATTAAATATCGCTCAAAAATATCGATACTTTAAAAAAATAATATCGATATATCGATGTATCGATATTTTTTCAACAAGCCTATCGGAACTTTCTTGGTGTACTTTTTTAAGTCACTAACACCAACATTACAATACCTAACAAAAATATTACACTCAAGTAATTGTAGCAACGTTACTTTCAATTTCTCTTAATTATACCTAGTATTATTTGTTATAATTTAAATAATATTCTGTAAAAACTAACCTATCATATAGTATTTAATACCTAAACTGAAATAAAAGTATCTTGTGGTTGTAAATGTTTTTTTTAGTCATTTCCTCGCTGAGGTGGGATGAAAAGTTACGTGTTGCACTCGAGTGCAAAGATTTTTCACCTTGTGCTCTTTTAATTCCCTCGCTGACGCTCAGGATTCTAATTTTTGAATCACTCGCTCCGCTCGTGATTCAATTTTAGAATCCTTCGCTTGCTCGGTCATCAAAATTGAGCCCGCGGTTAAAAAGCAACTTTGCACTCTTGTATAACAAATAACTATTTAAACGTCGTTTATTGGGTATAAACGACGTTTAAAAAAATATTATTAAAAAAAAGTCTTATTTATTGTAAGAATATATTTACAAGAAAAATGAGTATCCATTGTCTAGAATCCACAGTACAAGCTCTGCTTGGTTTGGAACTAGGAACAATATACGCCGTGCTGTGTAAAATGTCACAATTGTTTATTTATTTATTGTTATTTGTTTAAAAGGCAATGTTAGAATTGCTTTAGGCATTTGCAATGCTATTGTGAAGTATATCGTTATTATAGCACGATTTATTATGATTTGTCGCTTCAAGCCATGGTCGGGAGCGAGAGCGTGTGGGAACAAACAATCCTACTGTAAGTAGTAAAGTTATACTTGCTAAGCAGACAGCTGAACGGTACACTGGATCATTTACCTTTTTCCAGATCCAGCTGACTGACTGACCTCCAGCTTCAATGAGTAGGTGGCGCGTGTTTGCCACATGCACGTAAATCTACTGCAACACCTATTAAAACTCGCGAATAGTTTTAATACGTGTTGGAGTTCCAAATAACGGATGGAGAAGAACTGGAAAGAAACACCATAAAAATATAACAAATTGCGCAATTACGAACAATTAGATAAAATCTAGAAATAATAAAAATCCATAAATATAAACGAAACAAAAGTATTCGGCACAGCCAAATCTTAATTACATCATACTGTAATTTAAGCTACGTGCTACCAAACAAAAAGCGAAAAAACATTAAGCAAACGAGAACGAATATACGAGGATTACACGGTCATATATCAATTATTTAAGGCGGGCTTTGGACTCTTTCAGCAATTAAATTATGTAAGGGCGGCGATTTGCGGCACATTTTTAATTAACGGCTCCTTGTTGAAACTCACGAGTAATGTGATCATTTTGTTACGTTTTAGCTTAAATAAGAACCTTCGGAATTGGATTTTTATTTTAGCTTCAGCATCCATTTGCAAATAGACGATCAATTTTAATATTGAACTGAAAATTGCTATGTTCTGCCGATAAATTCATTATTTGGATAAATAAAGCGGCGTTAGGGACAGCCCTTAGGGGAAAAGCCTTATTTCTATTTATTTATAATAGGCTGTTTAGATAAAAGAAGAAAAAATATTGCCTCATTCAACCAGATAGAGATAAAGAACATCTCTCCCCCGACCACTGTTTTACTGTGTACAAACTGACTCTACTTTGACATAAGCCTTGCTTGACTATTGAAAAGACTAAAGTAAAACCAGGGCTTCACGGATGTAATCTGTATTTTCAGAAACATTAATTACTTCTGTAAACGTCTTTATTTAACCATTAATATTACCCAGCCCACTCATAAAGCTAGTTCAGGTCAGGACTGGCAAACAATAAATTTCTATTGTTTCAACTTTACGTACGTAGAATGGTTTACATTATAAACATATTTTGCGTCGTCACAATAAATTATCACAATGGTCAGAATTCTCAAAATCAAGGACCACTCGTAATATATAATGTCCGTCTATTCTTGAGTTGAGAATAGCCCGCTCCGCCCATTCCACGCACGTCGCTTGGCCGCGATCCGCCACGTACGGGCGCATTTCTTGCGGGGAGGTGCGGCCCAAGTGGCCACGCTTTATTATGTGTTTATTGCGACCCTCGCCTCCTCTATCTGATCACTTCAGAGCTCGTAAGATGGAACGACGCTGATATATTGCATTCATAAAGATATGCGGAAAGGGGGAGGATTGATAAAAATAGAACTGTTGTTAGTTTTGCTTGTTATGTATGACATTGGAATAAGGGTTTATTGTAGTTAGACGATAAAGCTATGAGTAGCGTTTTGTAAACTTTTGAGCCTCGATGTCAACAAGTACATCAGTGATTTTAAAAAAGAAAACTACTCGTACATTATTATGTTTTGCAGAATTTAATTAAAAGTACTCGTTTAAAACAAAAACGTATGATAACAAGCAGTAGGAGGCCGCTAATATCCATTTTGTTTTTGAAAACTAATTTCCTACAATTTCACAGTAAAGATTCAACTTCACCAATATCAGAAGATCAAGAATTTGAATTAAACGTAACGCAATGCGCATATTGTCCTGTAATCATTGGACTATTTTACGCAACTTCAGCTAAAAATAGACGCAGCTAATTGGGGAACCCTACAAAGGCTTAAAAACCCTTCCAAAGTTTCAAGTTACATGGATCTGACCCTATTCTGTAGTAGTGCGGGTGCGTGTATGTATTATTAAGGCATGTAAATAACAACAATGTTCAGGAGGGTCTGGTCGTTACAAGGGCACTCCGGGAACTATCCGAAAACACTTGCCGTAATTAATGTTTTGGATTATGAGCGTATTATGACGCGGACGCCTGTGGGGGCAGGCAGATACAGAGTAATATTATAAGCATCTAAATGGATAAACAAAATGAACAGTCAAAAGAGAGAGGTTGAGACTGGAGTGAGAGAGATGTATAAATTATTGTTATATTCACTCAACTATGACTTTTTCACTAGACACGAGACGTTTTCTCAGATTGAGAGTGACAGAGGCACCTTTGTTGGATGACTTCACGCACCTTCAAAAACTGTATGGAGTCCTCTTAGCGATGCTCGTAATTCGTAAAGTAAAAGATAGTACAATTTTGATGTGATCTACACCGCTCTATGCCCTTGGATCGCTGCTACCACAACAATTGTAATCACTTAACTCCAATATTATTATTGAACCAAATATAATTAATTACCCAGCCGAACATTTAATAAGTTATCAAATACATGTAGGTATTACATCGTTATAGTAGTTATAATGAGATGAGCGTCACTCGTCGCTAACGCCTCGCTAACGAGCTGACTAAGCCATTTCATCTGTTTAAGCTCCGTATCATATAAATACTGTAAAATTTATGTTGAACAACTTTTTATCAAAATTGTTTGGTTACATGTTTAATACTTGAGTCGTTAGCGCATTTTTATAACAATTATAAGAATATTTAGTATTTGAATCCTAGTGATACAAGACGCCACTTTTGTGGAAAATTAAAGTTATTTTAACTTTAATAAAAAAAAACAGATCGAGACTATAATGCAATGAATGTGGTCGAAAGTACAAGCCGTTTGACACATAGATAATTTCAATTTTGTTCTTTAAAATTATTTAAATTTATAAAAAATATAAAGACTTCGACAGAGCTCCCTCTAAAGAACAGCGTAATATGTCCCATTAATAATAAAAAGTCGTTTACTTATCAGAAAGGAGTGCATAAACCGTTTTAAAATATTTAAGCTCCGTATAACGTCCATTAAGCCGGAGACTGGGCAGTATCTTATTTGGATTCAGTCTCAAATACAGCAAAAAAAATGCCGAGAAGACTCAAGATAGCTTTAGCCTGAAAATGCAAGCTTAGAAAATAAAGAATAATTATATTTTAGCTCTGTCTAGGATAAATAAAAATAAAATGCTGTTGGTAATTTTTTACAAATCCTTGTAATAATTTATGTGAGTAAGGTTTTTAGAAAATAAAAATTGGTAAAGTTGCTTGGAACATTAAAAAAATTGGGATATTTTTATGGAATTTAATGCATTTTTGACAGGACACCGTCTGTCGGGTCAAGAAAATTAGAGCTGCAAGTGACTATTGATAATTTCACAGAAAACCCCAATAGCACTTTGTTCGACCTAGGAATTGACCCATGACCTTATAAATAACAAAACATAACTTACATTTTTCATTCCTGCGAGTGTTGCGAGTATACCCAAATTCATTTGAACTGAACTCTAATTGGAGTGTTCTCAGTTCACAGGCGTGCCTAAGTTTTGAAAGCTGTGGCGCAGCGTCCATTGCTTATTCCAATAGTTACTGCAACGTTGGAAACCGTCGAGAGCCGATACATCAAAGTGGAACACACCCTTGACTTACTCTGTTCCATCACATTTAGTTTTATTTCTCATGTAAAAGGTTCTTTCACTGTTTTTTGAGAATTTGTGTTAAGGGGGAGCTTAAAATGAAAGATTAAAATGTCTTTGAATTGGGAATGATTTAGTTAAACTTTTTCCAAAGTGAGTTTAGCCTCTCATAGCCATGGTTGCCACCATAAGATACCAATTAAAAACTATTTCGTATTGCTATACTAAAGTTACTTACACATAACAACACATTCATTTTGTGCGTGATTGACCTTTACAATAGTATACATACGCTGATTTTGTTGTCGAAGCAAATAAAGTAAGAAAAACAAATCCAGATCCCAAACGCAAACAAAATATGCAAAAATATATTACGTACTCAATTTCTCATCCCACTTGTTACGCTTCTATTTGTATAAAGAACTAAATTCTAGGTATTGAGCCTATTCCGATAAGAATCATATTTGGGCATAGATCTTATTACTGTACAGTTTACATAAAATCCTATTTCGTTCTAGTAACCCGAATGATGAACACGAACGTCGTATAAAAGGGTATTATTTTGCTGAACATAATATCTTAGCCAGACAACTATTATATTATGTAGATAGGCTTAAAAGTGTAATGTCGCGAAATATAAACTTTCGTTGGTGATTAGGTGTTACAAATGATATTTTTAAAGAATAATTCAATTTAAATCTTAATAACAACATGTTGATACAATTAACGTAATGTAGATTTAAATATAATACATATTTAAAAATTATACATTCACAAAGGAGATCATCGACCTTCGGTGCCTCATTTGGGCCGATTTCCTATATTGCTTTTTCCTATACTGCTTTCCTATATTGCTTTTTCCTATATTGCTTTCCTATATTTCCTATATACCTATTTGAAAAAATAATCTGAATTACGCTGGTTAAAACTCTAGTCGTACTTTTTTTATGTTGACTGGTGTATGAGTAAAATATCACGCCATTTTGACACACTATTATCTGTTTCGTAACGATTTCATAGTAAAAACTGTCAGTGTCAGTTTCGGAATGTCAAACGCACGCCATTACGGCAGATTATTATCAGTTTCATAGTGATTTCATGGTAAAAACTATCAACTTGACAGCAGACATGTACCGCCGGTGCAATTTGGGCCGAGTTGTATGGGCTTTTGACGACCTACCTCCTTTTAATTTGTGCGATAATTTATCACTTACCGAGTCTTACTTGTCTGATACCGAGCGTACATTTACGCGTTTTTAGTGTTGAAATATTCCACGCACTCTATAAGAGTGGCTCCGATCTCGGGGCATCCTTATAACAATGGTCGCATGATTTATGCACGCGCCGTTGCTTCGCTAATTATCGCTAAACACCCTCTCATCCATTACAGCCTTTATATAACGTAAAACTGTCAAATTTCCTCGAAGTTTACGTCGGAAACAAAGGGACGGGCGTGCAGTTCACACCATGGATGTATTGCTGCGCAGCCCTTGAGTGGGTACTTGTGAGAACCGTATAATAATTACTCCTCGTTTAACTTAAATGGTAGGAAATTGTTAACTACACCAGTATACATGTGGAAACGTTTCGTGTTTTTGTGTTCCACGAGAGGATTATGTCATTAACATAAATAACGGTCAGCGGTTCTTTTAAATAACGTACGACACGTTTTATATACATTCCAAGTTGTAATTATTTTCCTGTTATCGATAGATTATTTTAAAAATAAAAGTAACGGGAAAATTTATTATTCCAAATAATACTCGTATCTTTATAGGACGGGAAAATTAATTACATTTAGAGGAGAAATCCCAGTGGAAATGCTTGCAATACATCATGTTAAAAATATTTACTCTAGATAACTAAGAGCGTGACAGTATGCAGAGGAACAGTGATTACTAATGCAGAAATATAAAATACAAGCTTGCACCGACCGACATTTAAAAAAAGGTAAATATGGAAGCCATAGGGAAAGCGAGGAAAAGTCACAACGAGGTATTCTGTTTTGGTAGATGGACGTACACTTGTAAAACAATATACAAGTGTAAGTGGACCATATTCAGAACTTAAAATTAAAAAGAAAGCAGTATCAGAGGGTAATAAGGTTGGATCCTGTAGATTCGAAATGCAGGATAGAATTACTTTCAGAACGGAACGAGCCGAGTTCAGTTAAATTAAAAATACCATCTTGCCAAAAACCCCGGAGAATACCGATATTAGAATATGTTTTCGAGCACGTTACCTACCTATTTACTTGTTTATTTTGTATACCCGTACTGTTATCTTAATAAAATATTTTGTTGGCATTGATTTATCTATTCATTGTTACAAATAATATGAGAATTATTATAATGAGAGTACCTACATTGGTATTAATCTAGGTACATTGTTCTATAAAACTTGCGTATGATCCTTACTTATCTATTATTTTATCTATACATATAATTATAAGAAGGAAAGATTTGATTGTTTGTTTATTTGTTTGTATTAAATAGGCTCCGAAACTACTGGACCGATTTGAAAAATTCTTTCAGTGTTAGATAGCCCATTTATCGAGGAGGGCAAGGTCATAACAGGACTAATAGGAGCGGAGTAGCAAATGTAGCAAAAACGGGGGATAAATTTATAAGACCACGCGGGCGAAGCATCTGGCGGGAAGCAAGTTATAAATAAGGTCGCATTCACTATTAAAAAATATATGTAACATAGCCATGGCTCCGACTTTGTTTTTACATTGTACAACCTTTGCCGAAATCAAATTTCTCTGTGCAATGTCACTTTGAACAAAGAAATTGAATAAAATTTGATGACATCATCAAATAATTATTATATATACGAAAAGCACACATTCGTTAAACAAATTTCATCAAACCTTGCACCAAATTATTTAACGAAGATTGGCCAGGGTGTATAATATACCACCCTACCAAAGTTCCGATGAATGATATAGGAACACACAGAGGATAATTATCTAAACGAACGAATATTATTTTTTATACATACGAATACCTATCACAGATGATACGACAACGATACGGTGGCAGAAAAATACTTAAAAAAAAATAGTCGAAGCAAAAAAGAAACAAGAAAATTAAACTTCACTAATGAGTGTTGAAGCCGTCGCGTTTCCTTGCAAACTAACGGAACTTATTCATACTGCGGGAGTCACATATCCCAATTAATGGCTCCTATGAACTTGTTTCACGATCCAATACATGTACATACTTTTTCCCAATTAAAACTTGGCCAGGTAAAGTTACATTAAGTAAAATAATACGTGAAAATGTACCGCACTATAATTACGTTGTTTATAATTAATTACTTTGAGTGTAACAAAAGAAGAACTTGATAATATGATGATAATAACGAAAGCATGGATACAGGTTGTCTTTTGAAAATTTATTTCATTCCAATTACTGTTTCCGTGTGTTATTTTAGGGAAAAATTTGACTACAAATGAAAGTAATACTGAGAATTTTTCTTATTGTTTCATCCAAAACATCGATGTTATAAGAACTGTAGTAAACCCATTGATTTTTTTTAATATATACGTAGCGGGCCGTTGTTGTATATTAGTGTAGGTATGAGAGAATTTATATTTGTAACAACACATATTTATTATCTTTTTGTATTTTTTTAAGCATTTTCCATGCTAAGATTACAAGTTATTTCACAACCGACACGACTAACTTTACAGGTAGTTCGATGTCGTATGATGCCACCTTACCTATTAACTATCTTTTTGTAATTTTTAAGCACTTTCTATGCTAAAATAACACATATTTATGTTTGTGGCCAGGGGGCCCTAAGCGCGATTAGGTACTACGCTAGAGGTCCTGAGTTCAACTCCCAGGTTGAGCAGTGTGATTTCTGTGAAATTCTCAGTAGCAGCTCGAAGTTTCCATTTGGCCTCGTCTCACGTCGAAAGCCTCACTCAGTATATGGGACCTAAACATACCAGCGAACTATTAGTGTACCTTTGTACACCTCTTAACCCTTTTAGGAGTATGTATTATAGTATAATGATATTTATATTAGTACCTCCTTTACATTAAATTAGTGACACTTACGGGAAAATTTTAAACAAATTTTCTAAATTAAGATCTTTTTTCTTTCACAACAAAGAGTCTCATAATGACGTCAAGGATTATTATTACATAAATTCTTTTTAACGAGACGTCTTAACTTCCCTTTGTTTGTTTTTTTTTTTGTTTTTGAAATGCGCGGATGGATTTCTTCGTACCCATGTAAAGAAATATTGATGAATTGGTAATTTTTCTTGTTAACCACCACTAACCACCATTATTTCGTGGCTTTCATTAAATAATCCTAACCAATCAGATGATAATTATATGGAGACAGAAGGTGACCACAAGATCCACGAGTCGATAGTACTTTTAAAAAAATTGAAAAGTAATTACAGTGACAAATAAAGTAGGTAATGATGGAGGCCGGAACTTTTCTTTTGGATCTAAAAGTGGACTATGGTTATAGTAATTGTAGAACTATAAAGAAAGGCCCCCAACTAGTAGTTCTGCTAGACCCTTTCATAATCTCGTAACTATATATGTTTTATAAGGTTTCAGTTTTATTGTATATAGTTTTACCAAAAATATAAGATAAATTACCCAATGTGTAACAGGAAAGTTCATTTAGATTAATATCAAGCCTCTCTTGAGGCGCGCCAAATAATCCTCAACAATTAATTGTAGGATGAGGTACTTCATATAAATTGGAACAATAAAACTTTATCGTAAAAACAAAACAGTATAAAAAGGAGAAAAATGTAAAGTCACTATGAATTGGATATTTTAGTGGAAAATTGCTATATAATACAATGGTCCATGGTTGTTACCATCGACTACAACTTGAATTAAGTTACTTGTATCAGGATTTATCTGTCCTTACAGATAAATCCTGATATAATTACTGGTGCGGTGTTGCAGGTGCCCATGGGAGAGTGACCACCTACCACCAGGTGACCAAGTCGTCTAGAAAATCTCATGTGTGTTTGTAAGTACCTATGAGACGTATAATTATTTCTCTATTCTGCAATTGATATTCATTTTTAACTACTTAGCAGTCTATGGTTCTCGTTTTAAAGGTCGCAATAATTAATTCAGTAATCCAATAATCTACACTAATATTATAAAGAGGAAAGATTTGTATTTTTGTATGTAACGAATAAACTCAAAAAGTACTGGACCGATTTGAAAAATTCTTTCCATGTTAGATAGCCCATTTATCTGGGAAGGCTAAATGCTATATATCATCACGCTACGACTAATAGGAGCGGAGTAGTAATGAAAAATGTGGGCGAAGCCGCTGGCGGGAAGCTAGTAGTTTTATAAAATCAATTTTATTAATCCACTACAACAATGGACCTAAACATACCGGCGAACTCTTTGCTTGCCTAAGCCTTCGAGGAATACAGGTTTTTAGTAAATTAAATTTGTTCCAACTTCATGCCTCGGTGTAATCATCAGTTTTTAACTATACTACGTAGAATGCGATAACTTTTGTATTAATAGAAAACAAATATCTGAACAACACACAGTCACACAAATTGGTTCAGCTGCTTTGTATTAAACTTTTAATATATCAGACGCTATATTAGATTCGCAAACTTTGTAACAATCAGTGACACTGAATGGGACTGCTGATTTTGAAGCTCCGAGTTTGGTGTAAAAAAATCATTTATATTGTACTCTGACCTCGCACATCAAAGCAAAGAGTGTAATACTTATCTTAAGAGTATTTATGGAGTTTCTTTCTAGATTCTTCTCCATCGGACCAACTTTATGTAACTATGTGCAACTAGGTATAGTCTTAACGATGGCTGTCTTTAGGCTTAATTTGATCTTAAGCCATATTAGAATCATATTTGTCATTCTCATCAGGCTGCATAAGATAGGACAGTAATCATTTAAATTCCCGTTTCACATTAGGTCAGCGTTGTGGATTATGACCTGGACCTGATTGGGCTGGGCCTGGGCTTGATTTTTATTTGAGAAATTTATCTGCCATTTTTTTTTCATTGAGAAAAGAACATTATTAACTGTAAAGTATGAGTATTCTGTAGGCCTTGATGTTTCTTTAGTTACCCATTGATGTATAATATAATATAAACCAGCCTAGCCCTGCAGTTTGAGCTTGTCATGCTCACTTAAATGTTCTGCTGATGGTGGCGTTGTCGGGTCTTTTTATTCCCTATAACATGGTTGAGCCACACGGCGCCGATACACACGTCATGCTCGTGAACGGGTGCTGTCTGTCGGGACAGGTCAGCTCTTACTGCTATGGCTATTTTCTTTTCCTTTCTATTTTGTTAATCCTTACATATCAAACTGCATTAGACTCATATTATTCACAACAAAAAAATTTTACTGTCTCACTATCTTTTTTTAAAAGAGTAACTATGGAGTTTCTTGCCGGCTCTTCTCCATAAGTCCTACTTTTTTTGGAACCGAGCAACTAGTTTGACTGTTCAAAAGTGCCTATTTATATGGTCTATTTGAAATAAAATATTTTGAATTTGAATTTGAATTTTGACCAAAAACCGGGATCATTACTATCAGTCTGATCCCATAACACTAAATCGACCACAATTCATAGTGATCTAAACAGCTTGGTATGAGTATAGGATTACATTGATTTCCACTGAGCCGCTGTTTAATTAACGATGCTAATAAATAAGCTCGTGTTAATGAGAACGTGACTAGATATAATTCATTAATATATTTTATATTATGATTTTACAGAGAACTTACAATAGCATCAAAAACAATGTCAAAATTCATTTTATTCAATACACATTGTGCCAAAAGCTTATCTAACTCAATGGCCATACGTGGAAAAGTCGATTTGAATTCCATTTTGATTAGGTATGTCAGTCAAACGTCAGTTGGGTTCAGTGTTTCCTATTGTATATGAATGGTTATTAGTTAATCATGACGAGGCTACTCGATCAGATCATAGTATAATAAAAATCATCAGAGAAGATATAATTCTGAAGACCGGAGGCAAACATTCTAGTGCCATTTAGCTAATCATTCAGTACACACAGTACAAAGTCAATTTAAACTCAGTATACCGGTACCTATCGAAATGCGGAATTCAGCCTTCGTTGATGCATCATAAGTTTAATTACTGCCTCATAGAACCTAGGGTTGTAACCGCGATTGCTTCACTGGAGGGCTTAGGTTCGATTCCCGGGTCGAGCAGTGTTGTTGGGTTTTTTATGTGAAATCCCCAGTAGCATCTTAGAGCATGGAATTGTGCCCGGGTGATGGCAATAGATTCGCCCCTTATACACGAGACCCATACGCCCGTGTGTAGCAATACACATCTGTCTAACCTTTTGGGGAATACAGGCGTTATGTTATGTTATGTTATGTTATGTTATGTTATGTTATGTTATGTTATGTTATGTTATGTTATGTTATGTTATGTTATGTTATGTTATGTTATGTTATGTTATTTTATGTTATGTTATGTTATGTTATGTTATGTTATGTTATGTTATGTTATGTTATGTTATGTTATGTTATGTTATGTTATGTGAAATTATTAATTATTATTATAAGTATGAAAAGCTCTAAGGCATGGGTGCATAGATTTTTCTATTGCATAAGGTAACCAGCCATAGATTCGTATATAATTGAACAATAAATAAATTATCTGTTATTTTTACCCGTGTTTTGTTTTGGATAAAACTAGTTTAATTTCAAAGAAAACTGAATAAAATTAAATTCTGAAAAACAAACTTACAATAGAAATAACATCCAACTGACTGAATCGCAAATATGAAATTAAAAAGTAATATCTACGCAAGATTTCATTTCTACAAAATCCTAATTGAAACCCAACCCAGACCAGTAATCCAAAGTATCAGAAAAACATCATAATATAATTCTCAGAACTGTATTAAAAAACATTATGTATTTCAAATCGTATAAAAATATTTGTAAAATATTCTCGTTCGAGTTTCGACAGCAAAGTTCGAGATTCTAATATCAATGGAGAAATTATCGACAACCCACAAGTTCGCTTCGACTTCAAAGTAATCGATGAGGTGCCGCGAATTCGCTCCTGTCGGCCGTCAAACTTTATATTCAAATATATTTTACCCATGACGAAAATAAGTATTGAGAGAATCGATTCGTTTTATATATTTTTAAGATTACAGTATATTGAACTTGTTTACATTTAGAAGCTTTGTGTATAAATTTGAAACATCATGTCGTCTACCAGTTGATGATATTTTTTATCGATGCATAATAGCTCTCTCCTCTATAGACTAAATCTCTAAACCAAGTGTTGTATGAAACATAAAACGTTTATAAAAATATTACAAGATTTTTTACAACTGTTCGTAGGTAGGTTCTGTGTGTTTTTCTGACTTCGACTAGTCAATATGAAGATGGCACGGTTGACCTACTTATAGGAGCTCGCGAAATACGCAGTGCACTATCGACACACATGTGAAGCCTTTAGGTATGTAGCTAAGTACCTACGTGCACAGTTGCACACTGAAAAACAAGATATTTTGTGTGAAGGTATACCTAATGTAATTTTTGACTGTCCTCAATTAGTATGGGAAGAGAATTGAGGTTTGTAAGAAACGTTCTTTTAAAATTAACTGCTTTAATATTCCAGTGGTTAGAAGCGCGACTGCTACGCTAGTCATCGGATTGGACTACCAGGTCGGGAAAAGTGTTTGACTGGAAGCCGAACCTAAAATAGTTGAAAAAATCAAATTGACCGATACTATTATTAAGCATTTCTTCTCTCCAAATTAAGAACTGCCTTGTATTTGTTAATGTTTTTTTGCTGAATATACTACTATATACTGCTTTGATCAAGGCTGAGAAGAATTGGATTCCTCAGGATGCTATCAAATCGAATCGATCTAAATTTTATTGAAATCTGTTCAGCGGCCTGAAAAGGTAACGAACAGGTAGAGGAAGTTTTGGATTTAGAATATTAAGGGCTTGTTTTACAATCTTTGGATAGCTGCTTACCCCTGGATAAATTCAAATATGGAAAAAAAAATTGTCTGGATTTATCTGCCTTAGTAATTTAACGAGAATTTATTAGAAGGTGGCGATAAAATCTGTAAAACACAGCAGCTTTTTTATTACGTAAATATCAAGAAGTTTAGATGTCACGCAATACTTTTTTGTAAGCAATTAATTAAATAAACTTACTGTCTATCTTTGTCATATTACATTGCTTCGATATAAATAGTTGGCCAAGATTGCTCCCACTCAAAGTGTAAGCTAAGCAATACAGAGTGTCCTTTTCAGGACACATTCCGTACAAGCGGCTGCGTAGGCCGGGGCGTCAAATTAATCATTTATTAAACACATAACTTGGGTCTACTATTACTTGGAACTAGTTTTGGGGCGTCTTCTTGGGGTAAAGCACTGGCATCATACATACTAGCTATATTCATGTGCGCTAAGATTTCGACCTAAATTATACGTTATTTCAGCGTTCGATGCGGGAAACTTTTAAAAAATACTTTCGCCATGCCTTTTACTCTGTTTAATTGTAGAACGTGGTTTTGTTTACTGTACCTAGGATAGTTTTTATTCCCGACTCTTTCTTTATACTCATCCACTACATTGAAAACCTGGGAGAGCGTCTATGTCCCCGCTAAAAACAATACTGCATACAATATTCAATTCTTATCAGTTTTATGTTGTAACTGCAAATTAATATTAAACAAATATGTGTATCTATTGATTGTAATAATAACTTGTCAAAAAGGTAAATTAATAAAGAGTTGGATTAGAAAACAAAGAATAAAAGTCATGGTTGAATTAATATAGTATACTTATAGCTACGAGTAAGGATTTTGTGCGTTCTTACGACACAAAATCTGTTACAAAATAAATTGGTGCATTTTTAACTGCTAACAAAATGTAACCACACACCACGCCCATGGCGAAATAGCTAGTAATCACATATCTTTACGTAAAAGCAACATTAATAACATCCTTGGTAAACATAATGTCATTCCATAAAGTTTCCTTAACCTACTGGGCCGGACGCACGCTTAACATAAAATTGAACTTTGGAACAGCGCTCTATGCAAACGAAAAAGTTAAGTAAAAGTCATTGATCAAATATTTTAAAACACGTTTCCAAAGTTCAGTAACGATCCAAGTTAAAAGTGCACGAGAGGAGATAAAAGCTGAAGTATTTACTGTTGTTGCAAAAACTCACTGAATTGTAGATTAAGGGCTTGCTTTTGTAAACACTCCACAAAACGACATTCATTTCGCTAATCCTATTGATAAAATCGTAAATGCGTAAAGAAAGAAGGAACCTAAGAAAGGTAAATTAAAGTCAGTAGGTAATTTAGGTTAAATTAAAGTAAAAGAGTTATAATTGCTATAAATTTTATATTTTAACATCATCGAAGAAACATATAGGGAAGAAGAGGAAGGGGTAGGTCCAGATAGTTATATTTTTATTTTGTTTTGAAGGCTTAAAAACTATACATATACTATTTTATTAATAATAATACACAACCAAACTGATAAGTATAGTAGCCTTTTACAGGCGAGCACAACATGCGCTTAAAATAGGTGAAAGCCGACAATCATCGAGATCGTGAGATATTACACAAATCAAAGGGAAATTGAAGGTCCTAACGTGTAAGGAGGTCCAGGAATTAGCTCTCAATAAAGAGTGGTGGAACGTGATGCACCGACAAGAGCTTAGCTCTTAACATATAAGAAGTTATTTAATCAGTTAATATAGATACCTACCTAAATGGTAACAAAAATAGTTTGACTTTATTGTTATCAGAAGTCACCCCACCTCAGTTTTATCTTTAAAACAAACTTCGTTATAATATTTAATTTCATATGAAAAATATTTAAAAACACTAACAACTGTTATTTTTATAAATAAATCAAATTTATTTTTAATCACTTTGCAAATTATGTTCTCTCATCATTGTAATCAACCCATTACACTGTCCCACTGCTGGGCACGGATCTTCTCTCAGTATGGGAGAGATTAGGCATATTAATAACAATAATTTTCTGGAAATACTGTTATACATACATACAAAAAAATATTATTAAATCTCAAATTCTAAGCCTTTAACTTAAAACAAATTCCAAGATTCATTATTTCACATCTTGCATAGAACGTTGTTATCTGGAATGAATTACTATACTCCAGTCTCATATTTTGAAACAAATAACTTATCTGAAAAATTACACCCGCCATTTATTTTCTGGCGCAAAATGTACCCACTGAAAGCCAAATGTTGCAGCATATACATTAAAGATTCACATAAACGTTTAATGTTTTTGACTGACGATATTTTCTACCTTTTTACGCACGTAATGCATGTTAAAATAGGACTAAAAGGTTTATTTACTCGATTATCAAGCCTTTTGTTGTTTAACAAGGCATTAGCGTATACCTACTCCGAAAATAATTTGGTTTTAAAAAAGCTTTTAGGTTGTTTAGAGAATTAAATTGTGTCGTAACCTACACTGAAAATATGTCGGCCTTTAATAAAATAACTCCCTTTAAGGTTTCATGCGGTACCTTTTTCGTAGAAAGTAATTGGCACCCAACGTGGGACGCAAAGAAAATTGGCGCCCTACGCGGGACCGCATGTAGTTAACCCATGCTCGCTATTTAAGTTGGTTTCCTTTCAAACGTGCATAGTAAAAAAACGCATGCTCATCGTGATACTTCAATGGTAACCACCAGCAATCGAATTTCCATTACTTACGTTTGATTACAAACAGCTTTTAATACCCTTTACATAATCACTATTTGATAAATGGTTTACATTTTTTAAATTTAATCTTATCCTACCTGAGATACGGGATGCCGACACACTAAACTACAGAATTGTCGAACACAAACCTTTAATCCACGTTTGTGATGCACATCAAACACAATGCATATCTAAATCCACTGACACATGCACTTTCACTGCGGTGTTGTTTTATATTTTTTTCGTTTCACAATTCACTCGCTGCGAGATGCAGACGATGTATGAGAGCGCGTGCGGCACGTCCGCTCAGCACCAAGTCGCGACGACCACTGACTGGCGCCGCGCAAGCTTCTGCGGCCCGCGTCAAAGAGTATTTCGACCGTTCGGATTGGTAGAATTGTAAGATGATAGCAGCGCACACTAATCATTTGCGAATTTTGAATATTTTTCTTTTCGCGTTTAGAGTGAGGATGACAACATTTTTTACCTATCGGTCTTCTGGGAAGATAATATGATATTGGTGCTGCAAATTGAGCCGTGCGCGTGGCCTCAACGAAATTGCTCTTAAGTATCAATTTCTTAGACTAAATAAATAAATCAACAAATTTTAGGGAATGCCTAATAACTTCGACAACAACCTATGTAAAACAAATGGTTTTTCTATTATCTGGGTGTCGGGTTGTTAAATTTTCACTGCAGCTCGGGTTTAGTTATCTCATTTCTTAGCTGAATCCGCCTTGATATTCGAAGTTTCCATTTGTCTGGTCTGAAAAATCCGTATTGGCTAGTTAAACCGATCTGATAATTTCTACCATAATTCAGGTTACAATATCTCGTCGGTTTCTTTAATCTTCTTCGCTGTTATTATAAACCAAAGGTTTTTTTACTATGATAGAAAATAATATCAAGTATCTATAAAAACTCAGTTTGTCTATAGTCTATTTAATACTTAAACTGTAATAAACCATAATATAATAAACCTTAAACCACCAATAATTATTTTTAAACAAAAACAAACTGCCTCCAAAAACACATAGGAACTAAAAAGCAAAAAATAACATATTTACATTATGATTTCTAACTATTTTTGAGTCGGTGCCAAACAGACAATCAACGAACGTCATATTTGAATTAAATGAGTAGTTTGGCATCGCCGGTGGCGGTTTGTATTTGTTTAAAAATAATTTATTTTCAAAGTTTTAGTGGAATATATATTATATTAAATGAGGGGGGGGGGGGGGGGAGAAACTCACTGACCGGCACAAACAGCGAGGTTTCGGGGTAAACAATAATATCATCTATGTATACAATTTTTAAATTTTCGTCGATATTTTTAAAACCGCTCACCGGATATCGAAAGAAATTTCGTTGTAATATTTAGAATAGAATAATTTGTGTGCAAATCAGTATTTTTGTTTTACGGTGAGTAATATTGTTTCAAAATGCGTATATCTGTGTTTCAGCTAGATTTTGCAGCTATAAATTAGATAAAAAATCCATCAGATTTTGATAAATTTTAAACTTTTTTTAGTACAACATATTTAGGTAATCAAGTAGTTAATTTGTAGTACAGTCATTTATTTGGTATGCAGTAGGTTATTAGTGGAGAATTTTTTTCTGCTTAGATTTCTGAATAGAGGTGCAGTTTAAAAACCCCATAAAATAATAAACACCACTTTTGCAATAATTCCTGCGTCAGTTACATGTTTGTATCACAACTGCGATAGTTATTATGAGGTTGGAGCGATAGTTGTAATTGGTGTAATGTTTATATTTTAATTTTGTCTTAATATTATAAATATATAAATGAAGATACTTTCGACTGTAAAAATAGACAGCAAATATTAAATAGTTGAAATGATCAAAAGACAAAATAGATATAATTCTAAAAAACGTTATCATTTAATCTGAAATCATAAAAGTAATAAGTACCTACCACTATTAATAATTCATAGTAGCCTATTTTCAAGGAAATAAAAAATAAATGCTCATAACATAAATGGCTCCACTCGCACGCGGTTGTTCTGTGACCCGCGCGCAGTCTGCTTGCAGATTGACAAATGAAATTTTTATGACTGCACCCACGACTTGCTCCGCACTAATGACGCTGTATGCATTACGACAAAGCACCTCTCACCGACACACATTAACACACAGACACACGCGCAGGGTTCCCGCTTCAAACTTGATTAAAACGTTAAACAAATCCCAAATTCCAAAGAAACTCTGCGACATACGGAATACGTGATAAACATTCGAAAAAGCTCCATCGGGCGTGTGAAAGGAAGCTTGTAATTAGCGCCAGGGATCTTCACAAACGTCCCATTTCCCGGACACGATGCCGAAAAGTAGGCCAGTGGCAGCCCTGGTTCGCAATACGCGGACTAATGCAGCGTGTAGTGTAGGTGCATACGCACACATGCGCAGACACCGCCCCAGCGAAGTTAGCACAGCAAACGTGTAAACGGAAAAGATAGGCTTTTCTTTGACTCCTTTTAACTGTCCATGGGAGCTGTAAATAGGATGCAAACAGAGATACGGCTACCTGGCGGCGCGAATGAAAAATTAGTGTTTCAACTGAGAGCTAGTTTACTTGTGTCTACAATTGTATGTGGCAAAAACTAAACCACTGCCCATGCCACTGACGCGGGCTTGTAAATATTGAAAAATATACAAGAAATCGTTTAAAAAACCGTTAAATATTTAGTTCAAGTTACATTTTCGGTAAAGTAGCAAAAAAAAACAAATTGCATTAATAATCCTAATTTATTATTTTATAAATTTGATTGATGATGCCAATAAATGCCCATTTTTTAAACAGATGGGACGTTACTCTTTATTTGCAGGTAACTACCACGAGTCGATTAACAGTCAATATAAATTACAGATAATTACGAATATAATCCGACTTCTATAGCTAGCTAGGTATATAAGTTTGGCTTAGATATGGGCAGCAGGCAGAGCCGTCGCGGCGTGACATTCGCGTGCGTCCAGTTATGTCAAGCGGTGATAAGGTCACCTGTCAGTGGCTGCCACTATTATCGTAGCTGAACTGTTTTGGATCGAACTCAAATTCTGGCTAGAGGTTACATACTTACCGGGATTGATTTACTCGTAGCTTCAAAATTGCTTATTTGAGGTTTGAAGTTAAGTATTTGTATGTGGCTAAGTAATAACTAACCCGATCAACCTATCTGTAAAGTTAAGTTGCGGTAGCCGCGATCAGTGTGTGGATGGGTGACCATTCTTAGCTTATCAAGACTCGACTCTCTGTCAGTCCCAGTTGTCATCGAAAATGAATGACGATTGTTAGCAAATACCACAAGCTAATCTTTCCTTAAGATATTGGTACTCCGCTGAAAACATTGAAGACATAAACTATTTAAGAGTCATTAATTTATGCAAGTCACCAAGCTATTTGTGTATATTTATATAAGTATAGCGATCTGATTTCGTGTTTACACTAGGCTTCCCTAATACAGAGCATAAACACCCTGTTTATGCTCTGTATTAGGGAAGCCTAGTGTAAAACTGAAGAAATACAACTATTTGTTAGAGAACAAAGCATCTCATTAGGTATAATAATAAAATATAAATCAATAAAAACTAACGTTTCGTGTAAAAAAAAGTAAAAGTAAACCGTTGTTACTAGAAAGTATTCAATAGTACTGTAAACACATTGTGATTGATTTTTGGTTAAGTAACAGAATATTTTCGAGTGTACATACCGCGCGATTCGCGGTGCATTCGCCTGGCCGCAGTAACAATTTACTTTGCAGCCGTATTTTATTTATAATACAAAACCACGCT
The DNA here is from genome assembly GCA_946251955.1 of Acronicta psi. NCBI lineage: Eukaryota > Metazoa > Arthropoda > Insecta > Lepidoptera > Noctuidae > Acronicta > Acronicta psi. Next base: position 16,438,914 of record OX276470.1, on the reverse strand, counting down.
AATATTGTTTTACTGGAAACCCTTTATACCCGACTGCCGAAGGAGAAGGAGGGTTATGTGTTTGACGCGTATGTATTTATGTATGTATGTCCGTTCCTATGTCCGGTCGTAACTACTTAACGGCTCAACCGATTTAGATAAAAAAAACCTCATTAGATTCGTCTTCGGCCTACTGATCTTTTTCCAGCCACTTTGCCCATCATTATAAGTTGCAGCAGGAGAAAGTCGTAGCTACGTTATATTCGCGAGTGGACCGACATCAACAGTGCCGCTGAACTGTTCCGTCTCGCGAAGGACAGACTGGAGTTTTCGAAAATGACATCCAACCTCCAGTAATTGGAGAGGCACTTCGAAGAAGAAGAAGAAGATTCGTCTTGATGGCACGAGTGTCACTGTACCTACATGAAATTTAAAAAAAAACATATGGCGGATTTTATACGCTTTAATGTGCGAACTGATTTTGATAATGATCTTTAGTTGTATCAATTTTCAATTTAAATTATCATTTAGGATCTATCTATTGATTCTATAATGATTCATAAACTAAAAAGTAGAAAATAAAATCAATTATTAAATGAAACAAAAAACCCCACTGCGTAAAAAGTACAAGCAGCGAAGGACAAGCTGTTCGTTCATAAACAAAATTGTTTCTTTGCTTGTCCCGCCTGCAATACATAGTACTTTTTACGCAGTCGGGTTTTTTGTATTCCAATGAAACGAAATCGGTTGTTATTTTTGCTAACAATATAATTATATGTCACCATAAAATTGTAAAAACCATTAGAATACAATTTATCTTGCGAGATTGTAGACTGTCGAAGTATTGTGAACTGTAACATACTCGATATAATGTTTCGGTTCACGTAAGCGGCGCTCGCTACGCTCAATCGTCTCGTGCAATTGTCACACTAACCAAAACAAAGTTGCAGTTCACAATTTGTCGACAGTTTACAATTTCGTGAGATAGATTATAATCTTACTGTAACATATACATAGTTACACTGCATACTATAACCGGCAAGTACTACTAGTGTCAAGCTATATTCCACATATCACCACATATCGGATCGAATAAAAAGAAATTATTTATTTGGGTAACAACATTCAAACTCATCCATTTAAAATAATTTCATTTAAATTAAAGACATTAAACACCTTCAAAATCTAGGTACGCGAAAAACCTCTATTTGTTACTTCTTCGCGCCTACTGAACAGATTTCGATAAAATTTGGCAAGGAGACAGATTGTATCCTGAGGAAGCATATTTATAGCGACTTTTTGGGACAAGAGCCTCAGATTTTGTCTCAAAAAGTCACAAAACCGCGGGCAAAATCAAGGGCCTACAATATTTAGATAAGGTCCGTAGGTAACTATATTGTCTCTGCCCTTTATTTTAATAGTGCTTATGAAAGTTATTTCATTTAATAAAGTGTTCAAAAGTCATCAAAACCGATCCGTGTCAAGCTATTCGCTTTATCCCTCAGGACATGCGAATAATTCTGTGTGCCCTGGGACGGTCCGGTGCGCCCGCGGCCGCAAAAACAATGGACTTTATTGTACGCGCCGCAAATAAAAATGTTCAGCAGAGTAATGACCTGTGAGCTTGAGGGGGGACGACGCATCTGTAGTTGTTGTTGTATGCATGTTCATGTACAATGTGTTAAAAAAAAATAACTATCAAACGGCTGCTGAGCCTGACTTATCCTTACATAGATACAAACAATTTCTCATGCAAAAAATTTTGTTCATTAATGTTATTATAATTACGTAAGTATTCTACACTAGATTTCGTCAACATTTTAAGCTCTTATAGTGCTTACAAGCATTTACTTAGTCTGAACAAGACTCACATTTGAAATTATTGTATCTACGGTGTCACCTACGATGATCGCACAATTCCCAGTTCCGAGGGAATTGAACAAAATACCATCTTAGTGCCTACATTATTAGACACCACTACACCCACTACTGGTTAAAGTAAATGTTAGGGTTTTATTAAGTACGAGTAGAAGAAAATTTTTCCCATTAGGTACTTCTCTCCTATACTTCATCTCATTACCTCCTTCTAGTAATGTTATGGAACACATGTAGTGTCAAGTCACACCCTATTTCAACAGTGACCTAATACCAGCACATTATATCTCACCATCGCCAGGTTCGGAATAATAATATGGAAGGTACTCAGAACCGCAGTTTGGCCCAGGAGCCCTATGCTTGCGTGCAACGGCAAATTGATTAAGTTGCTATTATTATTGGGAGCCAGTTCGGAAATGTTTACATTGTTACACTATTATTGCAGTAATAAGCCAATTTGGAAACTCGGTCGTGTGTGAGTTGGAACACAGTAAGCATTGAACTCTTGTTCATTTATACTAATGGGTAAATGCAAATAAACTTGAAGTGATTAGAACTGATATTTTTTTAGAGCTTTGGGCGCGAATTTGTTGACATAACTTAAAAAAAAAGAAACCCAGAATGAGCTTGTCTTTTTGGTGACATACACCAATGAAAATGTACAGGCTAATTCGGGTTTCAATCAAGTTAAAAACAAAATTTATCAGAATGCGCAAACATACCTAAACATAATTATTATGACGATAAAATGCAAATTGCATTTAGTAATTTTTTAAATTTCGTCTACAAATTAACTAGGTCAGATATGCATACCATTACGGCTGAAAGGTTAGGCAGCACTTCAAATCTCAAATCATTGAGGAATCATTCAAATATTCTAATTCCTCTACGTAAATACCACCAAATACGATCCGTATAGTTTTTAATAACACAATCTAGTTTTTGTACTGAGCTATGCGAGCGTATATTTTTCAGTAGCGTTTACAGAATATATTTTTGCCTATGTTTCATGACAAAGTTCTTTTTTTTGCACCCCGTTACATGTAACATGTTTTACACGTATGGAGGCGAATTTACAATATATTTTTCCAAAGGCTGAATAAATAGACTGCATGCAGTTCGATTTTGTGTTTTAACCCAGATCCAGCTGACCCTAGCTGTCCCCCCAGCAACGCCCTAAGCCGAGGTCCGAGTCCCGTTAGGGGACGCCCTTAGCTGCTGTTGCTTAGTTTATAAGTGTCCATGGCTGGAGGCATAAAAGGTGCCTCGCCACCAAGCCCGGTTAAGATTCTAAAGCTCCTGAGCTAGAATCTACATCCGTCAAAAAAAAAAAAAACGATTTTGTGATACCAAATTCATATCGTTTGATAAGTATAGGCAGGTGTCCGAAAAAGCCTCGTAATTAAGTTATGATACCAATTACTAGTGTTCTGCGTACTGCGTTTGAAAAAATAGTGACATTAACTTTTTTATGATAAATAGTAATAAAACAAGTATATAGTTGTTTTGGAAATAGACCCTTTTGTAGGTAAATATTTGAGAAAGAAACTTAAGAATCATAGTCGGTTTTCAAGTTCAGAAACAGAAGTAACAAATATGAGAGTGTGATGATGTAATACCTTTTGAGGATTGCAGCAAGCCTGGGCACTAGACTAATGTTAAATGTCTTTGTGAACCCAGTACCTCAAAAATCGTGCCCCGTGTCGTTAAGCCCCTTATCTTAACGACCCTAAGCACGCCACTTAATTCTACTATTTTGATATCTACTATTAAAAGCATAACAGCGGCTATTTCGCTAGGCGACTCTTTATAATATCTACATATATTAAGATAGTTAACAACCGTAGTAGCATTACAATAATCGAAACATTAAATTATCCGATAATTATATGTATACAGTTTTTGATCTCCATTGCAAAACTGTTAGAGAAGGTACCAAAAACGTTACTTCCAGTCTACTTACGACGCAGAATATCTGAATTTTGCACAATAGGCACCAATATCCCCAAGGATAAGCTGATTGTCTGGCTTTCAGGCCACCAACCATTGTCATACGTTTTCATATGGACACAACGTTCTCTCCGAGCGACATAGGTCTTAACCGTCTTTAGGTTGACCATGGCAAGCGCAGCTTAACCTTGTGGATCGATTAATCTTAGCCACGAGCCACACTTCTTTGTCTGTTCATTATTGTTGAACTACAATTAGCCCACAAATTATGCTGTGACCCATAAACTGATTTACCTACCGGTGGTAAGTCGCTTAGTTAATCTTCTAAACGTGATTGTAGTAGGCTCGTTACAAAAGCGTGTTGCGTAGGTACAAGTAAGGTTTCCTAATACCTCAGTAAAAACCTATTAATATTCAAGACATTTTGATTTTCATGAATAATAATATTCCTGACTGGTCTATGATTACAAGTGCGCCTGCATAGCGTTAAGCACTATTTATTTGATTTTATATTATTTTATCTCTATTTGCAATTGCCAAGTCCAGGAAAGCGATACCTATTGCATTTTTCTATTAGCAAATTCTCAGTAGCAGTTCGGAGATTGAATTTTAGCGCAGTTAATAAAACAAGGGGGCGAGCCTTTTACCATTAACTGGCAACAAATCTTGCTTCCTATTACATGGGAGTGGAACATACAAACTGTAGGAAGCTTGCCCCTTCGGGGACTATAGGCGTGATGGTAGGTGTGGCCTTTTATTACAGAAAATTAATCCTAGTATCTCTGAATTTTGGTTCCCTTACTATGTTAAAAAGGATTAGTTGTCCAGTACCTCTTTCTGATAATGCTTGATGATTCTATAAGCTTGATGGCGGAGTCGGAGTGCCTTGAAAAGCCTTGAGTTGTTATATATCATGATCATCAAAATTTTGTTTCATAATTAATTAAATATTCCAACCTATGTTCTTAGATATGATGTTAAAAAATTAATAGATTTACAATTAATTCCATCAGCAGCTATAAGCATTTCAGCAAGTTAGTCAGGGCGACTAATTTCTTTGCGAATATTAATTAAATTATATCCACGTCTCGACTAATTACTAGACTTTGACGTTCTTCACTTATTAATATTATTAAATCTTACATTTTAGGGTCCCTCGATAAGATTTTAAAAACGTAATTGGCTTTGAAGAAACAGCGAAGAAAATGTATAAAACCAATTCCGTATATCCTTAGTCGTCTCCTATTTATAAAAGAGGAAAAGTTTAAAAGATCTCGGAAATCCTGAGAATCTCAAGAATGTACTCTAACCAGACCTGTTATGTATACTTTAACGATTATTCCACATTTTGAATAGTGATTGTACTCGTAATTTACATATATTCAAATGATTTGCAGATACATAACACAGTTACATACATATTATTTATTTATTTATATAGAGTTCGTTGTGAACTCAAAAACAAACACTTGGTGGTATGTAAATGACTTTGCAGATCATACATTAAAAAGTAGCGTGGAATATTATTTTCAATTTTGCACATCCCAGGCTTACGATTTTAATCTACAAATCCCGGTATCATGAAAAAACGTTTCTTTTATTTTGAAAAGGCCACATTTTAATTTAACAGGAACGAACGAAATTTTAACTGGTATGAAAAGAATCGTAGAATTATCCTGGCATGCCTTCCTACTTCCGTTACAGGAATTTTTATTTACTTTGATGATATAATATTGGCTTTGATAGCTTTTATAATTTTTTCTATTTTCCGATCTCAGAACTCCGCCCTGAGTACTGTTTACCTAGGTTCAATAATCTATTCGGTAACCTGAAAATAAAATAAACAGTTTATCAGAATATCACTATTCTACACGAAGCGGCTCTGCCATCATGATGATCAGACCTACGCCACCCAGTTTCGGGGCAATACAGATATTTGAAGGATACACTGGTTGTCAGGCTTTTTGGGTTTCTGATCTTCGGATCGTTAGAGATACCAGAAACGAGAAGGTGCTCGTAAGATTACTGACTATTGATACCCTCCGAGGCACGGAGGGCATCAGGAGGCATCATCAGGCAGGTTTTGATTTAAGAACGCCGTAAAAGCAACGTTTGCCGCAGTTAGTCTAGTTAGTCTAACTGCGGCAACCTTACGGATTGTTTGATCAGTGTAAATAAGTGCTCCACGACCCCACACCCGAATAGTTAAACCACTACTAAAATAACCTGGTATAGTATGCAACGATACCTGATCATAAATTAGCACCTACATTAAATCTTTGAGTAGCTACTTACTGCACATATCTTACAAAGTTCATAAAGAACTATCCTCAATTTTCTAAACTTCAAAAACTTAAGTGCACTATGCAAGAGCAAAAGTACATAAAGTATACACAAAGTATCTGGAGATCGCGTTAATATTCCCCGGAGGGATTTGGTCCGTGAAAAATGTACGGTCAGATTCCGCGCCCGCCCCGGCGATACACTGCCCCCGCCCTGTACGTTGACTACTCGCCGGAACTTAACGGGACATCCGAAACAAGGATTTTGACTTTCGGTTGAATGACTCGAAATACTTAGACGTTCTTGAATATAACACTTAATATAAATTAATTGTAGTTCCTAAATCTGCGCCGCCACGACATCAAACGATTGCGAACATACCCGATAATTTTATCAGATAGGTACCTATTATGTTAAGTAAAGGTGATAAATTAAAAAAAAACTGGTCTTTGGAAATCGAATACATTTAATTTTAATCTAATATTATTGGCAATAATGGATGGTCGTACTCGAAAACATGTTTACTGAGTATACAGTACGAGTACCATTTACACATTTCTGGCTAACACTTGGGAGACGTGACGGTAAGGTTGCTAAAAAGTAATGGAGTTCATCTAGTGTGTTAACAACTTGAAACCACCGAACTGAAAGATATTCTGCCGCTAAGCGATAATGGGTTGTTCGCATCTAAGTTGAAGTTGAAGCTCAGGCATCTTTACAATCTGTAGAAAAGATTACATTGTTTTTTTTTGTTTGCATTGAATAGGCCAAACGAAACTACTGGACCGATTTGAAAAATTCTTTTATCATTAAAGCTACATCTTTACCTAGTAACATACGCTATAATTTATAAGAAATACCCAGACCATGCGGGCGAAGCCGCTGGAGGAAAGCTAGTAAAAATAGCTTTAGAGCCACCTAGTTCCTTTGCTCGTGGTCACCGCGCGCGGAACTCCGCGGGATTACGCATTGGAAATTATGGTGTTACGTATGCACTTGTAATGCTCCGGGTCAAATATTAATAGCGGCCCCACGGGATTATTACCGAAGCAGATTTTTACGCAGTCTACGTGATATTTGAGCCGGTGTTAATTTTCATAAGCTATGAAAGTCAAACGGCGACTAGACAGTGGTTAAGTTAATTAGATTTACTAACACGCATAGATAGTCTGTGCGTAGACATAACGTAAATTTTATTGTAAGTATATTTCATAACTCAAACAATAGAAATACCTATACAATGCTATTGATAAATCAAAGTAAAATAAAACTGCTGTTATTTTTAACTAATTTAAAAAGAATATACCTTAATTTTAGTAACAAAAAACCTATTCTTTTTTTTATTTGACAGAATATATCCTTCCAACATCCTTCCATCTTGGTTTCATGAACAAGGTGTCAAGGTTGTTCAAATCAGTTTTCTTTGGTCAGAAAGTACCAGCGATCGAACCAGGCTTTTTGAATTTATTGACTATGCTTTCCAGGTGACGGGGATCTATGAGGATTTACCGCATACAAAAAAAGGTACTTAGTGCTATGAAGATTTTAAATAATAACAAGTGTTATCGCTAGCTACATTCATAAGTAGAGCACTCATCTCAAATTCAGATAAGGATTTAATGCTACATAGTAACAGAAACGTAACGTATCACGTTAGGTTAGTGTTCAGCGGCCAGTGTGCACATAATAGATGTTCGTTGTATGACGAGCCGACCAATCGCCACGACTATTCATCACGCAGACGGAAATGTGCGCCAGCGCCCGCTAGGGATGGGGTCGATATCTAGTTTGGTATATCGATTATTAGAAAAATATATATTCTGACGTGACATATTATTATAAGTCTGCTATTAGCATAAAATCGTTTTGGTCTTGACCATTTTTATCATAATTTTAATCAATCTATTGAACACGTGGTTATTCCGAAGCAAACATGCTAAACCACATAGTAACTAACGGGTTTACCTGGTTTCGATTTCAAGGTAAACTGTTCTTTGTTTTACCAAAAACTATAGTACCTTGTAGCTTGAAGTTCAGATTAAATTTCTAGTGTTCCAGTGAAATGCTATATGCTATGCCCAAAGTTATAAAAAACTATAGCATAAACCGACTCGATAAATAGCGCAGTATTGTACAGCAATATTGTACCTATATTAATAAAAGAAATGACAGTTTTCATACAAATTATTCCATATTAAGTTATAAACTGAAATTATAATTCTTTAATAATATAGAGCCAACACTCATTTTTCACCTGAATCCATCGAAATACTTGTCACATACTGAATAAAATGTTAATACAATTTTATAAATGATATGATGTTGACAGCAGCAGCTGAATTAAACATCATAAAAAATGTTGTCTTGCAAATTTATCTAAAAGCTTTTTCAAACAACATTTTTATTTTGTTATGAATAAAGTTTTATCAATAGCACATATTTCAAAGCAAATAGCTAGCATCAAACTCTTTTAATGATAATGTGAAAATATTATATCAAAAGGTTTTTAATAACGTTGCCCTGCACTAGAATTTTCTGCTATATCGTGGATACGTACACCAACACAAATTTCACATAGGTACACATATACACAAGAACCCGACTGGTCCTGGCGCAAAAACCGACTGCTCAACCGCTATGCCACAATTGCGCACTGATTATTACAGACTGTATTTTTAAAAGTTTTAAAGAAAAGGTACAATTAGAACCCTGCTGCAACTGCTAGCAGCACCCATGGTTCAATTTACTGTCGACCACAGCGACACTGCTGGTTTGTATGTATTTATATTAAGTACCCAACAAGGCTCCGTAATTTCTTGTTATTACAAATAATCAAGTTGTAGATATCGATAACAAACATCGCCAATCCTTTCCCGTCATTATCCCAGTAGTGCGTCGTCACGGTTACTCCGTAGCGCCGGATATTTGGTATAAAAATCGTATTAGCGTTTGAATCGCAATATTTTACCACAAATAGCTGTGTGTCTGTCAATTTACGTTCGACGGTCGCTGGTTATTCTGCCCGGCACGCTATGAATATTTTAATATTTCTCTGTCGCCTCATCGGTGTAAGCTTCGAACTTTGCTACCTCCTTTGAGGAGCTGAGGTCCTGGTACTAACGAACAAAGTTTAGCGTTTATGTGTTAGAAAATGAAGCAGACATAGTCGAAGATTCTTATTTGCATTCATTGTATTTCTATACAAAGATATAATTTTGATTACACCATATTAAAATTCGCCTCTAGTCTACCGATCACAATCTTCTTTTTCACGACCTCTAGGATGGTAGCCGATTGCTTTGCGCAAAGCTTTTTTCACAAGGAGCTAAATTACTAACAATATTCATACCAAACACAACGCCCTGTTTGTTCATTTCGAGATTACGGCGACATTAAACATGCATTACTAACATTCCTATTTACTTCGTAATTCGCTGGAGACTGAAATCACAATAGTTGAAGCGGATTAGATTCGAACACAAGCTGAACTTTGCCCATTGAGTTGCTATCGCCGCGAACAGAAACGCTTCGATAGTTTACGTTCATATCGAGATATGAGCTCAAGATATAGGTACACGAGATTATAATATTAAAATATCAAAGGGTTTCATTGTGATTATATTACTCCTTTTATTTTATAAGCAAATAGTTTGAACAGTACTCAGAGTTTCTTGAGCGTCTGGCAAAAGCATTTTTATATTTACAATCACTTACGACTACTGTACTACGCTCGACGATACACGTGAGGTTCTGGGTTCGATTCCCGGGACGGAAAAAATGTTATTGATTATTGACTAACATTCACCATGACCATTAAGTGATATTTCAATAAGTTTCTCGTTTGGTAATGTATACTTTTGATCGATTCCTAAACGAAACAAATACCTTGATATACGGCTGCAAACTGCAAATACTCACAAAAAATGTTTGAAGGGAGAAAAATTTCCACTCTTGCGACGTAATAGCTCTCCTAGTATTGTAAACTATGAGACTGGACCCCTATATATTCGCGTCTCATACAAATTCAGGACATTTGTTAGCCTCGTCCCTTTTACAGAAACCGTGGTAGTCTGCTAACCTTGGCACACAGCTAGACCGACTCACATGTTTTTGAGTAGTTTAGTATGTGTTAAATGGAGGGTGTGGTATTTTTTCGTTGTTTTTTTTACAAAATTTCAGTTCAGCAAAGCCTTTTGTAAAAATAATGTTGTAGTTAAAGAGAAAAATGCCTGGAACCTAATTTTTACAAGATGAATTACTTTACATATATCTTTTTAACTGGGTGTAGAAGCCGGAGTATTGGGAATAGATCCACTTGTGAAGTTGTGATGTTTCGATTAAATACATAATTATATATATAGTTATTTAGTTAATTTAATTTGGACCCTATGCAAGACTTATAAAGTCGTATTTCACTTAGGGTTCAATACGTCCACGCACGCTAGCACAAGGGATCATTCTAAGACCATATATGCGATCCGTCGCCGCAGGGCCTAAGATTAGGTGTGAAAATGAAACGGAACCTTTAGCCTACTACATTTCTGCTGAACGTATATTTTCGCCAAGTCATCGGCTTGATTGGAATCCTGCTCAACCCGTGTAAAGCGAAAGTGTGGTAACACAAGAAAAATTGCTCGACCATTGCTTATAAGCATACGCATTTTGCTACTCCGAGAAATAACGACTTATATTATTACATACATACCTTTTTATTGTATGTACCGGCATGAAAAAGTTACTTTTTTCTTTATTTTTTTTTGTATAAAATATTTTGAAAAATAACTAGACATTCGCTTCGGTTAAACCAACTAGGAAAAGGAGTTTTTAGAGAACTATCTAGCATCAACTGTAACAGAAGTGATTTAGAGAAGATAATTGATTTGTATTAAATAAACTTGGTAAAGATCGCCCTTATTTACTGTTTGTTATCTCGAAAATATTCCTCGTACTTTGGTGTAATTAAATTCCTTAAATATTAAGTAGAGTAGTAGGTAACTTAAAAATGGATTACAAAAGATTTATAAATAAAGATCCTAATTACTTAGTTGAAAATATTTCTATGAAAAGGTAATTTAAGAATAAAATAAGAAAGGTCAATCTTTCTAAAAACAGATTTTGATAATCTTAACCTATATACAATATTAATAGAACTGAATATGGCGCCGGTTTTAACAAGAAAACTGTATTTACTGAGGCGTGGAGGTGAATTATGAAGCTATACCGTAAAATAAAGTACATGAATAGCTTAGGTTTTCTGATATGCAGCTGTAATTAATGTACCTTTACCTTGAATAATATAATAGACACACTTTTCAACTTGGTTCTTGACTAGGAATGGACCTCCAAGGGATTAATGATCTAGGTATTTGTCTAAGAAGCAAGAGGCCGTGAGTATGAATATCATCCGAAACAATGAGCGAGATATTCTGGGTTCGAATCCCAAATTACGCAGTGTTCTTGGGTATTATTATGAAATTCTCATTGCTCAGAGTTTAGAATAGTGCCCGCCTCGCTGCCTATTATATGGGACCTAAAATATACAGGCGAAGTGTGGATATATTAGTACAAATCTGCCTAACCCTCTCTATTTTAGAGATTATTTAGAGGTCCATTAGTAGTGCAATCGCTATAATGGAGTAGCGCAGCGTATCAGTATCACAGAAGAAATCCTTTACTAAAAGCAACGATACAGATACGGTAACATTAAACCACGCTAGCACATCCAGTAAGACCTCCACCTCCAGCCCCTCAACCATGAGTTCTATCGAATGACTTTCGATAGGTTTTTTACGCATCGAAACGCTGTAATCCCATAGCAGGTTTTAGTTCTTTACGTAACCGCTAGAGGCGCTGCGAGAGTTTTCCATACAAATATTTTACCGCGTCGCTAGCGAGTCTAGTGACAAAAACTCATGGTCGAGGCACAGGTCCATTCGTCTCCAGCCCGACTCGTGAGTCAATGAGTGAAGTAAAAACTCCACGTCGCCACTACAACGTCGATCAATCTCCAAGACTTGAATTAATGCTGATCCCTAGTTTCTAGAAATAAAATGTACTAGAGCTTGTTCGAGAATCGTGTAATATATATTATGTAGGTAATTCATTTAGCTTTTTTTCTATAGCTACTTTTATTAAATGGATCAAAGGACCATTGTGACGTTGTCCGGCGTACCTTGGATAGTTAACCTCGATATCGACCATATGATGTAAGCTGTTTAAAAATCAATGGTCAACTCTTTGCTCGTTCTGATGCACAACCTGATGACCTTTTAATTCAATACTAACTAGAACTTCTGTTTTTTTAAATTTTATGTCGGCATAAAAGCAAACGAGCCACCTAATGCCTGATGGTAAGTAGTCATCGCCGCACATATACACCTGAACACCAAAGGCGTTGCTAAGTCATTGCTGACGCTTACAAGCCCCAGTTGCAGCCTGCCGGAGCTACAGCAACCGAGAAGGAGAACTGTTTCTGTCACACAAAAGTAGAACCACACATAAAGGTGCTGCACGACAGACTCCGACGTACCACCCATCCCCAAGAGGTACCATCGAGTAAGTCAGATCTTAGAGACGTTCAGAAATTCAGATATTTTTTGGCTACTACAATGCACCTCCACAGTGACTAATACGAGACCTAGCAAGTTTAAAATATGTACCAGGCTCTCATAGTACAGAGGAAAGGACAAACAAATTTAAAGTTCCAGTTTCCAGAGATCCGCGCAAATTTAAAAAACTCAGTGAGATCCGGCAGCCTATCACACCATCATTCCACGCTCAATGGTCAGTGTGTTGTAAATCACGAAAACGCAAAAGCAAACGTTTATTGCGGCCTACACTAACATTTATTTAGGTAGGAAAGGGCAGGTATAATAAAAATGATCCAAATTATTACAAAGGTCATGTAGGGCCGGCCCGCAACGGCCGTCTCCCATTATCGTCCCACTCCGCCAAATTACATCGTATTTGCTATTCACAATGCCTTTCTGCTGGTGACCTATTTCGGTAGCGCGATGGTATTTTCGGACACGAATAGGTGGCGGAAACTGAACGTCTGTTTTGTTTGCCGGCTGGCAAATATCGTTGATCGTTTGTGACGGGATTTCGTTTCTGTGTAGTTTTTTGTTACAGCTCTGATTGTGAGCTTGGGGATTTGCTTTTGCTTCCAAATATGTCTCGAACTTTTTGATTTCTGAATATGAAAATTCTCAAGTCTTTGACTTATTAGGAGTTGTATTTGGCACCTGATTCTTACAATCTGAAAGTCTCCGGTTGGTGACATTGCTTTTTGTAGTATAACTAGCTGTCCCGGCAAACGTTGTTTTGCCATATAGGGGTGGGTCATTTTAGGGGGGTGAAAAATAGATGTTGGCCGATTCTCATACCATACCGGATAAGCACACAAAATTTCATACAAATCGGTCCAGCCGTTTCGGAGTAGCCGTTTCGGAGGAGTATTGCAACTAAAACTGTGACACGAGAATTTTATATATTGTAGTATAATAAAAATCCAAAATATTTCATTTAATTTCTTTAATGACGTTTTACCTTAGATTGGAATGCTATCCACCCCATATTTATTGACATTTAAATATTATAAAAAAGCTTTTAAAATTACGTATTATAAATAAAAAAGGTGTATACATAAATGCTGAGAAAAGTATTTACATTTTATTCTTGTTACCTTTTATGTTAAAAGTAAATGAAACCATAAAATGTAAAGTTGGGCGTTAGTCAGTTTTCAACTTACAATACGAAAACAAAAGGTGACGTTATCGTAACAGGTGACAGCCAGGTCAAAAGCAACCCTTGTGTTATTCACAGTACCATTTATCTTGTAAAACAAAAATACAGCCAACATAAGTGGCGCAAAGTAATAAGCCATTAAGAAACTTCACACCAACATATTTAGAGAAGAAAAACTCCACGAAACGTACGAAAAAATATACTCTCAAGTAGATCCGTTAAAGCTGAAAGAGAAAAGTTGCAAAAATTGTTCGCATCAGACGCGTTTAAACGCATAATTGTGTCGCAGTTCTCTACAAAGCTGTCGAACAAACTTGGAGACGCGCAAATGTTGTTTTAATCAACACACGTCGAACTTAGGGGTCTCTCTTCATAACATTTTTGAGTTGGTGTCACTTAGAGTGAGTTACATGTTGGAAAATCTTCAAGGCAATTGATTGTGTATTCAATATTATAAATGTAATTCTCAGGCACTGTATATCCTCATTTTGATTTTTATTCCTGTTTTTTTTTCAGTACAAGACCAAAAGATAAAAAGTTAAGGAGCCCATAGAAATTAGGGAGTCGTCATGTCTATCACTGATCATCAAAACTTTCAAACATTGATCCATTACTTTTTATATCATTTTGACGGCCCACCTGAATGATGGGAAGAAGTTTACCGCCAATAAGCACCAAAACAAAGGGGTTGCCAATCACTATTGGCCTGAAAACCAAAATAAAACATTTCGTGGACCTGTCATTATAGTATTTTATTTGGAGAGTTTGTAAAGATCTTGATATCGATTCCGAGTTAGTTTATTTTTAGAAAGATTTAGTTGCAGATTGCAAACCGGTATAATATTTAGTAATTATCGTAATATAGATAACAATCAGGGAATGCTAAGCATTAATATTTCTTTACCTACAGAACCGTGGTGGCCTCTTTTGCGACATTCTTCAGGAAAAGTCGAGAATTCATCAGAAAGACACGAGTTGTTTGGATCAAGTTTTTTAGCCACCTTAACTGCGAATCTCAAAAGTTTTGTTCTACCGCTTTTTCTGTTTCTTCTTATTTATTTTGGCGAGGAGGGTATTTTCTTTGTGGCTCTTAACTCAAAGTGACTCTTTAACGATGAATGTCTGCGCTGCACCGCCGCCGCCGCCGGACGGTTCTTGAAAATGTGTACACGTGTTAATCTCACTTTTGTTGTTTGTATACTTATATTTATATAATATTCGAAGAAAATGTGTGAAATATAATAACAGTAAGAGAAAGCATTCAAGAATATCTATACTAATCTTATAAAGCTGAAGTTTGTTTGTTTGTTTGGTTGAACGCGCTAATCCCAGGAAGTACTGGTCTGATTTTAAAAATTCTTTCAATGTTAAATAGCCTGTTTAACGAGAAAGGCTATAGGCTATATATCATCACGTTACGACCAATAAGAGCAGAGCAACAATTTAAAATGTTGCGAAAACGGGAGGAAAATTAAACTTCTACGGGAACGAAGTCGCGGGCAAAGGCTAGTTAGTTATAAGTATCTAAATTCTACGTTTTAAATAACATTTAAATAATACTCAAGTATCTGTATATGATAACTTATTTTTTAATAAGTTATTCAGTCAATTTATTTACTTTAAGATAAAAACTTCGAATCCAACAAATTCCAATCCAACAACAAAAGAAACTATCGTTATCTCGCTCCCCTATTCATCTTCTCTCATAATATTATCTACTTTACGATTACAATATCATACACCCTACTTTTTCTGAGCATACATCAATAAATCAACAATTCGATTTCCATAATCTTTTACATCGAACAGGAATCATCTTCATCATTCGAGAACGATTCCATTCTCGATATAATCCGGTGTAAAAACTTTTTAGGCCTTTGGGTATGTATGTGACTACCTATACAATAGACCGTACTCCTCCAGAATCAAATATTTGAAAATAGCAAAAGTCATTGACACGTACGGAAATACGAACTGTCGCCACCGGTAGGAGTATTGTAGATACTGTAGGTATCCAACAGTTTTAATTAGTTAGAAAATGTATTTGTTCTTGGAGGTGGACCTTTTTCATGTAGAATTAAGGGTACAAGATAAAAGTAAAGGAATAAATACATCGTAATGATTATTCCAATATATTGATTCGTTATTTTCATAGCTCTATAGCTCTTGTTATACTTCAACTGCACACATTCGATTATATTACGAGTGCGAAAAGCCATTTGTTCCGGCTCGAGGCTGACAATAAATGCGTTATCGAAGATCATTGCAAATACAATAGTAAAGATAACTCGCCGCCCGCGCCGCCGGCGCAGGCTTAATAACTCATATTTCTATTACCGTAAATCGGAACGAGAAGTTCGAGTTTATCGCTCGCACTACGGGAAATACTTACGCACTAAATAGAAAAACTACTGAAATATTTTATTATGCGTAGTTTAAATACCAAAAGCACGCAATACACCGTTTTTTTTGCGTAAACAGAAAGCAAACCAAATGATGCATAATAGAATTCATATCATATTCATCTTCGAGCTTTAAACGAAACTTAAACTACTGGGATAAAGTCTCGAATTTCTGACAATGCTGTAACTAGACGGACTGGCTTGTGATGTGTGTGATGACTTCTCCTCTGCAGCTAACAGCAATCTCAGCACTATTGTTGCATAGCTCCGTGATATTCAATCTCAGAACAACAAATGTCTTAATATAGCTCCCTCAATCAGAGGGCTCTCCGTAAAGTCGAAATCTTTTGTTACCACCAGGAACTAATTGATTTCCACGTAACGGAGGTGCGTCCCTTACTACTGCCCTTTTCATTTATCCCATTACGTTTGAGACTAGTACGCAAGGGTAGTTAATAAATCCTTCGTCGACAACCGCTGATGTATTTGCGTTCGTATTTCGAGTGGTGAAATGGACAAGTAGACTTGTGCTTATTAGAAAATGGACAAAGATAAATTACTGAATGTACGTAATTGAAATGAAATTAAGTTAATGCTCAGAGAAGAAGAATAACATGATTAATAAAAAGAATAACATGATTGTGTAGTATTTCCTAATACTACACAATCATGTTATTCTTTTTAACACGAACCTTCGATAATACAATGTTGAATTGAGATTACCCCCATTACATGTGACCTAGACATATCGGTAACCCGTGGGTGTACATTCCATCTGGAATCCATCTTTCATCCCTTTAGGGAATACCGGTGTTGTTGTTTTGAATTGGTTAAAAAAATACTTTACAATCTCAAAATGTGCATGACTGAAAGGACCAAAATTTCATTTATACAATTGTTTTGCAAATGTGTAAAGCGTTTATAACGTACGAGAGCCGCGTTTTACATGCGTAGTGCGTTTGTCAGAGAGTATAAGGAAAGTGCAGATTTAAGAGCTCGTCGTCTAAGTCTCGAGGGAGTCGCCAACAAGTCGGCGCGGCCGGTTTATGGCGAGCTCTTACACTAGCTCTGATAAGGACATCGCTCATGGCAGGCTTCAGAGTGATACTTTAAAAATAATGATACGGATAATGGATACTTTGTTTTTGTGAAAAAAAATGTGGTAGGCTAAATGTTTAACTTCATAGATTTCACTTTTAATCAACAACATAATAATAGACAGTCCCCTAAAACCTAACTCGTTACGTTTAAACTTACGTTTTAAAGATGCAAACTGAAATACTACATAGTGCACATACATAAATATTTTATCAGGCAGTTTATTTTGGAGCTCATAGGAGCATCCTTCCCCATTACAAAAAGATTTGAAATATTATTAATTTTATTTAATGAATATAACCTAAGTTAATCTTTCGGGCTATTTATTCTAAGAAAATCAAGGTTATTGGTCTTCGCAGTGATAAAACAATGACAATCTCATCTTCGTTACATACGAAACCTACACAACAAACAGTACATCTAAGAGAACCTCCCCAAGGGAGCGACAACAAGTCGACGCGACAGTTTATGATGCACACTCCGTTAGACTAGCTTAGATAGCAGTGGATTTCAAAAATTATGAAGATAAATATGGTACATACCTACATTTAGTATTAAGTATACAAGTTATTTAAACCTAATACATAGTTTCTAGCTACAAGTAAAAAAAAACATTTTATATTATATTCAACTTGAGAGACATTCATAATAATCTCAATATCTTTAATAGCGCCATTTATAGGCGCGGATAGATGTACTGTTTTTATGCTCGCCCTTGCAACCAAATTCACCTTCAAATTCTCAATTACCTCCAAAACTATTGTTAGCAAACAACAAAAAGATCCCACTACTAACAGAATAATTAATACTTCTAACCTTGGTCTATACTCTAGACCATGATTCGGTCTAGTCTAGACTATTCTCAGGCAGACACAGTGGCGTGTCGCGTAACCGATAATGCCTTTGCACCAATTATTAACTGCCAGAGGCAAGGCAAATAAATTTGTGAAGACTTGACAAGTATTGCTTACTCGGCTTTGTGGGATAAATAATGGGCGTTTGT
This sequence comes from Acronicta psi, assembly GCA_946251955.1. Lineage (NCBI taxonomy): Eukaryota > Metazoa > Arthropoda > Insecta > Lepidoptera > Noctuidae > Acronicta > Acronicta psi. Next base: position 16,420,578 of record OX276470.1, on the reverse strand, counting down.
TCTCGAGTCTTTGAACAGTTTTGTATTGTTAACTAGTCATGTAAGGTCATTAATGTAAATTCGTAAATATTCGCTGAAATTTACTTTAAAGAAAAATCTCGTGGAATATGTTTATTATATTACATGGGAGGCCGGTGTTCGTTATTAGCGCCTATAAACGCCATGCTTGTAAATAAACATAGTTTTTCATAAATAACAATGTTAAACTAAGGTACGAGTACAAACATAACTATGACGGTCATGTTTATTTGTCAAAACAAGGGTTATGACGATGTCTGTGTAAGAAATGTAATAATAAGTCAAAAAAGATACAAAGATCATAATGAAAACGCTCAAAGAAAATCCCTCAACTTTACACAAAACTTCTATCAAAAATTTTTACATCTTCAAGTAAGTACAAACAGCAAAGAGCACATAATGAAATACGTATGTATCCGAGTATTTCGAAGACAATCAGCGCCTCCGTTATTTTGACGGGCATCGGCCCGAACCAGATGTTACTTTGACAAAATTTGCATACAACCTATTGAGGTATAAGAGCGACCGTGAAAGAACCACATCAGACTATATGCGCTTTTTTCAACCGACTTCAAAAAAGGAGGAGGTTCTCAATGCAAGCGACTGTTTGGTTTTTTTATGTTTGTTACCTCAGAAGTTTCGACTGGGTGAACCGATTTTGTTGTGTAATCTGCATTTGTTGATATTGTTAGTGTTGTGGATTAAACAAATCAAACTTGATGGTAGAAGTCAAAGGTCGTGTTATATTCAGTAATTAACTAATTATGATATTTAAAGAAAAATGTATGCTTAATGCTATCAAGGTCAAAATCAAAGACTTGTGGAATCATGTCCACAAGTCTCAGTGCAACTATCCAGCTACCAGCAGTGCCTTAATAACTCAATGCTACAACCCCCCATTTCATTTTGAGCCCTGTGTTCTGGAGTTCTCGCATCGCCTTTGATCCCGAAGGAATCCGAACCCTTCGTACAAATATTATTACGATTTTTTTGTTGTTCTTATTATGTTAATACGCTCCGTCGGCTCTGTAAGACTTCCGGGTAGTATTGTGGGTGTAGGTACGTCTTGTTATGGGTTTTGATTCAGGGGTCTATCTTAATAGTACCTTCTTTTATAATTAAGGTAGCAAACAGGTATACAGTAGGTATCGTCTGATAGCAAGCAATAATATAAATAATTGTAGCCTATGGAGACGCGAACAACACCGGTGCTATTCAAGCGTGTGAGAAATCCGGTGTCAATCAAGGTCTATAAATCATTATTATCATCATCCCAATTAACTTGGGGTCGGCGCAGTTTTTCTTTCAAACATCTCTATTAGCCGTCATCTCGTCATTCGATTCCTTTGTGGTCATATCCTTTCTCACACACTCCATCCATCTTTTCTTTCTTTCAATTAAGGTCTATAAATATTGGCAAATATTAGGTACAACAATAGCCATACAATATAACCCTGTATGGAGGCCAGCGTGGTGGACTCAATCTTACCCCTCTCTTTCTAAGAGCTAGCCTAGCCCAGCAGTAGGTACCATAGAATGGCTGCTGAAACATCAGGATTAAAACAATATCGATATAACGCGACAAAATCCGTAAAACAGTTACTTAAGTTATAATACGAATTTGTACCTAGTTAAAATTTATACGGCGGAATGGTCCATATCTTTTGATTAATTTGAATAAAATTATTCAGTAAAGTCATTATGTTATTCGAATCTTATTTTAATTGGGCGAAAATACTGTTTATTCTGTGATTGAAATGAATTCATATAAAGTTTCCTGTTTTCTCAACCACGCAATGGGAATTACTAGGAAATCCACATTATTAAAATCACAGGTTACGTAGAACCATTGTGGAGGTCATAATTTATCTGAAATATATTTTTCAATCTTATTTTTCTTGCGTCAAAATATATTTAATTTCAAGTACGTATGTTGTGACTTGTGAACATTTGCATATTCTGGAACCAAAAGCAAATAAGGAAAGGGAAGTCTATTCTCTGCAATGTGTAGATTCAAACTGTGTAGGTAGTGATTTGTTCAGTTGACACTTTTTATAAAAAAATCTTCATTACTTACACGCACAAATGAGCCATACAATTCATTGTAAATGATTACGGTTATCGTAATCCGTTAATGAGCCTTCTATTTTCAATGAAGCGATGAAAATATTGATAAAAGCGTGTTTAATGTGGCTGCGTCAAACCCTGGCGAGTGCCTGCAGCTGTTTCATTACGCGACTTCACTGCTGACAGCCGCGACACACCGACCACTACGACCAACAACTACAAGTCAAACTACATATGTAGTTTGACTTACATCTGTAATTTCTAAAACGAAAACAAAAATGAATCCGTAAAACGATAGAGATAACTTGACGACGTGTGGTCTGGTGGTTCGAGTACCAGACTGCTGATCACGAGGTTCGATTCCTACAGGACACAAAGATTTATGTGATGAAAAAATCTATACTCTCTGGCACCTCCTAAGTAGTAATTTCAATGGAAGAAAGAATTGTAAGTATAGAATAGATAGGAACTTTCAATAAGGGACTCGTGTTAAAATTTTACCTATTACGTTATCTCTAGATGTTACCCGCTAGAGTTGATCAATCATGGCATTTTATCAGCTATTAATATTGCTCGCTATGCTTTCCATCCACACATCTCCCACGCAAAATGTAAGGATGCATGACGTCACACAGAGTGACTCGCTTCGAAGCGCAGTCTCGAACTCTCGACCGAGCGACGAAAATTAACGTTTAGCACCTGCGATACTAATAACTAGCACTAGCTGCATGTACCGACATCACTTCAATTAACTAAATTGCATATATTATTATGTGCGAAACGAGAGCGGTGCAATAATTGCCGAGTTCTGGTTGCCAGCATTATTTCATACGCTTTGATGGGATATTTCGGCGCCGCAACACACCCAACGCTGTTAATTTGTGTGAGTGATGATGTTTTTATAGTGTTGGGTTAAATGGTCTCATTTTGAAGAATAATTTAACTCACTGTGTGGCTGGCAGTCATATTTCATCTCATCAGATTATACTTAAATATTATGTTAAAAGAACTTTGTCTCTTATGTATCATGGACCGTTTTTGATTAAATAATTATTAAACAATGTTTGCCATGTCTAGACTGTATTTATAGAGTATCGTCTTTACATATATTATAATTATCTTAGTAATTCAGTTTTTTCATATTAATACAATTCAATTTCCAAGTAATTCTTTGAAAAATCCGACCAACATTTGGTTCGAAGCAAACACTTTTGTTCTTTATTTTTGAAACTCCATTATGTCTTCATAGGGAAGGTAATTCATCTTATCGAACGTCAGCGGCCATTACTAACAATATAACCAATTTCCACCCCTTCCTATCAAAAACAAAGTACCACAAAAGTATCTTAAAAGCCTTTAAACACACTAACCGATCCATCTTGTGGCCGCTATGTAAGCACAATACGTTTACTCATACGTGGACGGTGATACTGCACCATCCATCATGCTTGCAATGCATTGACGGCGTGATAAATCTCCGGGTGTGAGCCAGCCATGTATGCCGTGCTCTGCGAGGATATCGCCTGGACGTGGCCTGCCGGATTTAGGGATTCTGCTTAATGTGATGGAATCTTATTGGACTCTTGTTATTGTTGAAGAAGAATAAGGGTTAAGATCAGCTATCGCATCAGCACTAGCGTTCTTGTTATAAAGACGCAAAAAATAATAACAACATAATATTAATTTTCGTAGTTACTTTGTTTTTTACTGATGGACAAAGGAAAAGACAAATGTTGAATAGAATGATAGACTACAAATAGGTATCGTTAATAATTTGGAAAAATAATAATTATAGTTGTATATTATGCTACGCTAAGTACTATTAAATGAGGGCTTTCTACGTTGATATTAATAATAATGGTTTCCAATAAAATATTCATCAAGTCTGAGGTTTCAGATTTAGATCTGAAAACGCAATATAAATACTAGACTACCGTCGCAAAAAAATATATTAGGACTTCAAAAGAATAATAAAGAATTAAGTATGAAATTCAAAAGTGTTTCATCAAACTAAAATATAATATTTATGTGAAAAATCCACAAAATAATATTTTCTTAAATCCATGCAAATAGTCTGAACATTTTAATTTCAACGCGTTTTGAATATTTTATAGTTCGCTTTTAAGTTTGCAGCAAATCAGATTATAACTCTTTGATCGTAAGTTATACAATCAATTCGACAAACAGATCTTTTATTTCTATTTTTGTACTATGGTACCTAATTTATTTAAAAAATATTTTTTTACATATTCACGCAAAAAATTCTATTGATTTTGTCTCCAACTAATTATGTTTATTAAAATATATATAATATTTATAGTATGTAAAATAAAAGGCCATCCAGACCATGCCTTGTATCAGAATCTCTGGATGACTTATAAAGAGACCATGATTAAATAATTACTTAATCAATCTTTCATGTCAATCAATAGGTACATAACATCTAGCCTGTATTCCCCGCAGGATAAGGCAGGCGGAGGCGTATTTTTAAAATCCCATGTTATAGAGAATTTCCTAGAAAAACCCAAAACCACTGCTCCACACCTCAAAGAAGTCGCCATAACGACCACTCTAACGAGGCAATAAATAAAAACTACCTACCTATGTAGTATTTATTTTAGTAAACTAATAATGATTAGTGGAGTGCAGACTATTTTCACCTCCACTTACGTTTAGGTGTGAGTTAGTTATTAAGAGGTGACTCCAACATAATAAAAAGGTAGGTTCATGATAATTCCAAAATATCTGTCTCACTAGGTAGCAAACTCGCCAGCCTTACCAGCAGGTACCTCCCTGCCTACGCCGAGAGCAGGGCCTATTCACGATGCAATACATATTCATGTCGAGTTTGTATTCATGAGGCTTTACGAATGATAGAAAAACATCAGCCACACTGAATGTCAAAGTAGAATCAACATAACACTAGTTCTGTTTCAAGATCAGTTTACATTTTACATCGCTACCTACCTATCTTTGATCTAATATTAACGAACTTAAGGCGACTACGTTTTGGTTTCACCTATACCATTGCAAATTAGAGAAGTTACCTGTAACTGGTTTATATCTAAAACTGTATCTAGCACAGTTTATAAAAAAACGGCCCTTGAAACCATATCCAATTATATTTTGACTACAAACACACAAGTAGGTTGATATATGGATTATATAATATATTATTAGGATTTCAACCTACAGACGAATTAGGAGAACAGGCTCTTTGGAAACGTATATGTAAAGAAAACCGTGTATGTACTAAATCGTTTCGTTACTCTACATTTATATTAAAAGATATTCCAGTGTATCCCTACGTGTATGGAAGACTAGCTGTTCAGTCCACGCCAGCCGGTATTCACAAGAGTACAAACGGATCAAGTGGACGATACAAATCGCACAACGCGCTGATATGCTCGAGTATTGGAAAGCCGATTGTGTTGTGCGATATCTACTAGAAGGAGGATTTCAATGCCGCTGCAGATATCTTTTAAGTTTGTAATACATGATCGGGCTGGAGGGGCAACACTACGAGATTCTTAAATATATTTATAAGCAAATACGGTGATATCTCGGATATGAATGACTTCAAGCCAATTTCAGGCTCTTTTATATATATAACCTCCATAATGTCCAAATGCCCAATATCGATATTCTAAAGGGTTCTATTCTATCTGTCTATATGGCCTGTAACCCTCCCTCATGAGTGAATGCCTCTTTTCAATTCCGCCAATTTTGCTAATCTTGTGCAAGTCGCACCAACTGATTCCGCTGCCTCACTCTTTCTTCTATGTGCCACCACAATGATAGCTTCCAGTCTCACATTGCTTTCTGTGTATAAATAATAATCACACAATAATTACTAAGCTGTATTTAATCATTTTAGGTACATAATCAGAGGAAAATCAAATTTCGATGCTTTCAACCGTTGTTTTACTAAACCAAAGCTTAAAATGACTAGATTTCCCTGAATATAAACTCCAACGTAGGCTCTGTTTTAGTCCTGTAAATAATCCTACAATATCTACAGTACAACCCTAGGAAGATTTACATAAGGAACAAAACTGAAGTTAGTAGGATTAAATCTGGGATCTTATCTCGTTGTATAGTACTAGCAACTGTACCAGCTTCATTTTGTTCTGTTGCAGGGCTTAGTGCCGGGACACACAAGTGGATTAAACTACTATCAATATTTTTCCTTAAAAGAATAACGCAACGAACATTTGAGGTTTCATGCATCGCAAGCAGTACATAGTCTTATTTCAATGCAACTTCTGACGCAAACATTGCTGATGCGTTTCCAGGATTAGAGAAGGCTGGTGGTCTCTTTGGCTCGTACTTTGTTTCAAGAAGGAGTTGCTATAACATTTCTGTAAAGTTTTATCTTTATTTGTTTGGGAATCACAAAATCGTACAGGAAATCTTAATTCTTATGGAATTATGTAAGGAGGAATTTAAAATGGATTTGGAGTATGAGACGACGTAATTACGGATAAGGTTACAGGTAACTTGCACCTTAACACAGGATATTGCGTTCATGCAAACTAGGAAATATACTAATACAATTATATTATTATTAAGATGTGTCGAGGAGGAGCAGGATCCACGTTTTCATAAACTCCCCGACTCCAAGTTCCTTTGAGTTCAACAGACAATTGTCACAATAACAAGATTGAAGCGACTTCATCTCATTTTTATTTCACTTATAATACTTAAATATAAAATGCACATTGCAGCTCTACGTTGAGTAAAATTGTTTTTCAATTACCCACTCTTTGTCACGTCTTGAAACTTATAGAAGAGGAGCAATATTTTGTTGCTAATGTCAATACAAATGTAGCTAGTAAATTACATCTCATTTTCACTACAGTCGGAACAAATTATAAACACGAAATTAAAGGAATTGTTTACAAATATTTGACGCAAATTGTATTTTATCTGTCACGCCTATATTCTTTGAATGGTTAGGCAGTGGTTAATAATGTACCCACTATACGACGGTATGTTTAAGTGCCATGTAATAGTGGGCGAGCGTAATAAAACTCCGAAAAGTAACTGAAATATTTATTAAAAAAAAACAGTCGAATTGAGAACCTCCTCCTTTTTTTGAAGTCGGTTGAAAACACATTAACACTTGGCACAAACCACACGCCTAGTCTAGTCTAGTGGTCGTAGCAGGAGTAAAGCAGTTGCGTTTACGACCGCTTAAACAGTAATAATAAATAGGGCAATCAAATTAAATATAACATCAACACACAACTTGACGAAATATCTACATATCAATATATTTTTGTTCTAGGAATCAAACTCAGGAAAATACCCAAATTTTTCTTTGTAATAGACCTTGGCCTTCTAAGTTCTGTTGAAGGTCGTGGACTACGCCCGTTAGATCATGCGTGAAAATTGATCCCAAAAATTTGGTCCCAGAATAACATTTACATTTCGTCAGATATTATGTTGGGCAAAAACTTATGACAATAACTGAGCTAGACCGATGTAGGCTTTTAAATCCAACCCTCAGCGTCTAAGTGACGTAACACATTAGTCTAACATGAATATTAAGAGCCTCGTAATTATACACAAAAGGTACAAACACAACTAAGTAAGTACTGGATCCCAAAAAGCTTTTATACGTTAAATCTACTTAAACGTTTTTGATGTAAGGCGGAATGATGGTGTTTAATTAAATTTAGAACAACACTATTCAGTTAATTGTACGAATTGAAAATTCTGCCAATTAAAATGTAAATTAGTAAATTTATAAATTATTTGGTACCCGTGATAATTTACATATTTTCCAATACCATGCGATCACAGTCATAAAGAACTCTTGTGCAAAATGTCAGGCTTCTGTAAGAACCAGTATGAGTGTTTAAGCTTTGTGTTGTCAGTCTGTGTAAGTTTTATTTCAGTATTTAGTTTCATGTTCGGTTTTATTATACTAGGTAATTGTAAATGTAAAAAAGTGTAAATTTACGTTTATCATTACATTTCAATTTCAATAATCTAAAGCTTTCATCTGTCTCTGCATTGTTTTAATTTTACGCTTAAATAATGTGGGGATACAACGGAGTAAAGAAAACAGAAAAAAATACATAAACAATTTAAATTTTAAATGTTTGAAGGAAGACATACATTATACATTTATTATATTTAACACTAATATTATGTTTGCATTTTAAAATAGCCATCGTCTTCATCTAAATCACCTGAGTTGTTGTTTTTCATTGTTTCTATTAAACATACTTTGAAACCTACTACTTAGATAAAAAAACAGTATCTAAATATAAAAAATAAGTAAATATGTTAGGTGTGTGCAGCGCCTTATGAGACAGGCGACTGAGTTCTTTGTGCAAATTGGGCATCAACGAAGCCTGGCGCTGCTTCGCTCAGTTTATTGGACTTACTGCCTTGTTACTACTAGTCCTCTACCTAGATATAGTGCTTACTAAATGGTCCTTGTTTCTCTTGAGTACTGTAATAAATCTACGGATATTTTTTTCAGAAGTTGCTGGGTGTGTTCAGAAGTTCAGGACGTCTCTTTTTGAATGTTTCAAAGAATTTATTTAACAGAATTAATAAAAGTAGTCCCCAAAATAAGTGCACAATATTAATCAATAACAACAAAACCAAATTAATTGGTCCTAGTTTTCTAAATTCCTCTTCTTTAGTAACTACTTTCTAGTTGACCAAAATAATCCCGTTACCCTAACCATGCGGGAACCCAAAACAGTCGCTTAAAGATCAAGCCTTAAATGTCATAACACTGACCAGATTATTACTATCGTTACAATACTTCAAACCTATCATAATACTCCATAACTGAAACTCTAAAACTCTTGGGTTGAAAGACGCTTTTATCCGCCTAAAGCCAATGATACACTCGTAACGAGCAATTACAGTTTTCAAAGTTAGGGGTGGCATGTTGCGCTACACGCCGCCGCCGCGCCGCCGCCCGGGTAGGGGGGAGGACACGGAGGGATCCGACGGTGACACGGGAACGCTTCTAAGTTGAGCGACGTCACATGGCGATTTAGATAATCGTTTGGACGCGTTTAGCGGTGCACTCGGCACGTACGACCGACGCCTTAGTGCGACCTGATGGGCTGGCTGTAGTTTTTGTTGAGTTTTAGCCACGTCTTGATGTCGTGAAACTAAGTGCAGTGGCGTTTAAGGCCGAGTTAATGATCGTAATAATTTTATGTTGTGGCTATGATCGTTTTGACTGTTACTATCAGTTTTTAACACAAAAAGCAATGATGTTTTAACGTATCAGTATTAGTATGTATATTACATAACAAACTATGTAAATTAAGACCACTTAAAAAGATTAAGTATGTTTCATTTCGCTTTAAGACTTCAATAAGAAAAAAATAATGTTTTTATAAGATTATATATTAGCAGGTTAATTATTAATTATTATCTAAAACACTAAGTAATAAACAAACAATTCTGCAACAAGTATCTTACACTTATACAAATGGAACAAATTACATCCAAACAACAGTATTCAAGACACTCCCACCAAAACTTTTACAATCTAAATGATAAACAGTGTCTGTCAGTGTTTTCCTTTCATTTCGATCATAATAGAAATCATTACCATTATCGGAGCCTACACCTGGACCCCAAACAGTCTTGTTTCACGACAAATTGTATCTCGCACCCCATCAATGAATGATACCAACAAAGGACGATGGGGGATTTTGTATGGACACTGTCCCCACCCACCAACAGACATGGGATGCCTTTTAATATGATCATTAGGAGCCACACAAAGAGAAATTAAACGTTTTTAAAACGAAATCGATGGGGTTTTAAAAAAAAACGCAATAACGTCTCTACAAACTGGGGATAATTTTGTACAAATATCATTTATTCTCTTATAAAAAAAACAAATGCATATTACTATCGTATTCTGCAGATAAATAAGAATAGAACTTGTACAAAAAATTGGTCATAGATTCCAAAAAAAAAATTTTTGTTACTATGATTTTTCTTATTTCTGTTGGTAACATATTTATGTTGTTGTCTGCTTAATTAGCCTATTTCTATTGGTTGGAAATACGGCATAGCGTGAAGAGGTCCTGGGTTCAACTCCCAGGTCGAGAATTTTTTTATTGGAGTTTTTCCATAAAATTGAAAAGAACAACTTGGAGCTTGGTTTTCTTGCCGTCTAAAGGCAGAAGACAGGCTCACCCACTGTTATATGTGGCCTTAAACATATCGCCAAAATGTTGGTACATAAGAATAAGGTATACCCCTGCCTAAACTAACCTAACTTTTTCTGAGCGTGTAAAAATCCTCCCGTGAAAGGCGATGCTTTGCTAGGGTTACAGGAACGACTTTTTAACCCTCCACGAAACATAACCTAACTAATCTTTTTTTTCGAGGTTGGAAATCCTCATTGGTCTGTCAGACTCCTACTGACTAACTAACCAACCCTGGTGTTCCCACTCGCTCTTGCGTCGGGGGCTACGGGAACAACGCATTCTTCCGCGAACCTAACTAATCTAACCTAACCTTAACCTAACTTAATTCTTTGAAGACACACTTCACAGATCCCAGTACTAGGTAATACCCCACATGGCCCACATATTTAGAAATTGGCGTCAAAGCAAAAAAATCTATATCTACCAAGACCTTTCACATGAGATTGGTTTGAATTCTGTTGGTTAGTGGTAACGAATGTTCTAATCCACACTTAAAATATTTAAAAATCCCAATACCGGCCAAACCCTACTCATTTGGGGATAGTCGTCATAGCAAAAAAATCTCTATTCACTGAGACCTTTCACATGAGATTGGTTTGAATTCTGTTGGTTTGTGGTAATGAATGTTCTCTAATCTACACTTAAAATATTTAAATATCCCAATACCGGCCAAAACCTACGCATTTGGGGATAGTCGTCATAGCAAAAAAATCTCTATCTACTAAGACCTTTCACGTGAGATTGGTTTGAATTCTGTTGGTTAGTGGTGACGACTGTTCTAATCCACACTTAAAATATTTAAAAATCCCAATACCGGCCAAACCCTACTCATTTAGGGATTGTCGTCATAGCAAAAAAATCTCTATTCACTGAGACCTTTCACATGAGATTGGTTTGAATTCTGTTGGTTTGTGGTAATGAATGTTCTCTAATCTACACTTAAAATATTTAAATATCCCAATACCGGCCAAACCCTACGCATTTGGGGATAGTCGTCATAGCAAAAAAATCTCTATCTACTGAGACCTTCCACGTGAGATTGGTTTGAATTCTGTTGGTTAGTGGTGACGACTGTTCTAATCCACACTTAAAATATTTAAAAATCCCAATACCGGCCAAACTCCACATATTAGGGGATTGTCGTCATAACAAAAAAATCTCTCTTCACTAAGACCTTTAACATGAGATTGGTTTGAATTCTGTTGGTTAGTGGTGACGACTGTTCTAATCCACACTTAAAATATTTAAAAATCCTAATTCCGGCCAAACCCCACATATTAGGGGATCGTCGTCATATCAAAAAAAAATCTCTATCCACTGAGACCTTTCACATGAGATTGGTTTGAATTCTGTTGGTTTGTGGTAACGAATGTTCTCTAATCTACACTTAAAATATTTAAATATCCCAATACCGGCCAAACCCTACGCATTTGGGGATAGTCGTCATAGCAAGAAATCCTCTATCCATTGAGACCTTTCACATGAGATTGGTTTGAATTCTGTTGGTTAGTGGTAACGAATGTTCTAATCCACATCCAATTAAAATATTTAAAAATCCCAATACCGGCCAAACCCTACTCATTTGGGGATAGTCGCAATAACAAAAAAATCTCTATCCACTGAGACCTTTAACATGAGATTAGTTTGAATTCTGTTGGTTAGTGGTGACGACTGTTCCAATCCACACTTAAAATATTTAAAAATCCTAATTCCGGCCAAACCCCACATATTAGGGTATTGTCGTCATATCAAAAAAATCTCTATCCACTGAGACCTTTAACATGAGATTAGTTTGAATTCTGTTGGTTAGTGGTGACGACTGTTCTAATCCACACTTAAAATATTTAAAAATCCTAATTCCGGCCAAACCCCACATATTAGGGGATTGTCGTCATATCAAAAAAATCTCTATCCACTGAGACCTTTCACATGAGATTGGTTTGAATTCTGTTGGTTTGTGGTAACGAATGTTCTCTAATCTACACTTTAAATATTTAAATATCCCAATACCGGCCAAACCCTACGCATTTGGGGATAGTCGTCATAGCAAGAAATTCTCTATCCACTGAGACCTTTTACATGAGATTGGTTTGAATCCTGTTGGTTAGTGGTAACGAATGTTCTAATCCACAATTTAAATATTTAAAAATCCCAATACCGGCCAAACCTTACTCTTTTGGAGATAGTCGCAATAACAAAAAAATCTCTATCCACTGAGACCTTTCACATGAGATTGGTTTGAATTCTGTTTGATCATGGTGACGATTGTTTTAATACATACTTAGAATATTTAAAAATCCCAATACCGGCCAAACCCCATATATTTGGGGATTGTCGTCATAGTAAAAAAATATCTATCCACTAAGACCTTTCACATGAGACTTGTTTGAAATCTGTTGGAGGGTGGGGACGTTTCTTCCCATTGTCCTTTCTCTCCACAAATCGGATCATATAAAATGCGACTTAATACAATAACGCATAGGCAAAGGGAGCTGTGATGAATGAATGTAAAAAATGTTGAGAAGAAAGAAATGGATGCATTAGATTTTGTTTTACAAATGTGTGTGTGTATAATAATATCTCTAAACTGCTCTGTGTGTATTTTAATCCCTAATTTGGACCCAATAGGTGGCGATGCGGTAAGTTTAGACTGAATATAATTATTTTCGTGAGATGATAAAATTTATTTTCACGAGTTTTGGTGTTTGTAGATTTTGAATGTCCTTGTTAAATATATAATTAAAATAAACATACCACCACGCTTGTATTCTCCAAAGAGTTTGGCAGAGGTGAACCTACTAATGCCCAGGGACACCCACTGTTTGGCGGGTATGTATATAGGTAATGTAATAGTGCGTGACACTATAATTTACCTATTTGCGGGTTAAAAACATACTATTTTATATACGGGATTGCCCTCTCTCCTACTTTTCTAAGATCCGCGTAGATAAGGGACAAATGAGAGCGTTTCCACGAGCGATGATCCCGGCCACGCCGCGTTGACAACGTGTGACGTACGGCACATCACCGTGACGGAGCGACGACGCGCGTTACACGATTACGCTTTAAAAATCGAGTAGCTCTTGGGACCGAATCAAAGGACCAAAATGACAGTGAACAATGAATATGAATTATGTCAACATTTAAGTCACTTTCTGGGTAGAGAAATAAGTAGGTATTGTAATGTTTGATATGCTGTGCCAATCAAATAAGTAAGTAGTAGGTAAGCGTTACATTAATCATGTTTTTAGTAAGAAATGTTTTTATTTTATTTTGTATAACAAGCAGTAGCAGTACCTATTTTTAAAGTATGAGGTACATATACCTTACAGAACCTACATTTATAAGATAGACATGGTTTGACTCATTAAACTAGAAAGCTTGATACAAAAGGCGTCATTACTACAATATTCTTCGCCATTTGAGATAAATGAATAAAAATTAAGTTTCCTTCTGAGTTATAACGACTAACTGAGTGTTAATTGGCATCATTTCTTCCACAGGCCGAGCCTCGGCTTTCGGCATTCGGCACTCACCGGGCAAATCGCTCGAAATGCCAATTAATCGAGTCATTAGCTAAAACAATGGCGCGCTGGAGGCAAGACGAATTAATCGCACATAAAAATTAAATTACTGAAATTATTAATCTTTTGGAACAATGGGAAAGGAGACTATCTTGAGAGGTGACCCCCTATCCGTAATTACGTGATATTCATAAACGCGCCATAGAATCTTTCATAACTATCTTTGCGCCTAATGATTATACCATTTCAGTATTTATTGACTACTAAGCAGTAATAACCTCGTTGTAAATGCTTGAATTTGGGGCATCGACTGTATATATATCAGCCTATTGCCGTCCCCTGCTGAACGTAGACGTCACCCAAAGAGCGCCTGTATCGACTGTATGGCCATATAAAATAGCCAATCTAGCCGTTTTGTTGGAATTCCGTGAATATGTACCAAATATGAAGGTTTGCTTAGCAAGGAATTAGTAGGTAGGAGTTTTCGTTTTGTGATAAACTTTTCTAAGTAGTCACTTTTACAATTCGATAATATATTAAGCAATTAGGCAAGATTGTTTATTAATAAATAATTGGTGCCATCAAGTATTAAAAATATTAAAAGTTGACTTGTAAAAGTACCGTAACTGTTTTAGATAACCCTGGAAATCTGAAAAATAACATCTCAACTGTTCCATACATTTTGTCAAGTTCAGTGTACATAAATGTATGACTTTTTCGTAATTTCAGGGTTGGCTCCACAGCAAAAGTTGTTCATAGTGATCAGTACAATACCATCTCTCCGTATCTCAAATGAATAACTAAATAGTCACGGTGTATATTTATCACAGATTAGGTACAATTATCCAAGAAAATGACAACTTTTATTACAGACATCGACAATATCTGTAAACCTTGTTTCAAAGAACTGTCATCAGGGCAAGGCATTCATGTTGAAGGGGATTAGTTTTAAGTCTTACGACGTGAGTCCGTCAAACATAAACAAATCCACTATACGAGGAACGGATTGAAGGGTCCAACAGATACTAAAACGGGATTTTCTCCAATAAAACAAGAACGTATACATACAGAGAAATATAGAATCACAAGATGCGAGCAAATCCCGCGGATTTTTCTGTGAAATTGTGAATTAGGGGATGATTTTTACATGATCTTAAAAGCCATTCAAGCCTCTTTTACTTCTCAATATTCTTATAAAACGCTTTGAAAGCTTGAATGTAGGTTTTTAACATTTTACCGCCAAAATATTTTGCTGGTTAAACACTCCACTAGCTTTCCGCCAGTGGCGTCGCCCGTGTTCTTATAAATTATATAGCCTATGTTACTCGGGAAAGATGTGGCTTTTTATGGTCAAGATCTTTTGTAATCGGTCCAGTATTTTTTGAGTTTACTCATTACAAAATTATAAAAATTTTCTCTTTAATATATTAGTATAGATTAGCATTACTTCAAGATGATCAGAAGTACTAAGGGCAAGTCCTATCAGAAAGAGATGGAACAAAATACCTCTTTCTCTCTCTCTTTAAGTTGCAATAAAAAAAAAATGTATGAAAGCATTTTCTCACACTTGCTTAAGTTTTTGAAGCAAGTAGCTCCCCTCGTCTGAGTGCATGATACAGTGGTGCGAGCTACTATATTCAAGCCGTCAGTAGTGCAAGTTTTGATTTGTTACAACTAACTCGCCTTCATCGTGAATATAAAGAACGTACTCTTACAGAAAACTTGTCTGCAGGAAAATTTTTAGAGACATGATTTGTGACACAATTGTATTACAATTTCTTCTTCCTCCTAGCCTTTTTCCAGTATTTTAAGCAAATTATACTATGTATATGATTATTAAATATATTATTATTTTCTCGCACAGTCTTTTTATCCTCACTTTCCTTCCTGAAAATTCATCTGGGCTGTATAAATAGTTGCACCATGAAATAATCGAATCGCAGTCAGTCATTGAATAAAAAAACTCCTTACATAATGGTTTCTGACACTTACGCGAATATTAGACATTTTGAAATAAAACTTTTTTTTACGAATTCTATCGCGTTTATTAAAATTTAAATCACGACGTTTCGGACCCTTGACAGCGTCCATGGTTACGGGTAGACTAAGCTGGTAAACGTCCATCTCGGCTTTATATCAAAAACTATATAATAAACGCGATAAAATCCGTAAAAAAATAGTTAATTTCAAAACTCCTTACATAAATCCAAACAGATACAAGATAATATTAAAATTAAAATTAGAACAGTCGACTTTGTCATCTTGACAAGAAGTTCCTAAAAGCCTACTCCGAAGACTGGAGTACTAAAAGTCAGACAAGGGTTAAAAAAATCACCGTTTAAAATAACAAGACAGTCCGTTATCCGCGAGCATCATGGCCGCCGGTAGAGTTTCGTATAAATCTGAACATTTTTCCTCGGCGCTGAATCCAAAGGAGCTTGAAACTTTCAAACTGTGTTGATACATGTGATGGGGATTACCAAGTTTAGCCAGTCCTCTCTGACGGGCCGCTTTTGTTTTATTTTAATGTTAGTACAGCTTTTGGATGACAGCGAAGAGGAACTTGGTATGTCTCTCCACGGGCCTAATATTTCGATATTTAATTTATAAAAGATCATCCAAAAATAATAACTATCTTTAGTATTTATTATTTTAAGTGGTTAGAATACTTAGTCTTAATCCGATCCGGTCACTAGGAATCAGTAAAGTTACTTATATCAAGAAGCGTCTTGCATAGCTTCATCATTTGATCGTGCCATCTTGCGTCAACCATGTTGGCATTAGCAATATCTTCGACTGTTCAATGTAATGCACATCCGGCTCGAAGGACCATGTAAAAAGGGTAGATTATCGCTGCGTACGATGCGAGACCCCTTTTGAGTAGTTTATGTGATTTGATTTGATAGTCGCGATGACGCTTGTTAAGATATAGAAAAATAGAAAAGATATGGTTTTATGGTTTTAAAGTTATATTTAGATTCTACAAGAATAATGGTTAAAATTGGTTAATTAAACTAAAGATGATTTGATTTGATTTGATTGCCCGCTGTAAGCGTACTGACTTCTTAATCGTTTTGTTGAGGCATTTATAAAAAATGCGCAAAGGCAAAATGCTGAGCTGTTCGGTTGCGTTGCTCCGAACATTCTCCCGAGCGTGAGATGAGAGAAAGGCGTGGAATCAATACCAAATCAAAACAAGAATTAAAAGTAATGTTCAAGTTAAGAGAATGGTAAAACAAATGTATAAATAAGTAAAAATGGTAAATAATTAAAACATAGGAACAACCGCCATAGCATAAATAAACAAGTGCAATGGCATAAAATATTAAGTATTTCAACAAAAAAAATATTAAGTCCTTAAACTAATGAGTCCTCTACAGTGAAAACCCGTTGCTTTCGCGGAGCAGGCAACGTAGCTCTGCCCTTTTGTTGGTTGTTACGTAAACTACTAGGCCAACGTTTGGCCAAAAGTCTACTTAAGCCTATCTGGTCACTTTCACTAGGCTGACGATCAGCTGTGTCCTGGTTTCGCGGTTGCACTTCACTGAACACATCTCTGGTTGATGTTGCCGCAGGTACCGCTGACTCCTGTCTGTGGCAGGTCTCCCCGCGGCCACATGCGGGCCGTGGACAACATCTTCTCCAAATCCAGGCTACTGCTGCGCATATAGCAATAGCTAGCAGTACATAACTAATGGTGTATTGATGTATATCGTGTGACGATATATCATCTACTTCTGCTTTGCTTGATTCCAGTGTCTTTATTTGTTGTCCAAGAATAGACAAAGACCTATTCAAACTGTTGTCTTCTGGTAATGCTTGTTCCATCGGAATCTGAATATTCACGAGATGGTTTATCTGGTCGAATTGAGGTACAAAAATATTTGGTGATAAATCTACTTGGTTCGATTGTTGTTGCAAAGAATAAAGTGCGAAATCTTTGCCCTTGACACTGCATTGCTGACTCATGCTAAGGATGCCGGCACGAGTCAGCTGATGTATAGTAATTTGATCATCACATATGATTTTAATCGAATAAAGGCCACAACAAAAATATAGGTATTGTGACGTCGAATGTAATTCAACCCAGCTGTTTTTACAAATGGACCTTTGTGTTTTACATTTATCGGTGATGGAGTTTATGTCGCAAAAATTTTTGTCATTTTCCAGACTAAAAATGGGCTTGAACAATTCGCATACGAATGATTCTCCCTGATATAAGCACCTGTTTAATTCATGTATGGTTGGTGTAAAATAAGCGTCCTTTTGCAGGTTTACTGCCACATAGTCTGAGACTGGTATTACGCTGATCATGCTGTTGTTGAATTGTTGCGGTATTGGTAATAATTTATACAATTGAAAACTTTCCCTTGCTATGAGTGGAAATGTTATTTCAAAAATTATGTAATTTTGGGTGACACGTGTTTTTGTTTTCAGCAGCTTGTAAATATATGGTAGATCTGTTTCAATGTTATCTATAGGTAAGGCTAGGTCTTTAGGCATTTGGCCATAGATGATCTGTAGCTCTCGTTTAAGTTGTGCTGGTGTCAATATATGTGAGCTGATTTGACCATGGTAAACTTCTGAGATGGTGTCGATCAAAATATCCTGCATTCGTTTCAGATTTTGCATCAAATTATTCGTGGCGATAGATACAAAGGTAAAGTCTTGTTGTAAAGACATCATATCTATTACTTTCTGCATCTTATTGTCCACGAGGTCTAAAGCGTTTAAATGTTTGCTTATGATTTTGTGCTGCTTTTCTATCATATTTTCTGTCCTTTGCAGTATATTGTGTTCCGCTTCAACTATAGAAGTCTGGTTCTTCCATAGCTGAGTAAGATGTTCTTGATTACGATGCACAAGTTCAATGTCCTGCTTATATTTTTCAGCGAAACTCTCGTCCAATACGCCGAACAATGAATTTGCAATCGAGCCGACGGCATTGATTAGACCGCGTCGAGTTCGCAAGCGAGTATTATAATGCTGACTTAGTAACAGCTGGTTGAAGTGTTGAAGTTCACTGTAATCGTGACGTGTTTGTAGTACGATCATATGACAGTGACTCGGTTCT
Organism: Acronicta psi; assembly: GCA_946251955.1. Lineage (NCBI taxonomy): Eukaryota > Metazoa > Arthropoda > Insecta > Lepidoptera > Noctuidae > Acronicta > Acronicta psi. The sequence goes on along the minus strand of OX276470.1, from coordinate 16,401,691 downwards.
TTGATGGATTCACATGTTTTTTCGAGATATTTGGTAAAATCTTGAACAGCCTTGTCTCCTTTCCAATATGGCGACATATTGTAATATGTGACAAGTTTCCATTTGTCACGAATCAACTGCATCTTCCCCAGTGGGTCAAAGTACAAGGTTTGATTACTGTCTAACTGTTTAAAATTAAATGAAGCTGTCGTTGTTGACAGCATGCTAATAAAAAATAACAATGCGAGTGCTATGTTTATAAGCCTCGGATGAGTAGTTGGACCGTGTCGATCTTTACGAACTTCCGTGGTTTCTCCTGAATTGGTTTGTTGATTGACTGGTTCGCTACTTTGCTGGTTCTGGTCTTGATCTTGTTCAATTGGTAAAACAGATAATTTGACAATAGGTCGTTTCATATAGCCGTTTTTGGTTTTTAGCGTCACAACCCTCACTAGCTCATCTTTTCCTTGATGTACTTCCACCACACGGCCAACCGGCCATTTCCCTGCTGGTAAGTTATCATCCTGGATAATAACTAAATCACCTACAGTGACATTTTTTTGATAGTTCCTCCACTTGGTTCTGACAGCTAGCTGTGAGAGATACTCCGTTTTCCACCTTTTCCACAAATCTTCTAACAATTTCGATACTAAATGCCATCTGGTTCGGGCATCATCTGCTGTTTCGATAATAGCTAAACCTGGTCGTGTTGATAAGAAATGGGCGGGTGTAAGGAAGTCGAGATCGCCGGGGTCTTCAGATAGTGCGCACAATGGCCGTGAATTTAGACACGCCTCCAGTTTTGATAATAGGGTGGTATATTCTTCGAACGTAAGTTTTTGATGACCGATGACACGCTTGAGGTGGTGCTTGAGACTTCGCACAGCTCTTTCCCAAAGTCCTCCCGCTTGTGGCCAAGAAGGCGCGTTAAAGTGCCATTCAATCTGCATTTCAGTTATTTCTCTGAAAAAGCTTTCACAAAAAACTTTCTGAAGACTTTCGTACTCTTCTTGAATTATTCTATTGGCTCCTACGAAGTTTGTCCCATTATCACTATAGATGTGACGAGGTGCCCCGCGTCGCGCTGCCATTCTGTTTAGAGCGGCTAAGAAAGCTGAACTGGTCAGATCAGAAACAAGCTCCAAATGTACAGCTTTCGTTACCATACATACGAAAAGTGCGATGTATCCCTTGTTGGTTTTTATTCCGCGTCCTTTATTAGCCTTTACTTCCACGAACCCCGTGTAGTCAACGCCACAATGGTAAAAAGGACTTTCCGGATTTACTCTAGACGATGGTAGGTCGCCCATTAGTTGGTATTGTATGTCTGGTTTTTGCTTTTTGCATATGACACACTGTCTTATAAATTTTTTCGTGGCCATATATCCGCCAGTGACCCAATAATTTTGGCGAATATTAGATAGCGTCAAGCGTGCGCCGCCGTGAAAAGTTAATTCATGAGCATATTTAATTATTAATGTCGTTATTCTATGGTTATGTGGTAGTATAATTGGATGCTTCATATCAAAGCATATGTTAGCGTTCCTTAATCTTCCAGCTACTCGTAAAATACCGTCATGGTCTAGGAACGGATTTAAATTCAATAGCTTACTTTTGGGATGCACCTTTCCATTGGTTTGTAAATAAATTATGTCACTGCTAAATTCCATTTGTTGCACATTCCTAATTATAAGCAATTTTGCGCGACGTAATTCCTGTAATGTGAGGTAGGTCGGACGACCTACTTTCGCTGTAGGTAAACGCAGTATCCATGCAAAAATGCGAATAAGCTTCATAAACGAACTGTATTTGTTTAATAAATGCATCACAATATCATTTGTCGAATTATTTTTTTGATCTACAACTATTGCATTTGATAGGTGCTTTCCAGATGCTTTGACATCTAAATTGATTTTGTAGATAGCTTGTTGATTATCCTGATTCTGGAATGTTTTGATCCATGAGGGCCCGTGCCACCACAGTTCATGCTCCCTCAATTGTTTGGTTGTTAAACCACGACTCGCACAGTCAGCTGGATTTTCATTAGTTTTTACATATTTCCAATGGTTAAATGGTACTATTCTAGTGATTTCTCGAACACGATTGGACACAAAAGGCTTCCATCGTGCTGGATCTCCGTGCATCCACCCTAAAACTGCAGTAGAGTCGGTCCAACAATACGTTTGCATATTGAAATCCATTAAACAGTTTTGAACTTTTTGGATCAGCTTTGATAACAGTTGAGCACCCATTAACTCAAGTCTAGGTGTCGATATGATTTTGCTCACAGGTACTAATCTAGCCTTTGCAGCGACCAAAGTTACTGTTGAATCGTCACCTTTGCTGACTCTGCAGTAAATAACTGCCGCGTACGCTTTGTTTGACGCATCGCAAAATCCGTGTAGCTGAATTGTCTTGTTTTTCTTTGTGCCCAGCCATCTATCTACTTCAATGGTATTGATTTCCTTAAAGTCTCCTCTTAAATTAATCCACTTGATCTTGATATCTTCTGGTAAAACGTCATCCCAAGCTAGATTAGATAACCAGACCTTCTGGAATAATATCTTCATGGTAATGCTGAATGGGGTAAGCCAGCCTAAAGGATCAAATAACTTGGATATGTCTGAAAGCAGTGACCTCTTGGTTGGTGTTTTGGTTAATTCTGGTTCGAGTTTGGAATCAAAGACAAATTTATCCTTTTGGGGGTTCCACGCAAGCCCTAATGTTTTTGTGGAGTCCGACTGTCTAAATTCATATGTTTGCTGGTTACACAAACTTTTGTCTAAATCTGCTAGAAGTTGTGGTTCATTAGAGGTCCATTTACGTAGGTTAAATCCGCCGTTTTTCAATAATTGGATTAGGTCTAATTTTAATTGATTTGCTTGCTTCATTGAATGAGCTCCTCCGCAGTAATCATCCATGTAGAAGCTCTCATCCAAAGCTTTTGCCGCATCCGGATAGTTTTGCTTTTCGGCACTAGCTAACTGTTTTAGGCACATCATAGCCAAAAATGGTGCTGGCTTTGTACCGTAGGTAACAGTGGTGAGTTGAAATGATTGAAGGGGTTGGTCTGGTGACTCCCTCCACAATATTTTTTGGTAGGATTGATCTTCGGGATGAATTATTATCTGACGAAACATCTTTTCAATATCAGCAGTGTAAACAAACTGATACTGTCTCCATTTTAATATTAGCTCCTGTAGATCTTGCTGCAAATTGGGACCCCTGTACAATACGTCATTAAGACTCAATCCTGATAGTGATTTCGCGGATGCGTTGAATACAACTCGTAATTTAGTTGTAGTGGACTCAGCACGAGTGACACAGTGGTGTGGTAAGTAACATTCGGGTGTCATGTTTGTAATTGATGGCATCATATGATTAAGCTCAAAATATTCATTCATAAATTTTGAATATTCTATTTTAACATCTGGATTTTTCTGTAATTTTCTTTCTAGGTTGCGAAATTGTGCCAACGCCAGTGGTTTAGTGGACCCTAGTTGATTTTTTGATTCTGGTTTAAATGGTAGTCGGACTTGGAACCTCCCGTCTTTAAGTCTTTCTGTTGTTGACAAGAAATACTGTAAACATTCATGGTCAGCAGTGGACATTTCAATCTGCTGGTTGATGTCCTCATTCTCCCAAAATTTACGTAAGTCGTTTGTATCGTGTAGAACGACGTTACATCTGTACTGTGGCTTCATTGTCCCACAAAGCAACCATCCTAATTGCGTTTGCTGGGCGATTGGTTGGTCCTCACTATCTCCTCTCAAAATGCCACCTAACATTATTTTACAGTATACATCTGCTCCCAAAAGTAGGTCCACGGAACGGCTGATATTAAATTCCGGATCTGCCAAGTTGATATTTTGAATATGAGGCCAGGATGGTTTTGTGAATGTTTTATTTGGTAAACTCTTGATTAAACTATTCATAATCAAGACTTCTCCTTCTAAGGCGAAGTCATTGTAAATAGACTGGATGCGAATGGTCATGGCTCCCTTACAGTTGTTCTCTTTTTCTCCTACACCAAAAATAATCCCCTTACATTGGTTCCTCTTTAGCTTTAAAATCTGTGCAGCATTTTCGTTAATCAGTGATATTTGAGACCCCTGATCAATCAAAGCTCTCATTGTATGTTGTATGCCATCCAGTCCTGTTACTTTGACCATAGCTGTGGACAAAAGTGTTTCAGTCATATCGTTGCATGACACGTGAGTTGATGCTGATGCGTGATCATTATTTCTTGCCCCAGATGTCGCAAAATTAGTGCCTTTATGATTTGATTTTGCTGGTGTACCTGATTTGTTTTTCATCATAATTGCTTCATGCAATAAAGTATTGTGGCTAGCGTTGCATTTGCGACATCGCTTATTTGAAAAACATTGTTTATTAAAATGATTAAATAGGCAGTTTACACAACAGTTTAATTGGTTCACAATTTTTAATTTTTGCTCATCCGATTGTTGTAGAAATTGAGAACACATCCATAATCCGTGGTCAGCATTACACAATGCGCAATTGATTGACCGAGATACATGTAATGATTTCATATTATTTTTCGTATTATAAGTTTGATTATTATTTGATGACTGCGAATTATGGTTAAAATTAAAGTACTTTTTCTGATTTTGATGTTGATGTAATGGTTGAATGGTCTTCTGGTTGTTTGATTCCTGTTTACGCCTAGATGCTTCTAAGGCGGTAAACTTGTTTTCCAAGAAATCTAGAAATTCTTGGAGAACAGGGAGTTCTCTTGGATTTTTTACTGACTCTATATATTCAGCAAACGAATCGCTATCCAATTTTTGTGCTAACAAGTAGACTAAAAGTGGATCCCAAGTTTTTATATCGACACCTAGATTTTGTATGGCATGCAAACATTCTTTAGTGACATCATGCAGCTTTTTAATCATCCCTACTGATTGGTTTTGCATGGTGGGAAGATTCATTAAAATGTTGACATGTGACATGAAAATCAGCCTCTGATTGCCATATCTATGGTTGAGTATCTCCCAGCATACTTCGTAATTCTCTGAACTTATCTGAAGGTGGTGTATCAGACGTTCAGCTTCTCCTGTAACTTTACTTTTTAAAAACTGCATTTTTTGTGCATTCGACAAAGACGGGTTCTTGTGGATGGCTTCTGTAAATAAATCTTTGAAAGAAGTCCAATGGTGGTAGTTGCCCTGGAATATAGGAATATCCATTTTTGGGGTGGATTTATCACGATGTGATACGGACCACATTTTTGAATTGATGGTTTTCTTTATATCATTGTATAGTTTTTCATATCTAGTAAACTCAGCCTGGTACCACACGTCTTCATCGCCGTTTTCACCCTCTATTTCCCAGTGTAGAGTGTCAATGATAGTCCAACGACTTTGCAGAGATTTTAGTGCATCCTCGAACTCCCATTTGTTCTGTAGCTGCTCAATTTCTATGCTAGCCACTGTTCTCATAAAAGCCCTAAAATGAATGGTTTGCTTTTTAATCATTTCTTCTAACTTACTACCGGGTGAAACACTTACATCGTCTTGTTGCTGCTGGATTGGTTTTGAGCGGGACGATCCCGCGCCTCCCGCCTGATTTGATACCCCCGCCTCCAACGGAGGGTGGCTAATGCCTTGCTGTTTTGACAACAGTTGCTCAATGGTTTTATTAACTAATTCCTTGGCAGCCAGATAAACATCCTCTGCCTTATCGAAGCAATTTTTGGTAAAATACACATGGTCAAATTCAGCAATCTCACAACATTTTCTGTGGTTCCTTTGATAATCTCTCCAGTAAGTTTCTAATATCTCCAACTTCCGCTTGCAGTAATCTATGGTTTTACGATCAGCTCCATCTTTCTTGAAGTTGGTCAGAAGCTTCACAAGAGAATCGTAAATCTCCGTCTGATTGATAGCAATGGTTTCCATTTTGGTTGCGTACAAATGTAAATATAATAAAATGGTTTGGTCTGACCTTATAATCTCCTTACGATACCACTCCTCGTAGTTGCAGCTCACTCCTATCAGTAACACTGCCTACTTTCCCTACAATCTATATGGTTTGACAAAACACTGGTTGAAAGGACCCGGAACACAAACACTTTCACTGTACTTCGCGAACCGTGGCCCAGGCTCGAAGGACCATGTAAAAAGGGTAGATTATCGCTGCGTACGATGCGAGACCCCTTTTGAGTAGTTTATGTGATTTGATTTGATAGTCGCGATGACGCTTGTTAAGATATAGAAAAATAGAAAAGATATGGTTTTATGGTTTTAAAGTTATATTTAGATTCTACAAGAATAATGGTTAAAATTGGTTAATTAAACTAAAGATGATTTGATTTGATTTGATTGCCCGCTGTAAGCGTACTGACTTCTTAATCGTTTGGTTGAGGCATTTATAAAAAATGCGCAAAGGCAAAATGCTGAGCTGTTCGGTTGCGTTGCTCCGAACAGTAAGTATACAATATTGTATCACGATAGATACTATCAAATCCCAAAATCCTTCAAAATCAACTAGAGTAATAGCCCCAAACAGAAACGCCCAGAAACTAGCATTTAAGACAAACATTAGTAACAAATAGAAGTTTCAGCAGTTACAACCTGAAGTTAAATTAATTAGAAACCTGACCGGCATCCTAGATCCTCACGCCACTACATACTACACACACAGAAGGCACATAAAAGCATGTGTGACGCATATCAAATTCAGATTTCTTACGTAGTATAATAAATTATAATTTTTAGTTTTTGCAAAACAATCATTAAAACTTGACATAAAAATGTCGTCGCTACTGCAACTTTAATATTTAGAGATTTTTATACTATAGGTACCTAACTTGGTCATACAATCTAAAATGATAGCACAAACATGACTGTTCTAATTATTTATTATTATTATTTATAACTATACTGGCATCTTTCGGACATCCACGAAACATCAGACCAATGTAGCAAGGTGATCCTTCTGCACCTATCTCCTCTGCGGTCACATCCCAAATCCACCTAGCGCCATCTAGCTGGAACAAGGCAACAGCCTGCGACTGACTGATAAGCGGGATATTGATGCTCCCCAGGGCTGAGTGATTCGCGGCCAGCTAGCCATTTTTATTATTAATATTAGATCAGAGTATATTTACAGGGCCCTCAGGAGTGAAATTGAACAATATTTTCGGATTTCGCATCGTGGTGACATAGTACAGTACCGCTATAAATATTTTGTGATGTGGTGGGTTGTTGTCATTATTTTGTGTCATATTTTCCCTAGTAAGTAAACTGCGTACATGGAGTATTTTTCGTTACTGATTTATGCCTTAAAATGGGTTTTTTTACAGACTTTTCTTGCCCGTGTTCTGTGACAATATTTTTAAATGTGTCTCAATTGTTAGTTTACTTACTGAAATTAAAAAGAAAATTGTAAAACAATTAAAAAAATATTTGTAAGCTCAAATATGTAATTTAATTTAAAAAGCCGGCAAGAAAACTAAAGTTAAATATTCCCTTAAGCTGATAACTCAACTTCTGAAATCCACGGCTCAATAAAATTATGAATCTTTCCTAACTTAGATAACCGCCCGTCAATTAATTAAGAAACAAAATCCGTCAAAACCTTAACACTTAACAATCGCAGCTAAACAAAATAAAAACAAAACAAAGCTGAGCACTGTGATCCATCCATCAGCTGCACACATCTCGGAACAATTAAATAGGGATCCCGGAGCGTCGAAGTCAAACCTCGCACTAAGCCCAAGATAATTGGTCCAGATTGTCTCCCATCGCCAAAGTTTAAAGAATTGACTACAGTTATCTGCGGTCGGAATTGGCAAGGGTTAATGTTGGTAGGCAGCAATTAAAGTTGGTGATCCCCACTCTCGTTTGCTCGGCTAATGTGCATGCTGTTTGTTTTTACTGCTTGAGGGTAGATTGAAATCATATTAGTTGAGATTATTGGCTTACCAAGATTAGGGCAGTTCTGTGTAGATATACTTATGTGAACATGGGTTATTATTTTTAATAAATAATCATCATTCTTGTATAGTAAGAACCTCTTTCCTACGTCCTACTTTATCCACGTACCAGCTATGAAAATTGTTCCAGTTTACAAGACAAATTTACCTCAGATATCTCGATTTCCGGGGTTTTTTTATAGAATATATAAGTATTCTATCGATACCTAACTGATAAGGCTAAAGCCTAGATAAGTACTTAGAAGTTCCTTTAAAAGTAAATACGTACCGTATACAAGTGGTAAAGAACTTAACTGACAAGAACACTAAAGCAACACCTTCACATAACAAAAGGATGAAATGTCTTTGAAACATTTCGATCCAAATTCTAAATACCAATACAAACTCATAATTCCATCAGACGGAAACGTAATTGTACTGCCAATAAAATACGTTTAACTGTGTTTTCAAACCAGAAGTAATTGGCCGGGGTGTGGCGGGTGACGGCGGGGTGGGGAGGGGATTCTTATTGGTAATTACCGGGCGACGAGGCACGCAGTTAATTCTGACGTCTGCTCGGAAAACTCAAACAAAAGGGAGAAGACTTCAAAGGACTCATTAAGTTGCTACTCAAATAATGGCGCCTCATAGGCAGGGAAAGGCTGCAAGCTGCTGGATTCGGCAACGTACTTTATGAAGGTTTTAATATCTTGGACAATAACACAATCTTTACTCTGTAGCTCGCTTTTCGTATAAATATATAAAACGCTCCAAATAACTCTGTCAGTTTAAATACAGTCTCAAAAGCGGTGCCGCTAAAAGATGGCGCACAAAGGTGCATCTCTTGTTAGTTCGTACCAGTAAAGTTATTGGGCGTATCCAACGACAGCTCCAACAGCCTTATAAATTAACTCACTGTCTTACTATTTTAATTTGTTTAAAAAAAAAATGGACATCGAACCCGCGCACAACGATAGCACCAAACGTGCAGTCGGCATACATATAATAATTAAGTAAGTTACATATCCCCGCACTTACAGTATAATTGCAGACACTAATAAAATAGAAAGTGCTGCTATAACCGGTATTACAAGTATTTCATACGGTCAAAGACTACTCAAGCTAGTTTGACTGACTGTCCTCAAGTTTCCGTAGTGTAGCGGTTATCACGTGTGCTTCACACGCACAAGGCCCCCGGTTCGATCCCGGGCGGAAACAATACTTTTTGACGTTAATAAAAATTGTAAAGAATTTTAAAAAGTTTTATTTTTCTTTTTTCGTTCCAGACCGCCCAAATTTTAATCCCACCTGTATTTTTTATACAGTGAGCAGCCACAAATATACACTCAGAGATGCAGACAATTTAAATTTCAGGCCGCAACAATAAAATCTGGTCCAAAAATAACCGGCAATCCGAAGAAATCAATGAAAGTAAACTGAATACACCGATTAAAAGTTACGTGGAAGCCCGACGAGGCCCGACGAGGCCCGACGAGGCCCGACGAGACCCAACTACGGCAGCTACGTGCCCAACGAATTGTTATTAATTGGCCTCGCCACGCCAGTCCAAAGGTCACACATTACGTTACTATCCCAAATTGACAAATTTCATACGCCAACGATGAAAATGTTTGGCAAACTTTAAAATTAAATTCGGCGAGCAACCGGAGGCCCTGTAATCGTTTTAAGAATAGCCGAAACTAATTATTTTTTGATATAATTGATTGTTAATTCTGAATTTAAATTGGGAGCTATTGGCCTCAAATTGGAATAATTTCGAGGATATGAAAGTTATATGAAATCAGTGTCTGTTGATATTGTTAATGACAAATGAAAACAGCCACCGTAGCAAGATCAGATCAAATCACACACTTTTGTTTTTAAATAGGTACATGTGCGAATTATAAATTAATTTTTAATTTTCAATGTTGTACATGTCTGTTATTGATAACTATATCTCTGTACCTTATATTTTTAATATTATATAAATAAATTACTGAAGTGATGCTTTATCACAGACGTGTTGATTTTTCTATGAAATGATCGGTAGTAACTCGGAGTTAAAATCATCCGGTTAATGGCTTCGCCCTTATTTGGGAGCTCTAGTCGTAATCGTAATCCTTATTTTAATAGTAACCGTAATCGTAATCGTTATTGTAAAATCGAAATTCTAAATAACCAAAAACCCTTAAAACTGAAAATCAGGATAACCAAAAACTCGTAAAACAGTAATCGTAATAGAAAGCCTTATCTTAAGTAACCGTAAAAGTACGTTATCGTTAAACCTTAAAATCAAAAATCCAAATACCTAATTCAACATCCTAAAAACCGTAAAACGGTAATCTTAACAACTATCCTTATTTTCATCGTAAGTGTAATCGTTATCATAAAACCGTAAAACCGCTAATCCGAATGACTCATTATCCAAAAACCAAAAAAAACGTAAAATAGTAAAGGTATAAGATATCGTCATAACCGTAACCGTAACATACGCGGTAGTATACGTATTGAGCTACAAGACACTTGAGCTTAATGGAAAGCAAAATTCTTTTAGTACCAATTTATTGCACCTTATGAAATTCTCGATGTATATTCACAGTATACCTCTGCTTACTCATTCGGGGAATAGAGATAAAATGGTATGTTATGTGTGTGTGTTATAGTATGCAAACTCCCAAACAGTAGTGGTAGCCATAGCCACATCGCGCATCGCTGTCATTTTGAGGAGACCCGGGTCACCGGTAATGGGTTAAATGGCACAAATTATAACGAACATGACCTGCAAATGTGTAATAATGATCATCCGGGTAAGGGCTCTACGAAATAACACGCATAAGGAATTTACATAGAGCTACCTTTCGAAATAAATAAGGTTTGGGGGGCCCATGGTTGCAGAAATATCATAAGTCTAGCAATGTTTACGTTTAGATATCTTAAGCATCTGAATAGAATACCCTTTATAGCCTATTACGGCCCCGCTGACCACGGCACGGTTGTATTAAGGTAAACAAACAGTAATTTGAAACGGCCCATAGGTGTCCAATGCACACAAAGGTCTGTGAGTGTACTAACACAAAACTCCACATGAGTTTTGTGTTAGTACACTCACAGACCTTTGTGTTTGTTCCGAGTTCCGGGTTTTGCGTTTGAAATGTATTTCTAACACCTCTCGGTCTCTGGTGCTGCAGCAGTCCGCAGGCGGCTATGCCTATTCAGCATCATATCAGGTGGAATGTCTGTTCGTAGGTATACCAACATAAACCATAAAAAGAGATAAAAAAGAAAATTCTAGAGTTGTACGAACGTGTATAAATACGCCCTAGTCAGTTACAACGTTTATCTCTTGTAGTACAATCACAACAATGTACAAATTTAACTCACCTTGTCACTCATCAACTAAAAACAGTATCTGTTTATTAACAAAATATTTTGAAGCGGCTCACGAAAAACTTGGATAAGCAAGCGTAACAAAGCCTGAAAAAATACGGTACGTTTTTACAACGACAGGTACGTATGAAGCCATAGCTGTGTTGTTTTTTTACGCAGTCGCCATAGAGTAAAGACATTCAGAATACCAATGTCATAAATATGATATAATCTTACTTTGCGATGTTTTAGCAGCGCCATACGAAAATATATTTTTGTAATTCTGATAATGTCATTAACTTTTTGTACAAATTAATTATAGTTATATTTTTCAAATTTGCAAAATAGTCACTATATGTATAATGGTCAACTATCTTATACTTTTAACTAGATTACCAGTTATTTTAATGAAGGAAAAATTTATTGGTGAATTTTATTTTACTATGCACAAGAAATTGTGAGATAATTGTCTAAACCACTCTTATTTTTAGAGGAGACACGTACACTAATAGATAATTACCCATTAATCTTTTGAAATTATAAATGACAATTAATGATAACTGGTTTTTTGCGAGCACAGTTTGCGTGTTTTGCCCAGAGTACACCTTCTGTGCGACCTTCCTTGTAGCCATGCGTAGATTTTAAACCTTTGAATTTACTCGTCATGTCCCTCGGAGGACATTCGCGTTTATAGCAACAAGTTTATAGCTAACTATGTTATGTAGATTGAAGTGGTCTCGGAACAAAGTGGAATACTTGAGTGCATGTATTCTATCTGATGTTATTGAATTGCAATAGGTATTTATAATTTTACTAGAATTTTGCCTCTTAAAAAAATAAATTTAAGCACAGTACATAATTTACCTAATAGAAACAGGTAATTATTTGTATACAGAAAATAAAAATAATGTACCTATAATAATTACGTCACCGATCAAAAATCGTGTCTGTAGGTATAAGTACCTAGTATAGTAAACGATTAATAGTATTTGTTAAATTGTATGAAATTATATTAATTTCATTTTTTCATAAAATTATCAATAGCAGGTCGGCGTGTGGATTTGTACTCGGTTTGTGGCAACATTATTACAAAGTGTTGAAATCCGATAGGCGAACCGTGGGTTACAGCAATACACAAAATTTATACTAACATCAGAAAACTGGATTCAAACTTTATTCTGTAATCAATGTTAGAATGATTTCCAAAAATCACCACACTTCAAACAATGAAGTAACGAACGAACCTAAAATCCTAAAACAAAAACTAATAAAATAGCGTCAAACAATTCCGCGCAAAATTTTAGTACATCGTTTGGCAATGCGCAACGCTGTGAGCCACTGACTAGGGGTGTATTGATGTGTTATTTAAGTTTATCACATTATTTTTTGGACTATGTTTTAATGTCAACGCAGCAATGCAAAAGAAATAAAAAAGCATACCTTTAAGTAGTTTTCGTTATTTGTAAGTGTTTTTACAGTAAACTGGAATAAAACCCGTCTCTCTCCCAATATATATTACTTATGCATTATGTAGATTCTACTACATATCCTTCTTCTAATTTTTTTACAAAACATTTCATATTTTGACGGCAACATTTATATTTGCCAGACGCACGTGCATCGACAGAATCGAATAAGAACTAAGATGAAAGTGGAATACCAACAAAGAAACAACAACAGGTGCTTATGTTAAATCGATTCTATAAACTTTGATTTTCCACTTAACAATAAGAGCAACACATTAATTTTATTTACTTTTTGTTGCTTACGAAGTTAAGAGTAGTTCAACGTATAATGTAAGCTAAGAGCTTGTAAAGTCAAGTCTGCGTTAAAAATAAACTAAGTAGAGGAGTTTGTACGTCCCGCGATATTTCGATAACGGCCCTATTGTAAAAGTGATCAATCGATAAGGTACATTATTAATTTCGATATCGAATGAACACTGGCGTCACCTCACTTGACCGAAACAAATGAATTGTATGTAAATGAACGGGTGATTAGTGAGCAGCGGCGGTGAGCGATCGAATTATACTTAACGAGCGCCGCTGATTGTGGCGATGCGTTTAATGCCTGCCCAGCCCAACGTCGGGCCCGCGGCGCTGGTGCCTACGTGTCCCATTGTTTACTAACACCTATGCACATGTTAAATATGCACGCGAGAATAAATAATATGAATGTGAAAGTTACCTTGACTGTTACCTTTTTTCACGCCTAAACCGCTGAACAAATATCGATATGATTTGGCAAGTAGACAGATTGCATCTTGAGGAAGGACATAGGTAACATTTTGTCTCAAAAAGTCTTTTGGGATGCGAGTGAACCCACCTGCAACAGCTAGTACTTACATATTATTAAGACTGGTCCATTATAATCAGAGATTATTGAATTCCCTCCTGCTACGATACTAATCACCTCTACCGGGACACCACATCCATCGCTCCATCTACAGTCATGAACCTTCTGATGAATGTTCTTCAATCTAGGGTTGTTTTAACCTGGCCTTTTTGAAAACGTTCATTTCAAATTCAAGACAAAACACTTTAATAACAACACAGCCTACAAATAGATAGAAATAATCGTCATTCGAAATTCGATATTATGACATAGTAGGTAACTAATAATATTAGTGCGTTACCGCAGGCGATAATGGAGAGATTACAGATATTATTATAATAACTACTGATAATCAAGTGCCGCCGAACTAATAATCAAACACCGCGTTGATTACATGATCGTGTCGGTGTGTATTTAATTAACTGTTTTATGCTATACTGTGGCTATTTCGTATAATGTGCTTCACTCAATTTAGAATTGATGGTGATTACTAGGGTTTTAAAATTGATTACATCATCAATAAACTTTGCACCTACTAAAGTAGGCACTATATAATAATTATAATATTATAAAAACGTGAAATTTTGTGAGGAGGTATGGATGGATGTTTGTTACTCTTTCACGCAAAAAACGGATTTTGATGAAACTTTACAGATTTATAGATTACTTACTAGCTTTTGCCCGCTGTTTCGCCCGCGTGGAGTTAGGAACTGTGAACCCATTTCCCGAAGGTAGTTTGAATTTTCGGCATTAAAATGTAGCCTATGTCTTAATCCAAGGTACCTTATAACGGCATCACCATTTCAACTTTCAGCGAAATCGGTTCAACCGTTTTGCGGTGAAAAAGCAACAAACATCCAAATTTACAAACTGTCGCCTTTATAATGTTAGAAAAATACATCGCAATAACACAAATAGCATATAAAAAGTATTCTAGGATGCGACTGAACCCGCGGATAGCAGCTAATTATAAATATAATTATACACACCGGCTCTATTACTGATACTTACAAGTCATTGTACATCTCATAGAATATTAACATAAATAAGAATACTAAAATAAAAAGCAGAGTAATATATTAAAAGTTCCCAGCCAGTAAAAACGTCCTGTGCCTCGACCATGAGTTTTTCTCACTAGACTCGCTAGCGACGCCGTAAAATATTTGTATGGAAAACCCTCGCAGCGCCTCTAGCAGTTACGTAAGGAACTAAAATTTGCCATGAGATATCAGCGTTTCGATGCGTAAAAAACCTATTGATAGCCATTCGATAGAACTCATGGTTGAGGTACTGTTCTAATTTTAAACGGAGATCAAGACGTATTTCTTCTTTTGTCCAAAGTTATCCAGCCAATATTCAAATATATTTGAAGGTCTAAAATAGAATAACTAATTTTCTTGGTGTTTCTTCAATAAAATAATATGATGAATAATTATAAAACTACGTTAATTTTAAAAACTTTACATTGATAAAATCTATAACATTTGATTTCTGACACTTACGCGAATACTAGACATTGAAATAAAACTACTTTTAAGGATTTTATCGCGTTATATTGATATATCGTTCTATAACATTTGCAAAAAATCTTTGCAATGTCATATTTTTTTTGTAAATTCCTTCAAAAATAATTCGCAGTCGGTAGGATTCGAACCTACGCTCCCAGAGGGAATCTGATTTCTAGTCAGACGCCTTAACCGCTCGGCCACGACTGCTGTATGATGAAGTCTTTGAAATTAAAATCTCATTCAATGATAGAAAGTGTTCGTTGAAACAGGTGTAAATAATGAAGGCTAATCATAGCTGCTTATTACGTATTTACATGTATGACCAAATTACGCAATTATGGCAAAACTGCTGTTAACATAATTACCTAGGCATTTCATTGTTACCTGAATGGAAACAAAAATTATAATTTTACTAAGCACAGTTGTTGTTTTAAGTAACTTTCAGAATAGAAGGTTTTATGCAAAAAATCTAACTGCCAAGTAATATTCCTGTCTACATTTTTCCCAACTAAGTTGATATAAGAGATAAGAGTACATGGGAAGACCTGGGGGAGGCCTTTGCCCAGCAGTGGGACAGCAACAGCTAATAAAAAAATAAAAAAGTTGATATATATTACGATTTACCCAACGGCTTTTACTTTCTCATTAACAATTAGCAAACTCAATTACGTTTATAACACTGTAGCATCGAGAGACAAGCAGAAAACTAACGGTAACCGGCTCTCAATAATTGAGAAGCAATAACCGCAGAAGCCGGTTCTGCACGAAGTCGTTACCGGGAACCAAACGATGGCTTCCTCCATAGAAATAATTGAGGCGTCCTGCTGACTCGCTGGAGCACGACTGAACCCAAATGGAGTGGGATTTCTTATATTATAGTTGGTGATTATGAGAACGCATTTTGACTGTGCAATCACTGAGTATTTAATCTATATCAATCTATTTAGTCAATGTCAAGGAAAAGGGGGGACACAACTTAAATTCAGTTAAAAGCATTTACTCTAATTTGTCCAGTAAAAGTTAGTTACTTTACTACAGTTTCAAAATTAGCTCAAGAATAATATGCATAAATCTTAATTTAAAACTTACAAGAATCTCTTAAAATGACTAATTTAAAGACATCTCCGCTTCTTTTATACTGGAGATTCCTTGACAAAGGTTGAGGTACATAATTTAAATAGATAGAGTACACACAAGGCTTCGAAGGTTAAACGTAAGAACTTCGAATGATACGCGATACTACAAAGGATATCTGAGTCCTTTTACTATATAAAAATCTAATAGAAAACTAATCTCCGAAATTACACATTAGAAATGAAGCCACCCCTTTCGATTGTGACAGACTCAAAGAATTCTCTTTAGCAATTACTCTCACCGGTGCCTCGCATTTAGTGCGCGACTCAAAGCATACCTCCTACATTTTATTATCTCCTGGTACATCGTGCTCAGCACAAATATGTCGTTATTTGCAATGTTGTTACTTTTGTGTAGAAGTTTGTGAGAGCTCTTTGGATGGGGCAAGGTACAATATGATTATATTGAGTGTTTGCTTCTGTCACGGATTTTCATTTTACGTGAAGTATTAGAGAAGAGTTTGTAGAAGATTTAAGGGATGTAATGCTGACTAGAATAATAATAGTGGGATTAAACATAATTTATGACGTAACGGTGTTGTAATATTCATTATCTTTCCAAGTATCTTCAGACACTCTCCAGTCCAATCCTGTTCCACTGGTATGAATACTGGACTGTTTCAAAAGATGCATGAACCGAACATATGTACCTGCAGCGAAACGTTAATAACTTACAATTTGCAGACATACATTCTGTAGTACTAACATGTAGCAGTCGTGGCCGAGCGGTTAAGGCGTCTGACTAGAAATCAGATTCCCTCTGGGAGCGTAGGTTCGAATCCTACCGACTGCGAATTTGTTTTTTTAATTTCCGTCAAGAGCGGGTTGTTTTTGGCATCGTAGTTAACGTATCCCATCTACCATGATGTTAAGTACGTAGATTTATTATGTCTCTGGTGCTTATAACACTAAATGATGCTCAAAAACTAATCAACGCTACGTAACATCAATCGAGAAAATGTAGCAGCAAAACTAATTGCCCACAGTCGTTGTAGTTTGAACAATTTGAACATGGCCAAATGTGCAATTCGTGACATCATATAAAAATATGCAGTAAAACCGCTTTATTGGCCAACATGCTTCATTATCAATCCAGGTAGATCTGTGTAATTTGGTTTTTCTATGAAATTCTCAGTAACAACTCAAAGTTTGGATTTGTGCTGTTTGTGCCCATTTTATAGGAGTGAGTAGCCTATTGTCATTTACATTGTATGGCACCTTAACGTACCGCATTAGTTTTCTAAATTGAAATGGGAAGATTCACTAGTTAATAAGTTATTTGCCAAAATTAATTTTAAAACAAATTTTTTTATTTTTTTTTAGTTAAATAAAATTTCAATTTGTACCTAAATAACAGTCACAGTGAGATAAGGCATGATATGCCAGGTTAGCAAAATCCAAGCAAATAAAATCGGAAGGATTAAAATTGGTAAAAGATAGGAGTGTTAAACTGGGAACACTAATCTCTTATCACTAAACAAGTCTACACTAATATTCCAAGGTCTATTATCATCTTTGGCATAATTTGTATCTATGTAGAATGTTCACCTTCTGTAGTTTCTCTACGCAGTGGCGCGGGCGACTGGCATGGGAGCAAACAGGCCACAATCAGCGTAAAACAAACGTAACAGGCTGCCACTGATTGCAACCTCATAAACTGATTTAGGTAGCCACCTAATATTTTAGTCGGCTTCCCCAATCGCTGGGTGTTGTCCGCCGCTTCTGTGAAGTATTCGAAGCCTTACAACTCATGTGTATGGGACTTCTCGCTTGTATATAATCAGTTGAGCGTTACAGACTATACTGTGGTTCTTTTACTTTTCAGTGGAGATCCATAATGAAAGTATATCTTCTTTAAGGATGTCTTCTTAAACGATCTACTTTTACTTCTACTTCCGTTTTTTTCGAGGAGGAACACTGTGGACGCCCTTTGGAGAGTGATTTTATCTGATCTAATATGAACTAAGATACTGTGGACTATTCTACGACGTTAACGGTAACCTAAACAATAGTCAACGGCGGTGTATCAGGCTTAATAAATTATTTGATTAACTATACTAGACCCGATTACCTATAATTCCAAGATAGTTCAACATAAATTTGATCTGTATTTGACTATCAGTTTTCAGTTCAGTATCGATAAATCACAAAATGCTTGAACTTGATTGTTTCCTAAAAAGTTAATTTTTAGTAGTAGTTACCTAAGACAAAACCAGACGATAACTTTAAACTGTTCCTAGCGTATATTACACTGCATACCTAGTGAGGTCAACCTTTGTATAAATCCAAACTTACACACTGCTACAATTAATTGTACTAGTAAGTTTTCTACAAGAAAATTTAGTTTTACTTTTGCTGAGAAATACTGTTTATTTCATTCTATGAGGTAGGGCCCGTTTCACTGCCTCTGATTATTCGCTAACCGGTGAATAAATAAAAAATGTAAGTAATCAAATTTGAACAAAATTATCTTAACTAGCTTTCCGCCAGCGTGCAGCGGGTCGCCAGCGTGGTCATATAAATTCATCATAGTATGTAAAAGTCATATATTTATTTTTCCTTACTTGACTTCCGAAGGAAGGATATTATTGTGATTTATAATTTTCTGTGCCCTACAGGGTCCATGATTGTTACTAGCTTCAAAGCATTGTATCTACCACCTAAGTCTACATTGTGGAATGCAAATAAGTAATATGAATATGAATTTTTCCCCCAGTTTTTGCAACATTTTTCATTAATATTTTGCTCCTTTTAGTCGTAGCGTGATGGTATATGGCCTACAGCCTTCCCAGATAAATGGGCTATCTACCTAACACTAAAAGATTATTTAAATTGGTCCACTAGTTTCGGAGCATATTCAGTACAAAAAACATCAAATCTTTCGTCTTTATATTAGTATAGATGTAACGGGAACTAACTAGCAGAGGTGCTATCTTAGCGAAAGGAAGAAATACCAATATTTACCTACACATCATCACGCCTGTACGCCTTCATATAAGAAAGCAGAACGATACTCATATAATTGAACACGTGGTGACGCGTAGGTATATTTCAGATCTCATGTAATTAAAGGCCACCCTATTGTCGTTAGTCGGGCATAAATTGAACCCCGATGACTGAACATTTCATTAAAAAAAAACAATAACACTGTGTATGCTAATCAATCTAAAACTATAGGTACCCACAGTAGGTAGCCGAGTTTAAGAACACTTATCCAAAACAGCCTTAATTGTTTTTATTAATCTTGTAATTATGACGAGGAAACAATATAACATTCACTAAATGATAATGAGAGAGCGGACAGAGGAATAATTATGACGGAATATTATATTTTTATAATTATACGACGCTAATCATAGCCCTCATAGAAATGGAACCAGATTTCTGCCTTTCCTGATCTAATTAGAATAAAAAAAATATTAATTGATATGGATAGATATACATAGACCATGGACATTCAACCCAAACTAAGTAGTCACGTGTACTTATAACAATTTTCTTACTTAATTTCCTACTAATAATTACTTATACATTTATAAGACTTTCCTTTTAAGGCATTTATGTTATAAAAGACATTTTTTACAGGAACATAAGCTTAGTTCCATAAATTACGTGCGCAAGCACTATGGTCGACAGAAAATCACTTTACGCAATTTCCAACATGAAAAAGTCTGCCAGACAGGTACTTACATAATTAGATCGATAAATTGAACGACGTAAGGGATAGTAAAGCCCGTTGAGACCCAAATTATTGATCACATTGTATCGAAATAACTTGGACCAAGTATTCTGTAACAGCTATTATGTAAGAGGAACCATATTCTCGAGGTTCCCACCCGGTATTACATATAGCGAACAACTCAAGTTCTTCGCAAAACCTTCCCAACTTTCGAGACTATACAACCTTCATTTTAAACTTCGAACTATACAATATTATAACCTACATTCTCTGTGACGTTCGGTGTTATCAGTATCAAATCCGATATTAGAACAACCTTCAATGGATACAGAATATTTTTTGTGCCTTTCACCAACGCATGAGACGTCAAACCAGTTTTGAAAGTAAAAGTGTTCACATGTGAATGTGAGCGCAAATTTTGGCTACTTTATATGCGGCAGTCGTGGCCGAGCGGTTAAGGCGTCTGACTAGAAATCAGATTCCCTCTGGGAGCGTAGGTTCGAATCCTACCGACTGCGAATATTCTTTTGGCACGATAAATTTATTTATTTTAGTGTGACCTATTTTCGTGCGTTAAGATGGGTGATCACGTTTTTTTTTTCAATTTATAGGCTGGTTTTCTCAGTTTCACGTGTTTAGTGTACTAAATACTATTCAACTATCTGTAGTTTTGCTTCCACAAAACAAGTTAGAGGGCTGAACCTGGACATATTTTTTTAAATTTTATGTAGCCTGCAAAATATTTTTCCGCTATAATTGAATACAAAAGTGATATCAAGCTATTATGTAAATATACAGTTACACTTGGTAAGTAAATATTTACTCTGTTGGCAATCTGAATACCTGAACATATTTCATAATAAATTAAATAATTGCTATTTAATTTATTATTCATAAATCCATAAAAAGCAATCGCCTACTTAATCGTTTGTAAATTAATTACACAACACTTTAATATTTACTTACGTAGGTTCGCAAAAGTGTGTGTGTATGACGTGTATGTCTGCTGCCACTGTAATGGTTTACAAAAACATAAAATATATTTTTCAAGGGTGAGCAAGAGGTGTGTTTTTACCTGCGTTCACTAAATTCTGTGAGGCTTGCATATTGTATGAGTGAGATGAGGGTAACGGTGGGGTAATGTGCTCGTGAGAGACGGTGTACCCTCACTTATCACTTTCGTGCTATGTCACACTATTTTCACCTGAATTTCAATAGTTTTTGCTGATTTGGGTGTACCGAGTAATATTAGGGTTTAGGAAGAAGGAAGTACCTACCATCACTGAAACAGTTTTTGCAGTGTTTCAAGAAAAACAGTTTTTCTGTTGTCGTTCTAACATACAGTCCTGGGCTCTATTAAAAAAAAATAACAATTAATAGGCAGAGCTTACTGAAAATTACCTGTTATTATTGAAAATATTCCTAGTTCTAATTTATGCTGAAAGTGAAGATTATTGCAGTATACTTTTTATCTTGCTAACTTTAAAGCAAAAAACAATTCGCAGTCGGTAGGATTCGAACCTACGCTCCCAGAGGGAATCTGATTTCTAGTCAGACGCCTTAACCGCTCGGCCACGACTGCTGTATGCTGCAAATACATATTGTGCTATTGCTAAGTACGAGTATTTCACCTAAACTCATACATTATTATAGTACGAGTACAGAATACGTCATAATAGAAGGCATGAAGCCTTCGATATATAGCCTGCTATAGTCGAATGCTTCGATGTGTGCGGGAGTGTATAACAGTGGTGTTGTTCATTTGGTTGACGTTGATATTTATGTTGCTACTGAATACCTATACATAAGTGTATTAGGGTATTAGGTATAATACCAACTTAACATAAGTGTATTAGGTATAATACCAACTTTCTTTTATCTTAACCCACTGTGGTCTCAAGCTTTCTCAATCTAGGCGTCCCAGGCGCGGTCGCCAAGCGTCCCGGGTGAGATTCCTAAATAGAGCAGTGTTATTTCAGTTGTTATTCAGTACTAATCCTGAGACATTTTTTACTCAGCACCGTCTAGTACCCTGGGTACTAAACAATGGATATTATTACATATATTTACTAATGTACATTATTACATAAATATTTGTGTCCTGTGGGAATCTAACCCACAAACTCGTGATCAGCAGTCCGGTACTCGAACCACTAGACCACAGACGTCGTCGACATTAAAATACGTAGGTACCTGTCTCAATAACATCTAAAGTATAAGAGCTAAGCAATTGAAACTTTATAAGCACACTACTGGCATCATATACCGAGAATTTTTGTTTATTTGGTATAATCAAAACCCAAGTTATGGGGGTTCAAAAAGACGACGAAGCGGTTCGAGGAAAGGTAGGTAGTGCGCTTCGCTTGATTCGTCTTGGCGGGGCCACTACCGTGCCCCAGATAATAGTAATCATAGGTTATAGTGTCACTCATCCCTATTTGTTACTGCGAAAAATCCTGGGAGACGGCGGAGTTTGTCACACTAAAAACTACTTACTAAATTTCATAACGCCTCTTTACTCCATCCCCAAACAAAGTAATAATTCCGGCATCATGAAAGTATAAGGGCCAGTTTACATAGCTCCGTTAAAATTGTAATAATCTGCAGAACGTCTGGAGTGTCTAACAGGGTCGTAAATAAGTTAAATAGGCCGGTTGCGAGCCCTGTATCAGAGCCGCTTAACTTCAGCCCCTGAAAACAGATGGCTGCGAATTCATGTTTTATTTCAGTAATTCCAGATTGTGATTTGCTAAATGCAATTACTGTTGTAAATGGAGCTAGTAAAGATATATAGAAAATTTTAATTGTATTTTAAAAATTGTGATTTGAGTGATTTCTAAAAATTTCATCTCTTAAATAAATGTTTTTATGATCAATCTTCGTTTTGTGATTTTTAATTTTTAATTTTAACAGTTCAATGCACACGTCAATGTAGCCTTAGCTCAAAGACTACAATATATGCCCTGGTTCTTGAATTAAGTTGGTCTGTATATCAAGAGCCAAGAGACAAGATTATTCTTTTTCTTTGCGTCTCAATTTTTGCGCGACCACCGCGTGTTCGGAGCCTGGATGGTGGTGATAACAATTTTAAAAGTTGTTGCCTAGATAATACGGTTCTTCGAGCACCTGTCGAAGCCCTTACGAAGTATCGAAGTACAATCCACTAAAGATATATAGATATTGACGTCTAACTTCGACACCTTCAAGAATACTTTAAAAAGTACTTAATGCATAATGATCCGCTTCCGCGTTCCTCGAGGCCCAGCACCGCTAGCATCCTCTATTTAGAATTTGTATTTATTATTATTGTTTTAGTTTCCGAGTCCTATTCCAAGATTTAGCGCGGGCTTTGTTCAGCGCAAACAGTGGCCGCCTGCACCGATGTCCGCGCACATTTATACTATAATAATAATCCGTTACACTACCGATTTAGATATAACAGGATATTCCTTTGGGGATGCAAGCATAATGAAATTATTTGTTATAAAATACATACATACCATACAAACAATACGCCTGAGTTCTCCAATGGATTAGACAGAGGTGTATACTACTCCTACAGTTCGCCGTTATATTTTTCAGGTAATAGGAGCGAGACCTATTGCACATATTATGCACAAATTATTAATTATTAGGCACAAATCTAAACTTCGAGCTTCTACTGGGTTTCATAAAAAACCCAATAACAATGCTCGACCTGAGAATCGAACCCAGGACCTCGAGGGTATAAACATTTAAACATTTAGTTAGGTAAGTATGAAGTTACACCTCAAACAAAACTTACGTAACAACATATAATGTATAGGTACTCAATACGTGTTTAAGTAATCGTGAAGCGGTGGAAAAACAGCGTGTGACGATTTCCGGCCCATCGGCCGTGGTTGCGGCCTAAATGCCAGCGTACCGGAAGTACGTAAGCGGTGGGTACGCCGACATCCGGGCGGGCGGCAATCCCAAACTTTCGTGCAAATAACTTTGCCGTTGACGTGACAAAAAGGATGTTTTTGTTGACAGCGAGTTTGTATTTAACAAAACACATTGTTATTTTCAACTTTTATGATAATAATGTTATCCCGCCCGCCTGTACTACCTAAAGGAAGAGAGGCAGAGATTTCCAATTAATTATTTTTTCAGGGGGCTTTTAACTAAGTAGCGTAGATGTTAAGCGATATTCCCTAAAGAGGTTAAGCAGAGGTGTACTCCTGATTCCATCCCATACAGGCTTCACCTTCCCTGCGTCGGATCACTTATCATGTTTAATTAAAAATAGCCTTTGTTACACGTACATACTTACATTATTATAATTATGGCATAATCATATTAATCATACAAGCAAAACTACATAAGTATTTCTCTCTAGCTTTTTACCTACTATAATTGGGTCGGCTTCATAGTCAACCATTTTATATATTTGATTTGATACAGCTGAAAATCAGTTTTTTTTAGGAAGCGTCTGTACAGTACCAATACCAAAGATAGATTAGTTGTCAGGCTTCTCAGGCTTCTGACTACCACTTACGACTGTCATAGGTGTTCGTGTGATAACTGGCACCGACACTACTTGTTAAAAATGGTGATGGTGTATCCTTAGATTGAGAGCTTCAGGCGTAGCTTAAGCTTAGTTTAGACATTACTTAACCTATCACAAAAAAGCAAAACATTAATCAAGAAAGGAGGTCATCTAAGTCGGCCCAAATGATGTACCGCAGGTACACTTATTGGAAAAAATACTCTGTATTGCACTGGTTAAAACTTTTGTCGTAGGTACTCTTTTTTAATTTTAACTGGGGGATAAGAAAAAAACCTTTTAATTTAAGAAAAATCTGCTGAGTTGTGTGGGCTTTTGATGACCTCCTTTTGTTCATAATTTTACTTATTCCTCTCTACAACTACCACATTTCCCTCTGTGTAGGAGAATTCCCATCAGCTAGGACCGCCATAAAATTTACGTACGCGTTACAGCTTGACGTTATTTGGAGCAATACGACATGCAATATCACCATGAATTGTAGAAATAACACACATGACATATTCAGACGACGTCTGTGCTGATCACGAGGTCGTGGGTTAGATTCCCATAGAGCACAAATACTTATTTATGAGTGTTACTTATGTACGATTTACAAACAAAACCTAACCTTTGTCAATTAGTACCCATAGTACAAGTTCTGTTTACTATGTTTAGTTTGGGACTTGATGGTGCTGTGTAAAATGTCCTAGAATATGTTTTTATTGACATTGTTACTTAAAGCATTCTCACCTTTGGTGTAGCGGTTAAGTGATCGCCAATACCGTTGTACTGATTTTCTGTGGCACGACACAGGGCTTGCTTCAAAGTATAACAGCACTGTCTACAAAATTCTGACTTCATAGTGCGTTTACTGCTGCAGTACGTGCAACTACATATATAGTTTTACAACTAACTAAGTATTTAAAACTGCACACATTTGCTATAAAATCATACATTTTCAAGTAAGTACCTAATTACAACTGCATTATTATAACCATTCTCCACGTGCAAGTCTCCATTTTCTTACTCTTATTGTAAAAACTGAGATTGTTTTTACAATAACACTAAGAAAGTATTTTTTTGTATCGGCACGACACAGATGAAAAATTCCTTTAATGCTTTATTAGCTACAAAATACAAATAGAAAATACAAAGTCATAGGAATAATATTTCTAGGTATTTCCTCAGCCTCACACAAACTGCAAGGCGCTATTTTTAGATATTAAGTTTCTAGCAATAAAGCTATACTCTGGAATGTTTAGTGTGCTCTGTTTGCTCGCAAGATTCAATTATTTTTTATGGCATACTTAAATATTAAAGAAAGAAACAAGTTTGTCGAAGCAGAATGTTGCAGGTTTCGCTCTTTAAAAAAAATGACATACATATTGATTAAACTACAATCGATTCATATTATATAATAACCGTATTACATAACCATCATTTTATCCAGATTAGTACTCTTTGTAGTAGAAATTCCTCATGCATCGTTTGCCTCACCAACGTGGGAGGCTGCAGTATCTATTACCAAATTATTACATTAATAATAATAATAATAATAAATATTCTGGGACATTTTACACAGCACCATCTTAGTCCCAAACTAAGCAGAGCTTGTACTATGGGTACTAGACAATGAATATAATACTTATATATTTTTTTTCCTAAATACATACATAAGAAACACCCAGACAAACACAAACACAATGGAAACCCGAACCATAATGAAATAAAAAACCCGATTGCGAAAAACAAGCTCTGTGATGTTGAAAAAAGTAAATTGCAGGGGGGGCTTGTCCCGCCTGCAATTTAAGATCATTTTCAAAATCAGCTCGCACATTAAAGCGTATAAAATCCGCCATTTTGTAGTTACGAGCGGACATAGGAACGGACATTCATACATACATACACATCAAACACATAACCCTCCTTCGGCAGTCAGCTAAAAAAGAAGCTTTTGGCTTTCTTTTGCGTTATAGTCACGACCATAATATTACCCCAGCTCCGCTAACAATAAGGTAATTATTTATTAACACATTTAGAAACAATTTTAATAAACAGAATCGACACATCTCCGCCCCTTCGACGATCTACCACCGAACAGTAAAACGCCAGCAGTTACTATAACTGGTACAAAACACAATTACAATAAAAGGTTTGAAATGTTTGAATGCACAGTTAGAAAGGCCAAAGTTTTGCACTCCGCACTGATATTGTATTCGTTAGCAACAAACAACTGTCATTAGAGCGCCGACACTAATTGCAAGTTGTGTTTTGTAGTCTATGGTTTATGGTGGATCAGCTGCCTGGAAACTAATCTTGGAATGGACGGCACTGCATTGCTACCAGAAAACGAATGATCAGAAGTCTCACAATCCAAAATAAATAAATAAAGGAATCTTAATTATTCATGTAATCACAATATACACATTTATGACTAACTCTTTTCACCTATAGTACTATCGTAATCGATAATTACCAATTGGTATATTCATTATTCATCTACATATCGACTCCACTCGATTATTTTCTCATAGTCTCACTACGAATACTCAGAGAGTTGCAGCAGCAGACATGACTGTGATTCTTAGTGAGAAACCATCCCGAATTGTATGACTCAAGTCATATGACGGTAAATTTATTGCTTTGAGCTTTTCATGCAGAGCTGAGGACAGCCTAATCGGAGTGTAGCCTAATCATATGACCATTGGAATGCCAAGTAGCAGGTCTCAATATAGAATTATAGGATCGCACCTCTGACGTTTCAGAATCATGTAACTCACTCACTTAAACGGTGTGAACGTGAGTAAACCTGCATTTCTAAGAGATTTTCACGACATCAAGTAAAGTCTGCCAACCCGCACTTCACTAGCGTGATGGACTATTAGCCTAATCCCTCTAAATTCTGAAAGGAGTAAATAATAGCGAACCTTCTTTATGTAATATTTATTGTGTATATTACACGGCACTATTATTCGATTTGCCCGCGTCCACCCACAGTTTTGCTTCATAATTTATAAGATACTTATAAAATTGATATTGACATAAACGGGAGCTGTAATCATGTTATAAGTAACTAAGTTACAAGTAAACAATGTAGAACGTACCATTATTGAATGACTATTATTGGTTTTTGGTCTCTGGTTGTTGGTTTCTGCTAATAGGACTCTACTGTAAGTTTGTCTGAGTGGGTATCATCGAGTGCTAATTATTCTGCTAATAAACAGCGCTAATCTTATGGTGGTTTAATAGTTTGACGCCAAATAAATTAAACTGAAGAAAATTAAATTTAAAGGAGACCAAATAACAGATCTTAAGTGTAACAAAACGAATAATCGATATGTTTTGTAAAATTTTAATTCTACCTAATTGACATGATGTCTTTGGGTCTTAATTTTTTTATAATTGTACACTCGTAGATGTCGGCAAAGAGCAGATAAGTCACGTGAGTGTAAGTAGTCACGCACATTAACACCTGCAGCACTGGAGGATTCGCTTATGCGTGGCTTGCCCTTGCCTATTTAATGCGCTGTTTGGAGGACCTCATGTCATAGCACAATGGGAGAACCTCAGTAGAAAGATTATTTCACATCAAAATTTCAGCGAGATTTCGAAATTATTTAAATAAAATGGTATATATTATATTTATATTGGACGACAGCCATTATAGTATGTAATGACATCGCTGAACGATTTGTACAGAAATATTTTACATTTCAATACCGCAAAAATAACAGGGCACAGATAATGACAACGTCGATTTAAATAATAAAGCGGGCCAGGAGCGCGACGGCCTGACATAATTAGGGTTCTGTATCCAGTACTAATATCTTTCATTTAAAATATTGTTAAATAAATAAATAAAATTTATTTAATTCAAGTAACCATGACCCATAAAACATAAAATAACGCACAAATTGCCTTAATAAAAAAAACAATCGTAGCTAAAATTTGTATAGCACTAAGCCATTTTGTATGCCAATAAGGCTATTTGGAATTAATAGAGGTTGGTACTTAGACACAAGGCACTCGTACACTTTTTACAGTGAGTTTATTGACCCCTCTTTTTGTTTAAAATATTCAAGCGACCCTGTAGGTGTACTCTGCCCACCTCTTCGGGGCATGGAGATACTACTACTAAAAATATATTCGATAGCTATTTTTATGTAGCTTAGTAATTCTTTCTACTTCCATAGTTTTTGGAATAACCTCTGTGATTGACAGATGGACTGTGGCGAGAGTGATCTCATAATTCCTTTTAATATACGGAATCCTAATACATCAGTCTCATTATAAATGCAACGGTGTGGGGTCTTATGACAATCTGTTATTGCTCGGTAGATGTGTTTTTGTAATTATCATAGGAAAATTATTTAATTACAGGGAATTGTGGTGTTTCATCGTATACGCTATGACAAATTTATTTTAAAAAGCGTCACAGAATAAAATACCCAATTGTAAACTGCATAACGAGAGGGGTTAAAATAATTAACCAAGTGTTACTTAAAATAGTTAAATGACTTACCGGAGTTGGGTGTAACAGCGCAAGTAACTGGAGCAATAGCAAATGGTGGATGAAGACATACCTGCAACAAAGTTAGATTTGATTAGTGACCATAAAGAGATTTTTACTACATAATATAACCATGATTGAATAATAAATAGTACATTATATACTACAACACGCCTGTATGCCTCGAAAGATTAAAAGCAGAGGTTTTACCACTACGTTTGTAGGTTTAATAGGCCGGACTATAAGGCAATTAAAAAAAAAAGCGATTCTTATCGCTTTTTTTTTAATTGCCTACAGTTGCAGACGACTTGTTTTTTTGTTGTTTGACTTGTTGGCATACTTGCGGCTTCTACGCCAATCAGGCAGTACTTATTGTAATACCTAATGAATTATCGATGATTTCGATAGGGAATTACACATTCACACATTATTATTTAAAGTAAGCACTTACTTATCTATTAATAAATAATTATTAAGACAAAATAGATGGTATTCTTTCTTTCACTCTTAAAGATCCTAAAGAGGTTGGTTGAAAAACATGTGATATTAAACAAAAATTAATTCAACATTCAAATTGGCGAAGTCATGTCAAAGGGGAGGGGTTTTATTAAAAATACCTCGGGAGCCATGGTCGCCGAATTAATTTTTAGCATCAGATTTGCGATTTTGCTTTTAGATTTATTAATATTGTTGATTGTTGAAAACATAAACTACACGTTATATTTACGTTGTTTTAAATACATTAACAACAACCATATTCATACACAAATAATAATTTCATAAAATAAGGTGGTAGTTATAGGTACCTGTACCTTACTGTAATACGCCAATACTGATAGTCTTGTTAATCTAAATGTATGATTACTTTCTGGGAAGCCCAGAAGAAACTAAAAATAGTATTCTCGTTTTTATAAGGTAATTAAATAAAATTACCCCACCAAAATCAAATCTTTCATCATTATAGGTAATATTAGTATAGATAAATGAAAAAGTTTATCTTTGCGTGGGAATCGAACCCGTAGCCGTTCTCCGCAGCCACAATACTTTAGCAAAGCTCAAGTTCGAGCTTTGTCCTTTAAAATATCATTAATTACCTTGTGACGGCTTGTCAGTCAAAAGTTCATAATTATTTCTAAATTGGCAAAGGATTCTTACTTAATTATTAATTTATTAGTTCTCAATCAATGCTTTAATGTGATTTTGATTAAGAATAACAAGACATCAAATAACTTGTTGTAGGCTTTCTAGTGAAAGCCGGTACACGTTACATCGTATCGCCGTAAAAATCGATCGTTAACGGGAACGGTTAATACACAGTAATCTAACGCTGCAAAAAAGGCTTAAATTTTTGAAGTTAAAACACCTGTTATCAAACGGCCTTAAAAGTATTCCGTTTTTATTTTAAATTAAAAAATACTGCTATTTTATGTTAAGAGCTGTATATAATCAATAAATTTAAAAAGATTTTCTTAAAATATTGTAAAAAAACTAAAAATCCATTCAACCAAAACATAAAAGATACGCAGCCGGTAGGATTCGAACCTACGCTCCCACTGGGAATCTGATTTCGAGTCAGACGCCTTAACCACTCGGCCACGACTGCTTGGTTAAATTTATCGAAATAACGTACCCATTCAACTTGGTCATACAGATTTTGGCAGTAAATTAATGTTTTGGCAGTAAATATGACTTGTTTATGTATCTAAGTATGTTTACAGCAATGAGTACATATCGTATGTCAAAGAATTTGAGGCATAAAGTTGGCTTATTGCGCTCATATAGTTCTTGAACGATTGGGGATTTTATAATAAATCTACTTTTACGGATTTTATCGATTTATATTATGTACCTTACATTAATTACATATTGAAAGGACTATCATAGATTCTTACATAGGTCTTCTTCACGATAACTACATAGTTTCTACAGTCAACATTTTACTATAACTGACAATTTCGTAATTCATGTCAACAATTATTTTGGATTTAGCGAACTGTGCACATCAGTATAATTATCTCTACTTACATATTCCTTCATAAACAGAAACAGACGCGACGCTTTGTATGTTATTCTAAAGCTTTTAAAATTACTTTCATAAACAATAATAAATAGTGACGTTTTACATTCAGGTTTGACTTTCAATTAGCTTTCATATAAAAATATGGCACATTGATATTATTACTTGTTAATTAACATAGACACTGTGCTCTATCTATTCCTTTAAATTAAATTTAATGTACTTAATACTATCAATTAAATTCTTATTATAATGAAATAAAATTAAACTCAGGCATTTACTTCCAATTTCTTTAGAATACTTAACACTAGAATGCTTAAACAAACGGGTTCAAAAAGCAACTGGTAAATCCGGGCATTAGCATACAGATCGATGGGGGATGCTCGTCGGTCCGACAGTGCGGGGTTCAACCCCCACCCTGCCCCCGCAGCGCAGTCCATCCGTTAGCAAACTCTAAGTTCTGGAGATAAACCACTTTCCAAATAGAAACTTGAATTTATTAACCCTATTTTATCTGTAATCTGAAATATTGTGCGGACTTAAGATTTTTAATTTATTTTGAATGTAGAACATACCTTCACGCCAGTATTCCCCGAAGGGTTAGGCGGAGATGTACTAATGTAGGTATAGATGAATAATGATGATCACAAACTCAATTTACAAATAGGTTCTTCAATAGACTCATATTATTCACAACAAAAAAATGTTACTGTCTCACTATCTTTATTTAAAAGAGTGACTATGGAGTTTCTTGCCGGCTCTTCTCCATAAGTCCTACATTTTTCGAACCGAGCAACTAGTTTGACTGTTCAAATTGCCTATTTCTATGGTCTATTTGAAATAAAATATTTTGAATTTGAATTTGAAACATTCGTTATAAAAGGTTTATTTTATTTTCCGCTTTTCAGTTACTTTTTGCATGGGGTTAATCGTTTGTTTAAAAGTTATCATATTAAGCAGCTTTACCAAGATAGAGTTTACTACTTCATCAATTCTTCAATTCCTTAAATACAACCAAACACCTATTTGGCTAATTAGCTATTCATTCTCCTACATCGTTTTCCCACTTATAAACAATGGTACCGCGAATATTTTAAGAGCAGCAACTAAATAAGTTTACTTGGTAGGAACTCCAGCGAATTATTTTGAAACAATGCGGGACCACGGAGTAAGGATAAATGGAATGCTAACGTGAGTGACACATTAACGACTTTTACTGTTCAACTCAACACGCCCCGCGGCTGGACGACCATTGTAACAAAATCACGCATAATGTGTGTGTGTGTGTGTGTATGTGTGTTGCTGGTGCGACAATATTAAACAACGTGAAGCCACTGGGTTTGAAACGATATTATCTACTTAGTAAATAATTTTGTCACATATTTTTTATAAGATGAACCTCACGGTAACTTGTCAATAGTGATTCTGTCGCTATCAACACACATAATATGTGACATCTGGTTTGTACTTACTTACTGTCGTGTACTTGACAACTCACTGAAACACGTGATCGGCTTATACCTACTTACGATCTCATGCGTTATATATTTTTTGGGTTAAATGTTACGCGTGTTACCTAGCATTCCATTCACATTACTCTGTGTGAGGGAACTCCAACAGAACGTTAGTTACCCCTAAATGAACGTTATTGCAGCCATTTGGACGGGGGTAGCCCTAATTTAGGGTTATAATTCAAAATTAAAAAGCTGGGAAACTGTGAGTTGGTAGTCGTGTCGCGTATTCTGTAAAAGCACCGAGTAGATACCTAACCGTAAATGTGTCCATAGTTTCTTGCCGGATTCTTCTCCATAGAATCGACATTTTATAACCAAGAAATTGCAGTCATAAACGACTAAACAATTATTGTTGTTTTCTAGAACACTGCCACTTTATCCCAGTGAAATTCTCTGTAGAAGTTCGAAGTTTGGATTGTTTGGTTATAGGCTCACCCCTTTTATATGCGACCTAAACATAGTAGTGAACTGTGGGCAACCCTGCCTAACCCTTCGGGTAATACAGTATCTATTCGGTATTCAGTTTTATTATAACTTTAATATCTCAGTTGCAATGCATCACCCACCGGCGCTCATAGGAAACTGTTCTTGTGTGTGATAATCGGTACCTTGACGGATTAATTTTGTAACTAAAACTACTACTTTCATCAATCCACAAAACTTAAAGGAATAATGCTAGGTATGCAGATTAAACAATAACCACGTACTATAATTTGTGTAATAAATGAATATGAATAATGATTATTTATGTAAGTATATTGGAAACTGATCGAAATGTTAATGCAAAGTTTCGGCAATGGCTGAAAGCAAAACGGTACAATAACATAAATCGATTTGCAAACCTGCCTACCGTACTCCAAAAGAGGAATATTTTTATAAAATAAAAGAGATTCCTAAGCCTTCCGAAAGCGCTGTTATCTCACATTTCATCGCGTTCTTTATCTCGGCGCCGTGACGTCACCGGCGCTTATTACCGCCCACCCTGATCGTAAGGGACCTCTGTAAATTCTCTCATATTCTCAAATTGTCCTAAAATATTGTGCGAAAGATATATGAACTTGGGGGTACTAAAGACGATTTAGGTCTTAAAATTAAGGAGCAATAAAAATAGTCAAGATGCTACCTCTTTTAGGGGACGAAACGCTCAAAAGGTCAGCCTGGGGGAGATGCCTGAAGATATTATAATGCCTTCCTACTAAAATCAATACTTTCCTAGATGTGAGAATTGATTGTGAGAAGAAAAAAATGCTTATTTAGTTATTTATTGATGGTAACTCAGAACACTGTAACAGTAGGTAAACAATGTGTTATTTGAATACAAGTTATACTCGTACAAACTTAAATATTTGCCATCGTTACCCATACCAACCAGACGGCATTGTCTACTTTACAACAAACCCTGCGCTAATTTTCACTCGGTACCCCTGCACATAGCAGGTCCATTGATTATATTGAATGGATACGTACGCAAATCCACCATTCTAATCCTTTGACTTTTCGTTATCAAACATGTGTGTAGTCAACTCTCACATGCTGTACCTACTCTATTATGATTTAACCAAACCCGTGTCTAGCAGTGCAGTGAAACAACATAAATATTTGTATAAATTAAGTGTCATCTGGGCAGCTGCACTTAAACAGTACTTAGTTTCATACAGTTGCGTTTTATTCCGATTATAGGTGCTAAGTAATAGCTACAAAGTACCTACCCACGAATAAAAAGCTTAAATTGCTTTCCACCGTGTTTCCAGCACGCCGAAATCACAAATTAACCGTACACATTTACAATTAGTTCCGAGGTGAAATGCACATCGCGGCGGCGCGCGGTCGCGTGCGGCTCGCGGCGATATCGCGCGATCTACGCTATTACACAGACGCCTTCCGACGATCCTTACAACTCACTCGCCAACTCATATATTACCGCTATCGTTGTGTGCACCCAACTAATAGAAATACAGTTTGTAAGTTTGTGAGAAACTAATACGTGTTAGTGATTAGCAGCAATACAAACAACTCTCTGCTGGAAGCAAAAACAAATAAGAACACAGTGGATTGTTTAATTAGTTGCATCAGTTGACCACTTATACTTTGTAGATTCAACAATTAAATGCCGGTGAGGTTTTACAATGTTGTTAATTGTAATGACTAATTCTAGACGAACCCAAGTCATTGTAATTGTAACAGCCAAGGTTTAAAGTAAAGCATTCCTTAACTAAATGTGATTACACTATACAAACTCAAATGAAAACACTGGTTACTTTCTGATATTGTATTCTTTCGCATCACACTGATTAGAGTCGTTTCCAAAATCGACAAATACAATACAAACAAGATAACAATATTCCCAAATCATGTTGAACCTCCGAAAATTTTTGCCTCCGCCGGCAGCTCGGCGTCGCATCTAAACGCGAATCAACATAAATCCCTACATTATGATTTCGAAATCCGAAGTCGTGAGCGTGGCCTCACGAGACGCGCGAGCGACCCCGAACTCGCGCGGACCAATGCGGACGCTTAGCATTTGTATGGCAAGCAGTTTGCACCGTATTCCGGGCCTAACAAACGATTGCTATAGGCGATAGGCTGCGAAAATGCGCGACCCGACACTGTGACCTCTGATCGGTCGGCAAATATTCGATTTGGACAAAGTGTTTTTTTCTATGAGAGTTTATTTGATGTGATGTTGATTTGCATTTTTTGTACAAATTGTTGAAGGGTGTAAGGTTAAGGGAAACGGTTTTAGTATATATTTCGGTTTGTTTTTTCCAGTTAAACAATTGTTTTAAACGGTTTTTGATGACCGATCAGAATTAAACGGTGCGTAACTATAAATATAATTAAAGATGACGGATTACGTAATCGTTATTTAAAGTTCAAAGCAATATGCAATTCACGAGGAAGACTATAAATTTTAATTTCTTTATTATTTTCTAGATATAGATTCGTATGAATGCGTTACGTTAACAATTTTCTTTTTATCTACGTCATCCCTAAAAATGAGTTTTGGGTCCTCAAAAAATCGCAGTCCTCAACAAATACAAAGGGTGCACCTTGTTGCATCGAAAATGTTGCAACATAGGTGCCTGAAGGTGTCCGACTGCATAATAAGTGATAACGAGAGATATTGTGGCCGTCTATCATACAGATGGACTTGTTACAGCAACTGATACAAAGTTGCACCCAGTTGCATCGAACTCGTGGTAACATACGTAGGTCCGTCTGCATAATAAGTAGTCAATGAGGACATTGTGTCCGTTTGTCATACTTCGTACCGGGTGACGATATTACTGCAACTGATACAAGGCTCACCCAGTTGCAGAGAACATGTTACAACATAGGTGCATGATGCACGTCTGCATAATGAGTGGTAACGAGACACATTGTAGATGAAAGCTATCATTTATTCATGTCTCTCGCCTTCGACTAAAGTTGGATCTTCAAGATTTTTTTATTGGATAGGGGCAGCAAAATTAGAAAACGTTGGAACGATTCCAATGTTTTGTTGAACCAAACATGCTATATAAATTCATCATTCTCTTTCGTGTATTTAGAACAAGGGCAGGCCCCTAGTTCGATCTATTGAAATACACAATAAATATTAAAATGGACTTGAAATCACAAAGTTGATGTTAGGTTTACTTTTTAATTAACAACAATATTGTTTGGTGAGTTCCGAAATTGTTTTAGTAAGTTATTAAGACTTATAATATTGATATTTGTTTTAACGAGTGATTTATATCAATTTTTGGGATCATTTTGTTCGTTTTTTTTTTCTAATTTTATAGCGTGGCTTAGATGTTGATATTATTATCGTAAACCACAATTCTGTGCTACTGTCGATAATACACATATCGTAGGAATTTACTGTTCACCATAAACATACATACAGCACCATCTACCAAACCAAGCAGAGCTTGTACTATGCATATAATACTTATATACTTTTTTTGTAAATACGACACACGAGAAACACCCAGACAAACACAAACACTTACGTTTATCACATACATATTTGTGTCATGTGAGAATCGATCCCACGAACCACTAGACCACAGACGTCGCAAATAGAAAGCTTCAAGATAGCGAAAATAGGAAGTGAAAGGCGTTAACATTTCTTCTTAATACCCTACATACACATAATAAAATTTTCCAGTGCTTTTTGAATTAACACCGCTTCTAGTGTACCAAGTACGTTCATCAATAGTAATCTATGCCTGCATCTAGACACTTAATATGAATCATGCCCACCACCGATACGTATCGCTCCGTAACTCAAACAAGCGCAAATCGCGTGCGCATCGCAATCAGTCGCGCGTAATCGTCCGATCGCGGCCGGTATCGTCCGATCTCGCGCGGTCGCGAACCGCTAATTATCACAATAGATGCTCACCTCCGATTAAGAGGTGTCGAAACGCCTACTCGAAAGTTTTGCCATATTGATACATATCTTTGTGTTATAAGGAGAAATCATGCTTGTATAAAGATTCTTGTTTGAGTGCATTGCATGGAAATGTCCAACATACCATCACGCCTGTATTCCCCGTTTGGTTAAGCCGAGGTGTACTAATTAATGTACACTCACTTCGCCGATATGTTTATACAACACTAGTTTTGTGTTGTGTTCCAACAATACTTTGCTCAATCCGAAAATCGAACCAGCGTTGCA
Organism: Acronicta psi; assembly: GCA_946251955.1. Taxonomy (NCBI): domain Eukaryota; kingdom Metazoa; phylum Arthropoda; class Insecta; order Lepidoptera; family Noctuidae; genus Acronicta; species Acronicta psi. The sequence goes on along the minus strand of OX276470.1, from coordinate 16,364,536 downwards.
GTCGCGATTAGGGATTACGAGACCAACGACAAATATGCCCAAACTTACATGAAAGCATCATATAAGTACTTAGTTTCTTCTTAGCCCCGCGAGTATGATGTTTTTTTATTTCTGTCGCATAAGTCTATTGTGTAAAATTTTATTGCAATTATTTTACTGAAAACAACTAGCATAAATATTACACAGCATTGTTTAAATTATCTTTTAGTTAATTACACAATATGGTTTACCTACTGCGTAGCCCCACCACAAAACGAAATTCTCAAATTCAGTAGCTTTTGAAATTGGGCTGTTTATTTCTCAAACTGCGGCTGAAACGCGTTAGGTATGGTAATAGGCTTGCTCACTCACAGATTCAGAGCTAGCTATATGAGAATTCCAGATAATCGCTCTAGTGGGTCTAAAAAGAGATAAAAGAAATGCCTTTATTGAAATTTGAATTAATTTTATCTTCATCAGACCTATTTGAAGAACTTAGCTGCAATGAGAGAGCCAGTTAAAAAAAGTGGTACCTATTACGTTCCAATAACATAACTACAATGAGTAATGATGAATGAGTTATTACACATGTGGTGTAGTGACTGAATGATGAGCCTTTGTCACATGTCACGCGTTCTATCCCCGAACACAAAAAAACATTGTGTAGGTATGTAAAAAATATGAGTTTGTAAACACGATACCGGGGAAAATCCTTAGTCTACAAAAAACAACTCAGCCTTTTAGCAAATGGCGGAGCTCTCTAGTATTAAAAAAAACAATTCACCTGTAAAACTGTCTTTAGGTGTAGTATCCGTTTACAGAAACTAAATATCATTTCATTTCAATACCTTACGACCTCACTAGTTAAGTAAGATCTATTAACTCGCGTCACGTATATTTTTAGTTTCCGTCGCATTTCCCGCAAAAAATTGTGAGTTTCTAGAATCAGGTAGTTTCATCAGGTAAAGAATCCATTATAACGTTTATGATATCTTTTTACTACTAGAAACAGATACTAAAAATTCTTGCACTCCATTCTTTTAATTTCCAGAATAAATGTCTGTAATTACAAATTAATATAGGTATTATTATATTCCATATGGTAAACGATCCCGAATCGCTCAGTTACTGCACCTATTTCAATCTGAAACAGATAGCTTTGAAAGCCCGGGAAAGTTAAAAACCGATAGGACGCATGTTTGAACGGCCATAAACGTATCAGTTACAAAAAAGAACAGCGGAATTATTCCGGTAAGTCGAAAAGTACAATACATACAAACAACGAAAGAGGCGAGGGGCGCTAACGCAAAAAGGCGGTTTGATTTCAACTTGATAACGATAGGCGGGGTTGGTCCTTCTACCACGAGAACCCGCCACTAAGGACCAGAAATTTCACCATGAAATCCATCGCTCGCTTAGTTTCAATAATCAAATTTTAGCTTCCAATCTAAACGGCAATGTATATTGAATAGAAAATACAGTTGTACACTTTGATGGGTTTGTGATAGCCGTATATCCGGAAAGCTAAAGGTAAACAGCAATGGTGTTGATTAATCATTGTGAAATAGTATCGCGCATTCAGATAGCGATTTACACAGATTTTTATGTTGAAATGTTAATTTATGTCAGGAGGTTACCTGACTGCGATGCGTGGATATGCGGGACTTTAATTTTGTTGTTAATGAGTCATTGTTTTAAACTTTCATAATGTATAGAAAATAAAAAATTTGCATAATTGTGCACTGAACATAGCATTACTGCAATGTCATGTTGTTTCACTGGTGCGAATCATTTTTAAAGGAGCAAGGATCTCAGGGCATTGACCTCACCCAACGAGAAGTTCCTGAATGCACGTGTAACTAACTCACAGTCAGTTCAAAAATCAAAGTTTCAGCCCGAGGGAAGTGGTTTGAACCGGATATTAGCGCAACCGTCCACCGGAAGTGGTAGTTCCTGTAAGTTAAGTATCGTCGCCTGGTCCTAAGTTACGGATGGGGCGGTATACTGTAGTTGATAACATTATAGTTCACATACAAGGTTGTGTAGTAACTACAACTATGAAAGACTTTCTTAACATCTCTTAATTTTTAATTATTTTGTTATCATAACATAAACCTAACATATTATTTGGCAAAAAGTTACGCAAAGTATTTATTTCTGTAAACCCAAAAGTTTACCGATCAGTTTATTTTCATTTTGTCGAACCGTAAAACGCTTGAGCGTTGAGACCAAATTATGTCACAGTATGCATGTTAACTCTTCTGGGAACCTTTTAAATTATAATCCATAATATTTTTTTAAAAACTAAAGACATACCAACATTTATATATCCTCGAAGAGTTAGGCAGAAGTCTACTCTATAAACATTCACAGTTCGTCAGTATACTTAGGTACCTAAGTGTAATAAGAGGCGCGCCTATTGCCAGAGACGAACTCCGAGCTACTACTAAGGATTTCATAGAAAAACCGAATGGCGTACCTGGGAATCGAACCATATCATTAAACTAATGAGGCAGCAATCATAACACAAAAAGCTACAAAAATTCTCGTTTCGTCGATTTAAAGGATTCCCTGTGAATTATGAAAACGTTTACAAAACCTCTTCATTTCCCCTCCAAGTTGACCATTCAGAGGAATCCTACACTTTATATTATATCTGCCAGTAAATTAAAACCTTTGACCCGCAGCCGCCGCTTGCCGAGCCCGCTCGCCAAGACTCACCGACTAAAATATTTACACTCTACGTCTAATTAATACTTCTGTGGTGAAATATAAAGAGGCTTACTAATTAGAGTCGGGAATTCTTGACTTTGTATGCATATTTTTTATAAGATTTCCCATTGTATTGTTTTATTCAAAACTTTTCTTCGTTTAGAACGTGGTGCTAATTAGGCACACTTATAAAGTTTGTATTTCTTTTCATTTAGAAATACATTAATTTGACGTTCTGGAGTATGTCATAGATGTCACACACAGATAAACCCTTAACATATAATGTCTTCATCTGTCAAATGCTCAAGAAACCAACAAGATAATGATTGGTTCCGTGAATACCGAGAGAATCTATTTTTTTAATACTAATGTTTAATAATAACCTGCCCAACGGCAAGCCGTAACCGTAACCTATCAACTTTTTACTTGAGATGTCAGTTACCAAGTACCATTTTCACAATAATTTTACTGATTTCATTAAAATTAAGCGAACATGTAGTTAATTCAAAATCCTATGCATTTCTCGCTAAGTAACTGTTTAGTGAAATTCGCGTCAAACAGTCCCATTAAACTTTACATACATTGTGCTACTGTCGTCATGTTGATGTTTAGCGCATTGCCCGTGAGCGAAACTCGTGCCGTGTTCGTAAGTCCAACACAAAGTGTGTTGATGCCACTCGGGGCTACGCGGGGCAATAACGGAGTTTAGCGGTGCATTACGATGCGCCTCGCGACAGTCTGGTGGCACACAGACCGCCTCCACAACTCTGCATGTAATAAATATCTATCGTAACAACAAAGTTCACTTTATACCTTTTGCGAGAATTCAGCATCATACGCTTTGAAATTACATATTTCTAAGTAAATCTCTAGACATTTTAACAAGACACTCATTTCTTAGTACTTTGTACTAGTAATTTGATTCTTGCCTTGTCTCGCTTGCAATACCGTTCCATTCATTAGTCTTCTAGACATAGCTTTTTATGTAAAGCACTGTCTTCATCGGAAATATATACTGATATATTGTAAAAATAAACATTCGGCACATATCGCACCCAAATAAATCAATAGATTAATATAATAAACCAATATCGATAGGCACGTCCGTAGCGGACCAACAAGCTACAACCCGAAACCCAATTACGAGTGAGAAACAACACAAACAACAATCAGTAATGAATGCAATCAGAACACCTTGTAACATGGCCCCCACTTAGCGCAACTTGCATCTGACCGCAAATCGTATCAAATTGTATCAATTGACTAGCCCCGGCCACCCGGCGTCGCCTGCTTTCTTGGCAATTAAAGTTGCGCGGGCACAAGATCAGGGGAGTGGGGGACGTAGGACTCGCCGCAAACTTGGCCCGAACTTGGCCGGAGTTACCCGAAACTTGTCCGGCTTTAGCCGGCGTTTCCCGTACGAACTCTCCCGCCTAACTACCCGATCGACTCACAAAAGCTTTACGAGTAATTTGTTTAACAAAAGTCTGACGCTTAGATTTACGACTTGCTACGCTTAAAATAAATAAAATCAGTTGTAAGATACTACATATGAATCAGTATTTTATTGTGACACTATTAAAATCTTCTAAACTTGCTTATGTTCTAAAAGATTCAACAAGAGAGTTCAATACAATTACCGGTATCATAACGTACTCTCTCCGGATAATTAATGCTGCTTCCTTCCTCAATATAATCCGGGTAAAGGATTAAAAAGATCTTTTTCTCCATTTAAAATAAACAATAGACATTTCCTTAACAACCGGTATTAAAAAGTTGAGAATTCGTTGAGCGTCTCATCAATTAGTGGAGGGACGTAAAAACCAGGAATCTTGAAGATCCCGCGGCCGGAGATCCGAGCCGCTGATTTATTTTCTAATCCGTTTTATCGATAACGCTTTTTGTGCAGTTTGTGTAAGATTGGGAATTCCTTCACGGTTCCAACTGAATGACGACGATTAGTTTTGAGAATTACAATAATTTGTTGGGCTGTAAAATTCAGTATAAGTTTGTTGCGATTTTACTCTTGGTCGGTGGACGCTGGTCTTTTGATGGTTCTAGTGGGCTGACTTTAAGCCATCGAGGAATTACAAAGGCATGCAAGTTTCTTCACGATGTTTTCCTACACCGTTAAACGCGTGATAGTTTAATTACTAATACTTTCTAACTAGCTTTCATTTTAAGTAGATAGATACACCACGATTTTCATTTTGCTATGTCAGAAGAAGAAATAATTTCTGTTCGCTTGAAGTGTTTTCCTAGAATAACTCATGATGTTTAATTCAGAAATACTGTAACTTATTCAGTGACGCGAAAAACTTTTCCTTCTAAAAAAATTCAAAGTTTTCGAATGTCGTTTGAAGTGGCAACTTGTTACTTGTGAGGTGCATGAATATTCTGAAACTAATACGTGGAGACAACGACGTCCCTTCTGAAACGGTTCTGATGTTCCCCCCCCCCCCCCCCCGCTATTTGCATTTTAAAAATATTTCTACTTCAAAAGTTGAAGAAAGTTGGAGACTTCACCTAACTAGGCGGATGCCTGCGGATGCTTGTAGATGCCTGTTGATGCTTATGATGCATTTGATGTTCCGTAGAATCTTCGTGCTTGCATTATTCATTTGTATGAGTAAAAGTTTAGTGTAACACAAGATTATGCTATCATAATAGCTGTAGTTACTCGTATTATAAATATCTTTTCGAACTAATTAGAATGTTATAGTGTAGGTTCAACTATCAGAAAGTTACCTAAAATACGATATAATTATTTGTTAACAAAAATGCTAAGTTAGTATAGTGAAGTTAAGTTACAAAATTTTACCCTACTGACTATTAGATTAGATCCTAATCTCATGCATTAAAAGCAGCTTCGTCATTATCTTGCTGCTGACTGTTACGATTGAGGTTCTGGGTTCGATTCCCAGGTCTAGCAGTATGCTGGGCTATGACACTCTCAGTCAGTAACAGGCAATTACCCTCGCTATAATATTTTTACATTTTCAGAATGACGTGCTCTATTATTGCGTATAACGCGATAGAATACAGTTTAATTATCACCGAGAATAAAATATTCTCCTATACATTTTTCACATGACGTTAAACGATGTGTCAAATTGCAGGTATATTAGAAAACTGGCATAGGTATTTTAGTTTTAACGATAGAAACAAACAAAAAAACACAAATAATGTCGGATTTATAAATGAGTTTCAAAAATAGGCAAGGCTAGACTATAGTTGTATTGAAAGCCTTAATTACAGCTAACAAAACAGTACTAACAAGGCCTGCTTCACTGAATTATGGAATAATACCCGCTAATGAATACAATGTACTAGTCATCGAAAATGGACTACTATTATTGTTATATAACTAATATTGTCTTGTAACTAAGTTATACAATCGATTCATTGAAAATAAATGTTTCAAACAAAATTGTTTGGTAAATAACACAGTATACAATATAACGTGGAGTATAATCGATAAATCTGCGTGATTAAGGTAGGTATGTATGGTATATGATGGATGTCTGTTTATAATCGACGTCCATCATTGTATCTTCTTCAAAATTTCAAATCTATGTTCATACGCCACATTTTTGATAACACCTTACATAAATGCATCTCCAAAATAACACGCGATTTTTTTTAATACAAAATCAAAGACAGAAATAGCTATAGACGGATAGTTTTTGTATGTAAAATTTTCCCAATTCTCGATCAATAACTCTTTTAAATCTGTATCTCCAGTAGGTTATAGATTCCGCTGCTGCTGGACTTGTTTGTTGATTTTCATTTTTTTTCTGACCAACTACGGTTCAGTAGAACGCAGTCCAAGATATAAGCTGATAGCGATATACAAGTAGATCCCCCTTAATTCAATCCTTTGATTTGGGAGACGATAGACTTTGTAATGTAATTATTCAAATAACACTTAGCAACTGACATCGATGTCATCTGCGATTCACTTGGAGTCGGTGGCGTATAAAGAAGACAGTTTTAATGTATTTTCACCTTGAATAGTACCTCAGTAACGAGAACTGCATAGAGATTTTTAAATAAGCCTTATCGCTTATCACTGGTACCTAATCGTGTAATATTAAAGTTTTTATTATAAACAAGACAGGCGGAGCAGGCGTTGTTTAGTTGCGAACTGCAATTAATGTCGTCCGCTGTCCCCCGCGAGCGTAGCGAGCGCGACCGGCCAGGGTCGTCCATGTAATTGTAGCGATGGAGTTGCACGATTATTGTGCGATCATTGCTAGTGGTAAAAACGTATGAATTTGAGTTGCAATTAATTTAATTGTTTTGTATATTTTAACGAACCTTCTTCTTGTTGTATATGTATAATATAATGCATAATTGAAAATGCAGTCATTGGATTTTATTGGAACTATGCAAGTAGAGAATCACTTAAGGATTCTCTAAAGAACATACCGAAAAAGGAGGCAAGCCTATTGGCAGTAACTGGGCACAAAGCCAAACTGCAAGCTGTTGCTAAGAATTTCATAGAAAACACAAAACACTGCTTGACGTGGGAATCTAACGTAGGACCTCTAGTGTATGTAGTTTTATTAATAAAAGAGCATCATTTCGGATATCAAGTCTATTTTAGTGACAATCAAAAAACCCAGTGTACCATAAATTGTTATCGCGTCCGATTGCTAGTTGCAGTCTCGTGATAACGTCACATAAAACACGTTGTATCTCATCGCTAATTAAGATTTCGTCTGTGTCGAGCAACGCTCGTCCGTTCAATTTAATTGCTTTTTACAACGCGTTTAATGCAAAATAGTAAAATGATTAATTAATTTCATTACTTTCTGTTCGCTGCACGTTCACATACATTGTAAGTTAATTGCATTCAATGTTTGCTGAAGATATTATGTGCAATTAAACTACATTTATTTTTCTATGTAAGCAAGTTTTATGATTATTAATTTGAATTTGACAGTTGGCAGATAGCGGAGTTGGTTGTTATAATATAGTACCGACTAACTTGTACATCACTGCCAGCAACCTCCGTAGCACATTGATAAGTACAGCGTAGTACACAGCATACTACATAGTTCCTACGGCGCGGCGTAGCACACTGGTTACTACGGCGTAGCACTCTTGTGCTACGCAAGTGTAGTTAGACGCGTGTCCCGTAGCTTTTATCTTCCATTACATTTTGAAAGTGCCTTAACTAGTAGGAAATTATGATCTTATTGAAAATATTTTTAAATCAATATTTTCACTTTTTGCTTATTTAATAAAGAGTAAACATTATAAAAGCAAATTTATTGCGCAATAGGTTATCTTACTCCGGAATTCATTTTGAGATTCTTAATACATACATATTCTTAAAATCTCGTTTATTAAATGTAACTGTCTTGCAGGACATAGTAAGCAAATTCCTACTTTAAGGTTTACTCCTTGAAAGCCTCCTAAAGTCCTAAACCGCAGCGTCTTACACTTGTAAATAAACAAGTAGTCCGTATTATCATATACACAATGTTTTCACTTTAATATGTTCCGTTGCAGCGGTGAACTCGCCGACTCAAGAATGCACGCCGAGTGGTCCGCGAGGTGCGTTTATTGCATTTTTGAGTGCGCCCCTCCCTCACCCCAGTCGCGGTACAGTGACCATGCCGAAGGTTTTGGGACTGAGCGCGAATGAGAATAGGACAAGTACAACAACATAATTATAGTGATAATTCACAGCAGCAGAGCGATTGACTTTGGTGCTAGTCGTAACTTTAATTAAAGACTCGTACTCCTTATTTTACCCAGTTGAAATACAGTAATTTTGCTCAATAGCATAGCAACTCACATAAATATTATGGTGTAAATTATTCTCCGTGACAATATTGTAAAATTGACACTTCCAGATTTTTATCGTTCATCTAAATTACTCTAGCAGGACTGTCCTCGCGACATACAATCTTTTGGTAACCCTACTTTTAACTTAAACTTGCAAGAGCAGAAGCGAGTAGCGCGATGTGCCCATGAATTTGTGTCTATATAGCAATTCGTCATTCAAGTCACCTTGGAGCCAACACCGCCTCAAACCTCAATCTCCTTGTACTTGTGATAAGTGGTACGTGTCGGTTTGATTGGTTGAAACAAACTAGTGTGGGTTTTATTGTACTTGAAAATATTTTTATAAGTAAAGAAAATAAGCATTTTGACTACGATTTGAAGACGATTAGTTAACTCAGCACTTTACTTAATTTAATTTGCAACACATATACAATTTTAATTGTGTTTTTGTTGATCTACTACATATTTTATGGGTAAATTTTTCATGAGGCCATAAATATGGGATAATTCGTTTTCTAGGCTATTAACACGCCTACATCATACAAGTGACATTCTAAGCAAATCCGTGTGTCGTGTAATATCCTCCTTAGGTTCATTGTTCTGGTAATGTTAGTGATGTGAAACTTACAGCAGCACTAGCGCCACTTATATTACTGTTTGGAGATCTCGCCGATCCCGCCGGTGATCACACTCATTTTTAATCACTATCTAAACAAGCAGTTCTTGTCTATAGTTTGAGCATTTCTTTCGAAGTTTCGTTAATTTGCTATGCATCTAAGACATGGCTGTAATTAATTTATTCAGTAAGTAGTGGAAGTAGCAGATCCAATTTTCATAAGTAAATGTCATGTATTTTTTTCTTCCATTCTCTTAAAAAAAAATTATAACAGTCTAGAAACTCAACTGTCTCATGTCTGGGCGAAACTAAGGTTTTTTTTCCTTAAAATACTTAAAATGAGAAAAATGTGTATGAAAATAAAATCGTGAGTCATTTATAAAAGCTTAACAACTTCTATCAATGCCTGGGACCCATCCTTTACATTATTATCTTCAATATAAAGTCTGTTTCCATATTTTCAATTTCGCCGCACCCCCCACAAATCACATTATACGAGTACATACGTTACTACCAGTGAAAAACGAATTCCACAAAAATATTTTTGAAAGCTCCGACAATATTTTATTATCTGACACTCGAAACGTAACCATTAAAAATTGTCGATGAAAAAATATTCCATTCCGTAAGAAATGGGTGGACCCACCCTCTGAGGAAGGAAACCAGTTATCGAGAGCAAAAAGTTGATAATAAAATACGACCGGGGCTGAACGAGAAATGATGAATTGTTGAAATTCCAGGAGCGTGTAACAATTCCATAAGTCAATTTGGTCGATACGTACCTAAGGGAAATTATTGGAATGCTGATAGTCGCCTTGGGGAGCGCGGGCTAGGTAGGATCACGACAGAATTAATATTTAAAACGTCTCCGATATAATGTAGAGCGTGCCTCAGAGGAATCTGCTTTGTGATTTTTAACGTAAATCATTTATAATTCATGACTATTAAGGAGAACAATTTGTAGCAAATGAGACTTTCTAGATGTTGAAATCTTAAATCGACAACGACGTAAGGACAACCAAAGATAGGCATCGCAAATTATAAAATGCATTTATTTGTTTATAAAATACGGTGTTACCCACATTCATGTAGTTAATTTCAAACCTGTAGGAATTTCCCAAAATTCTTTTTTATAGCGAATGCCTACGTCATACTAATTAACTATGTAAATTTCAGCATCAATCAGTCAGTCCTTTCGTTATATATAAGCCATTGCTGTCATCTTATACCAAACATACTTCTGAGAAAGCAATTGAACTTTACCTTTTATGAATAAATAATTATTCATAAATTACTCAGTTTCTCCTGTCGTAGAACAGTACAGAACACCCACGCTTAACCTTTCGCATACGTTTATATTTTATATAAAAAAATATTACTTACCGTTTTATCCACTCTATTCAGTGTGATGGAAATGAGTCGTAAAGTTTTTAAGAACCAGTGAAAACTTCGGCTCACAAAAGCGAGTGCGTTTCTTTTGGGGTCTTCATAAATCAAAATGAAGAAAAAATGTGATATTATACATTTTAACACTACCAAAACTCCCCAGTCCACCCGATGACTGGACACAGCACAAAGATGCGCCCTTACTCGTACTGAAACGTCTGAAACTTTTTTAATTTTACGGAAAATATTCATCCCTCAGGAATTTCGGTTGAATAGGGATATTCCTCGTTAAAATTAACAATGAAATATTGGCGTTTGACTAATGGTCCCTGACTAGAACGAAATTTAACTGAACTTATATCAAAGACTTGCTCCAAGCTAATTATAATATTGATTGAGCTTGATCAGAACAGAAGATTATTGATTGAATCAGTCAAGCTTTATTGAATTAATTATGGCACTGGGACACGACCACTCAAGTTAACATTATCCAGAAGTGCCCTATTATCATTACACTACCGCATTTACCGCTTACCATGTTGAATAAAAAGTGTATATTCGATATCACGTAATAATTATGACGTAAGACTGAAATAGTTTAACATTATTGTGTTCCAACATGATGAAGAGAGCATAGATGAAGTAAAAGTGGTGTGCCAGGATCGTAGCAAGTAGAAATCTAAAGTCTCTATGGGAAACAAGCGTGAAGCTATGTGTTTCGACATCTGTACTGCAGAGCTTGCAATCGAGTAGGTACTCGACTATCACTCGACAGATACCGAATCCTGTATCATACATGTTATACGAACGTCAACAATATTTTAGCAGCCTCTCTTTGAAGTTTGAGAGACGACTCACCGGGTTCTTTTCCACTATTGAGATCTACAGCAGTGACAACGATGGATCTCATAATCCAAAGCTGTACTATGTTTTTATTTTTAGAATGACTTGACCTTTTCTACATCATTAAGGCGTATATTTCTATTTCATTTGCTGTAACGTAGGTAGCAAACGTAGGTACAAAGGAATAAAGGGCAAGGTATAGTCCTTCCCCTTTATTACTTTCGAAACAAAAGGATAAATCCCCTTGTTTACTAAATACATTTCCAACTGATCATTTAAACCGTAGCTGGGGTTGCCATCCCACCATTAAAAAATCAAAGAGAAAGGGGTTGACCGTTTACTTTTAATTGGTATCAACCGAACCGTCATGGAATACTCTGCCAATTATTTTTAAAAATACGTTCGTATTTTTCTGTACTTTTCAAAAGATACAGTTGACTAGTCACCGATTTTTAAGTAGTACTTGATTTTTGGAATCATTTATGACATTAACTAGGGGAACGATATTATTTGGGACAGATCTCTAATGATACGGTGAGTAAAAGCATATGAAGCTTAGGAAGCCTGATAAAATTGCTCCTACTTTTAAGTTGACTTTATTAATGCGAAGAAAGGCAAGTATACAAGATGTCCCGCTGTTGCCCCCTCTTAGAATTAAAAGAGCTTGGGGTTAGGCCCACTACGCTGGTCTAGTATGGGTTTACGGGTTACACACGAGAAAATCTTACCCAAGTCCAATCATTACGCCACCACATATGCAAGCTAGTGATCATTACTTCGTCTATATAATTGTAATAATTGTTGGGCACGATCGAGTCTTCTCTCTACTAAAGTTACAAATTCACCAACGCTCAAAGGTCCTTTAAAACAAAGACTGGAGGAGGAGTTTTCATTTCACCAAGAAAAGTAAAGTTCAAATGCTTTCACAAAACAATTTTGCTGTTAACCAAGTCCATAACGGAAATTTTGATTTCATGGCTTATCGACGCTTATAAATTTGTAATTTTAAATGATAAAGTATTGCGTTGTTTTAAATATTTAATATAATGTGATGTTACAATATATTTGATGCAAGTACATTATATCTTATTCCTTATTCTACCCACATCAAGTTATCAAAACGGTGGATGTAGTGGACTCGCCCCGGCTAAAAACAAGCAGTTTCTCTTGCCTGGAACTGTTGGGGCCATTGGACCCGTGATCAATTTCACCCCGACATAATTATCTGCCAACATATTCACAGCCTCGAATTTGAACATAAATTATCATGCTACAGACAAAAACTATACAACCAACCGTTGTATTCAATGCAATGCAATGCGTAATTATAGGAAGAAATCCGAAAACTATCGAAATATGACTCGACGATCACCTATTCAATTTTAGCTGTCGTAAATATACAATTCAAATGAGTGCGGGAAACGAATTGGCGTTCCGACACGACAATTAGTGACGTCAACGTTCGTAAGTCACCGGCGCGGGCGGACTCCGCAATCAGTCGCGAGCCGCGAGCCGCGCCACCGACCGGCCCGATTGTATTAAACGCACGCCCAATCTTTATTGATGGTGCACTAACTGAATTTAACAGTCTGTGACTATTTAAATGTATTTTTAAGACCTGCGTTTTGAATAGTGGCCAATCGGTCATTTTGTCTTTCATAGCCTAATTATTCAAAATCTTGGTTTTTCTTATTACATCTTTAAAGAAGATAAAGGGTGAATGCATCTTTAGTGTACTAGTTCCAAATAGTGTTGATTGCTAACTCTGAAATATATTATATACCCAGGGTCCATGCAATGCGGTTCAGTAACGACCGTGCAGACCAGTCGACCTATCGCCGACCCCAATTATTGAGAAATGTCAGAGCAAATAAATTGCCAACTAGTTTTTTTACTTAAATAGAAACACATGGGTACAAAAATATTTAATTAATTCCATTGATTGCTTTTCGTAATAACGTTTTTCTATACATTCCAATTTCTCAACCCTTTCAATTTAAAACTAACACACTTAACAAATCCGATTAAATTTAATGAAAAAAAGAAAACGTATTTCAATTATATTTAAAAAACAATTACTGAATCAATCGAATTTTATGGCGGTTAAATAAAAGGCTTTAAATCTTGTTGAAAGGTCATCAGTAGGTACTACTAGACAAGAAGCAATTTGACATTCAAATCGACTAACGAATAGAAAGAAAATGTACAGAAATGAAATTAGTGACAGCCCGATTTGTCAATAGTTTGTGTCATGTCCATTGTCCAGAGGCCCCAGGGTAATAAGTTCCAACATTATTTAAAAAAAGAAAATTAGAAATAGTCATGTTTAATATGAACGAATGAAGAAATAGTTCACGACGTCTGTGGTCTAGTGGTTCGAGTACCGGACTGCTGATCACGAGGTCGTGGGTTCGATTCCCACAAGACACAAACATTTATTGTAATGAATTTAAGTTAATTTTAATTAATCTTAGCATGGAAAATGCTTAAAAAATACAAAAAGATAATGAATTTAAGTGTTTGTGTTTGTCTGGGTGTTTCTTATATATTATAAGTATGTATTTACAAAAAAAAAGTATATAAGTATTATATCCATTGTCTAGTACCCATAGTACAAGCTCTGCTTAGTTTGGGACTAGATGGTGCTGTGTAAAATGTCCCAGGATATTTATTTATTTATTATTTATTATATGTCTTATTCTGCAATGGTAGAAAAGTAACATACTGCTGTAGTAAATTCACGAATATGAACGACTTTTAGAAGCATCAACGGTGAATTTGTGGCAGGGAAGGAAGTCGAAAATCCACCTTAAATTATATCATGACAAGGACGTCCATCGTATGGCTTATAGACTTACGACTCTCCGTAGAATTTCAACATTTTTGAAAATTTGGTGTTGAACATAGTTGCTATACTGTAGCAGCATATTTACTCACTCTAGACTCTAGAGCACGGCAACGTCCTCACGATTATCACAAGAAATGTTCTGGTATTTCTTATTTTCTAATTACATATACCTATTATTATTTCTTATGTTAAAAACTACCTATGGTAAAATCACATACAGTACTCGGAACATGAGGCGAGTCGCTGCGCAGTAACGAATTTAGCTAGTACGAGTAACGAGTAGCTAACTTCCGAGCCGCCGTGAAGTTTGAATCGTACTGTATGTGTACACAAACATATTTGCAATCATTTATTTATTTATTTATTTAAAAACTTTATGCACATTTGGTACATAGGTGGTCTTAATGCCATTAGGTATTTTCTACCAGACTACCTTAGGGCGATGCAGAGATGATAACACAGTAGATGCATTTTAAGGAAATTTAAAAGATGATATAATACTTACTATACGTACTTAAACTACATACCATACAAAATATTACATACACTTAAATAATATATAATTACATATATATATATATATATATATATATATATATATATATATATCTACTATATACTATTAATCATTACAGATGGCGTTATAGATTTATGTTCCGGAGACCCCAAACAGGAAGTCTAATAGGCAGATGAGCAGCTGGGATGGTATAAAAAAGGAATGGAAGGGCCAACCTGGACCACAATCGCCGCATCAAGAACCAAAGGATACAATTATGCTGACTAAGAAGAAAACGTACTTGAAATTACGTATATTATTTCTTTTTGAATTATTTTGTATGAGAAAGTTTACTTTTGTATTACTAGCTGAGTAGCTCTGAGGCTAATGAGTAATTCAAAATTATTATTTTTTAAACTTGAAAGCCTCACGCTGTAGCTACATCTCATTTTTGCCGCGCATTTCTCTCACGTCCCGCGAGACGCGAGTCGCGACCGAGTCGAGCCATTCACCGTAGCTAACACGTTAGCTTATTTCGCGTTCTACATCAAAAATATCTGGAGCTGCAGTTCAGAATACAAGCACCACATTTGATTATAATCAAATTTACTGTTGCTCACCACGAAAATATTTATATAAATTTTATCAAATTATTAACGGAAAAGTTGTTTCGGTTGCAGTAACTATAGTTTATAAGAAAAATAGTTATTTTATTTTATTTTATTTTATTTATTAGGGAAAATAAACAGTTACACATTACATAAAATTTGATTTAAACATAAAGAGAAAATGTGAGTAAATGTGAAACCAAAATGTTATTGACAGATAACTACGCTCTTTTACGAAGCTCAGGGCACTGGGTTCAATTGCCAAGTCGAGCAAAGTGGTATCGTTTTTGAAATTCTCAGTAGCAACTCAGTTTGGATTTGTTCCCAATTAAGTAATAGGCTCGCCTCATTATATGGGACCTAACCAAATATACCGGCGAACTGTAAGATAGATAGTTGCTTTTTGTAATATTAGACGAACCTAGAAACCTTACAATTATAAAAATGTGATTATAATCTGTTACATTCAGTGGTTCACCAGTCATCGTTCATTCATTCATTCGTTCAGTAGGCGTGTGGCGGCATATAAAATGGCAAGTTATTGCCGATCCGCCGCATCAATTGTGAAGCGGTGACGTGTTGCTATTATTGTAAGGTTACACACATCGTGATAAAGTATTATAATTACCCTTGTTCATACACAAGAACTTTGTTCTTTTTTTACTAAAAGAAAATGTTTTGTAACTTTTGTAGGTAGGTTATGGCGCTGGTAATGGACACCAGCCCCTATACACCTTATTGGTCTCTATATACACCTATTGGGATACACTGAATCGAAAATCTTAATAACAAAGTTACACTTAGTTAAGCACACTGATACACAACTACTTACTTCTATTCTTCAATAGATCGCCCACAACGAACACAAACCGATGGAATGCCCCACAAAGCCCCTTATGCTCTCCTCAATCTTGACACAACGTCCTCCTATTTCAAAATCAATTTTAAAAGCAAAATACATCCAGTATTTCAAACAAACAATATCTTCAGAAATTGTTTTTGCCGCGAACAATATTTCCGAGGGCGATCGGAACACCAATCATGGAGCTATCCTGAATGGCGGGAACGGGCAAATAAGAAAATATAAGACATGGAATATGCATTGGCGAATGAGGTCACGCCTCAAGTGCAGTGTTTTTAATGAAAAATAATGGAACACTGGCTTTCTAGTTTAAAGTTTTATTTGACGGGCGTTAAGAAGAGATTGGTTTTGAGACGTTTATTAAAAGCTATGCTGTATATCTACGTTTATTCACCTTTTATATTACGTATTTTTATTATTATTATGTAATCAAAACTAAAGCGAATTGCAATAATTAACATGTTTAGACAGTAAGCCCTTTTCAACAAACTAATATTTGCCATGATCGTAACAAAAAACAACAAAGACACCCTCTTAAATTTATGGATACAACTTTTAGCACAGTTTAAATACCTAATTTATTTGTTTGACAATGGCTTACAAAAGTCCGATTTAATCATAAGTTTATTAAAAGTTAATTTTTTTATATAGGTACCTAAGAGCATTAAAAAACCATTTCCACTTTACCTACTTATGTATTTAATATAAAATTTTACCATAATAAAACTGGTAAGACAAATAAGTAAATAATCGAAACGCATCCTTCTGAATACAACCCATTGAAAATTATCCGAAGCCAATTATGGTCCTCCGCTCCGGCAGATGAGCCGAGCCGCACCGCCAACAAAGAGGGGAGTAACGCCAACATTCTTAATACTCACTGAAGCCTTTTCTTTTAACGTTATACCGTTCCAAATGAAGAGGTTCCGCGTTATTGAAATTACAAATTTAAATGATCCGTAAAACTCAAAATTCGCCCTTATTTCCATTTACATAAAGTGGTTCAAGACAAAACTTAAGAGCGATTGGGTTCTAAAAGCGAATCAATCGGCTCTAGATGCGAGCTTTTTTAATCAAATGGACTAGAAATGACTGTAAAGTCGACCATTACGTTAAGCGAACCACCTTTGTCATATTTTCTTTTGTAATCGCTCTAGTAATTTGGGCGTGCAATTAAACCATCCCAGTTTTCCCTTTTGCATTTTTTTCTTATTAATTGGTTCCTTATAAAAGAACGGATAATTATTGACGATTTTAATGGTCCGGGAATTCGGTCTTTGTTTTAAATGCGTTTTAGAACAGAATGATATTAGAATTTGAGCTTCTGTTAGTCAGCTTAAAATCTTTTTCAGCTTAATTGCTTTCGTCAGCAGAAGCTCGATCGTTATTTACCAGGAAAGTGGACATCATTTGAGACTTAAAAATTCTTACAATGATTACGAATAAAAATGGTTAATAATTTTACAATACGATTAGCGAGTGACTAACGTTTCGCTCTCCATAAATTATTTTACAACACGAATGAAGACGATTTCTAGTAGATTACCAGCTTACTTATAAATACTTTATTTTAAATAGCTTCGAATAGACCGCAGTACCTATGCACTAAACAATTGAAAAAAATATTTTAAAAAAACATGACCTTTCATCTCACACACGTCACACAATTCTTTCGAAAATACGAATAAATAAAATATTCGCGGCATGTGGAATTGAAGAAGCAATAACGTTCTAATAAAGCCATAGTCTACGATCAGGTGAATATTACGAAACACGAGTATATTTGAGTACACAATAGAGATCATTACAGAAGGGTCACTACTTACAACATACATAAATAAATACAAAACTCAATTCAATAGATGAAAATTTTAGCGCATAGTGTAGGTACTTCTCTGTAAAATGTTTACGTTTTTCGCGCTCATTAGAGCAATTCGAACGTTTGGGCCGCTCACTGAATTTTACTATTATTTGCGATTTAAAGACATAATATATTGGTAAAGAGTACATGAGCTTATGCTTATGAGCTTGCAAGCTGTCTTATACGATTTTATGTACTTTAGACCATAGTAATTCCCCGTCCTAGTCCTGGTGAATGCGAAAATCATGTAAATAAACTATGGTTTTAGATTTATTTATTGTGTTGATGTTAGTTAATCAGGTACCTTTTATCATTTATACCCACAGAATTACATCTATACTTATTACTTACGCTAAACATCGCTATTAGTGCCATGATTTTTCTAAAAAAGTTCAACAGTCCAGTGTTTGCAACTTTACTTTTGGTAGGTAATGTTTTTTTGTGATTTTTCTGAATATACGTACATACTGACATTATAGCTGTTCAATAAGTGGGGGAACGGGAGCGTATTTATCATAATATATGACTGGTGATCGCGTATTGATGCTCTTCGGTCGAGACAAGGAAAATAAAATGTTACGATAATTGTGCTGTTATTTATTTATTGGCAGCTTTTTTCACAACGTTGGCTCTGTGACGTTCACTGAAAGAGGCTTTCGTCCAGAAGTGGAGGAATACGAGCTGATGATAATGATGAAGTTTCGCTTGTACAGTAGTTAAGTATATAATATTTATTGTTGTGAAATTCTAATATCCTGTTGCCATTATTTTGCAATCGGCATGCGGCACTGAAAAGAAAGTAAATTAATTGACAGCCAAAAAACTGCCTCGTGAAATCCTGGGATCGATTTCCACGTCAAGCTCGAAGTTATATAATATATAATATAATATAATATAATAGTATTAGCTCCTTTAAAAACAAACTGACTAACTGTGGATATACAAGTATATCGATACTCCTCTGCCTAATATAAATAAGTACGTATATACAATGAATTGCGATAATACTGAATTTTATTTAGTTGAAGTTTAGCTTGAATCTTATTTAGTCCTTTATAGGGTTAGACGAATGGCGACACGAGCGTTCAACCATAATTTCACATAGATTTGTTTTGACTAGCTACCAATTCGGGGGCGTGCACATTGAAATTCTATAACTGATTACTGATACAACCACACCACGATATTTTGAGGTTCATGAGCTAAGCAAAGTAATATTTGCGGCATTTCTATAGATCTAATGTACCTAATAAGAGGCGAGAATTTTCCTGGCACAAAAATTTCATAGTGAGACCCAATGATACCTACTGGGACGAAACGGAACCCAGAATCTTACACACAGCAGCTGTCTTAGCAACTACTAAACCAGTGGGGTAGTCTGACTAAACAGAATAATAATAAGGACTGTTTAACAGTATCACAATGTCTTTGTTTCAATTCTAGCTGTCTTAATTCTACAAACGTTTCAAGAAGCCTAAATAATCACAAACAAATAAAGATAAAACACGCCCAGCCAGTGACATAACATCTTCGGAGGCCTGACTCCCGCAGCCACAACGCGGCATCCCAAACAGCTAAGTCTTGACTTAAATCAAGATTAGAGTCGGCCCTTAAACCAAAAGTATCGACTCGCTCCCAAATGAGGCGTAATCGAGAATTAACTGATATAAATTGCTCCTAATCCAGATCTGATGGGCAGTAGTTTTAGACTTTAGTTTTGTTGCCGGCAGATTGTTTGTACTGTTGCTGTTGTTTATGTTATTATTGTTTTGAACATTGGTATCGTCAAATGGAGACAAGCGTTCATACTCAAAAATATCTACAAAGCTACGTAGACATTATCTTTTACTGCGACCTGCCCAGGGTTCTGTATTCTTTAAAATATTTATTGATACATTTATAATCCTTCCAGAAGAAATGGTAGTGAAAACCGATCATTTAAAATGATAAAGGAAAGATGCGAATGGCAACTTAGTTATATGTGATGCGACTTTTCCCTTTTGGGTTCCCCTACTCGCATTTCCACTAAACGTGAGTGTGTAATTTACGAGAATCCCGCGCCAATATGCTTACAGCCTTATTCACCTGCAGCTGATAGACGATAAACCCTAGAACAGGTTTCCTCGCGACACAGCGGAATGACGTGCGTGCTGGCGACGCGGCTGCCGGCGCCGCGCTACGTCGCGTTGGACCGCATTTCATACCGCTATTTTATGTCGCGCAAATGCATCTGTGGCCTACATAGTGACGGGTTTGTAAGCTTGCGCAATTTTGGGGACCAGGGAGATTGACGTGTGAACAAATCTTCGTTAGAATAGTGGTCGTAAGTACGACTGCAGAGCTTAGAGGTCTTGGGTTCGTGTTGTATCTGTAGTCTGTGGTATTTCCTAGTCTGTGGCACCGAAACAAAATGTCTCCCTCTTGATCTATGGTGCGTGGCTTGTAACAGGTATATTCAAGAAATAAATTACTTATTTAATTAATATAAAGTAGTTTTAATGAATATATTACATTGGCGACGAGGATGGGATCAAATATTAAGCCACTGTTAGATACAAAAGCACCCACCAATCTAACATTATTGAAATCGTTCTTAGGAAAAGTAAACTATTATTATTCTCGATTTTTGAAGATAATGGCAGTTCATTTACAAGTTTAGAGTTTAAGGAATTCTGTAAAATGGCTCAAATCAAACATACTTTTACACCACCATACCATAATGTAAACAACGGATAGTGATCCAACTCCTTTGTGTGGTTGCGAAATGCCGACAATCGTCTAGACATTGAAAAGAGCTTAGGGTTGTCACAAAAAACATTTTGCAAGTACTTACGTTCTTACAGGCTATATATTTTAAGTTCAAATTAATCTATGTGTTAGTTGTAGTAGTACTGATTTCTAGAAAAATATGAATAGCTTAGGGTTGTCAAAAAACACATTTCGCAAGTACTTACGTTCCTACATGTGATATGTTTGTAAGTTCATTTTAGAACAAATTTCATCATCGTATAAAGGATTATAGGGTTATATTACGTCAACCTTTCTAGATACCTAGACATTATGCTATTTCCGGCATAGGTACAGTTCTCGCCAAACTTTTTGTTCGGGTTGAAGTTGGCACGAGCTAACTTTAACCCGGCCGTAAAAATCATAGAATATAGGTACATAGATAATAAAGTAATAAATAAGTTTAGATTCGCCAAATCTTACTTATTATCTCGTAAAATACCAACAATAGGTACCTACTTATCTTACTTATCTAAAAAATCTAGTAAAAATGATATTATTATTATTATACGTGAAAATTGTACCAAAACCCATTGGAAAGTTAAAATATTTATTTTAGTAAGTACCTAAACACACGGTGGCGGCGGATAGATACTTTATTCTGTTTACTGTACAAATAATATTACTTGGTAGGTATACATAATAGGTTAGGAGGCACTTATCGATTCTCATCCTTTGGAAATCGATTAAATCTCAATTCTCCTTTATTACTGCTGTACGATGTCGGCAAAAAACCGTAAACTGCACAAGTAGAACGCATTATTATTGAAAAATTGTCGCATCGGCAATATTCGAAATAAATTTAATAATATTAACGACAGCGCGATGGCGATGCACTTGAAAGTCCGTACCGACGCGCAGTGTATGTCAGGCGGATGGGCCGCCTGCGAAAAAGCGGTGGGGGGACGCCGCTCTGCCCCGCAACCCACCTCATCTTTGACCTGTCTAGACGCCCGAGTCGTTCCACTGTTAGAGATTTATTTACACTGTGACCATACCACCCAGCAACTAATGGGGCTGCAGAAAGATTTGTACAAACATTTAAAAATACAATAACTAAAATTAGAGAAAGTGGTTATACAATGGCATATGCCATTAATTTATTCTTGATGGATTATAGAAGCTCTCCACAACGAACTACGGGCATTACACCAGCTCGACTTATGTTGGGTAGAGAGTTAAGAAATAGATTTAGTTTACTCCGTCCTCCACCATTAAGGGAGGAAGTGGAGAGTAAAGTACAAAATAGAGATCAAGGGAATAGAGATATTAAGTTTGAATTAGGTCAAAGAGTGATGGTAAAAGATTATAGGAAGGATAATAAGCCATGGGTTCTGGGTTTAATAATTGGAGAATCTATACCAGGGGTTACCTATAT
This sequence comes from Acronicta psi, assembly GCA_946251955.1. Classification (NCBI taxonomy): domain Eukaryota; kingdom Metazoa; phylum Arthropoda; class Insecta; order Lepidoptera; family Noctuidae; genus Acronicta; species Acronicta psi. Next base: position 16,342,361 of record OX276470.1, on the reverse strand, counting down.
CATAGATGTAGAAGGTTTCCGATGGAAACGTCATGTAAACCAAATATTACCTTGTGCAGAAATGTTAGAAGAATAAACTGTTTTGTATTACTTTATAATAATATTTATTTCAAGTCAAGATGTGTATCACAATAAGTTTAAATTAAAAGGTGTTGTTACAATTAAGTGTGGAAGAGTGTTGTATCTGTAGTCTGTGGTATTTCCTAGTCTGTGGCACCGAAACAAAATGTCTCCCTCTTGATCTATGGTGCGTGGCTTGTAACAGGTATATTCAAGAAATAAATTACTTATTTAATTAATATAAAGTAGTTTTAATGAATATATTACAGTTCGATTCACAGATCAAATGTTATTAGGATTATCTATTAAATTCTCAATAGCAGCTCTGAGCTCACAGTTGTCCGTGAAATATGTTTTAAGATAACATACAATCACGTCTGTATTAACTGAATTTTTAGGCAGGGGTGTACTTTAGGGCACACCCAAAGTTCGCCGGTATATGTAGATCCCACGAAATAGAGGGCCTTTGGTCATTACTCGAAAACAATTCCAAACTTCGAGCTACTACTGAGAATTTCATTTTCACAATTTGGTCGACCTGGGAACCGCACCCAGGAAGTTTAACGTAGCAGTCGCTTACAACCACTTTATTAATGAGATAGTTATTGGTAACAGTAGGGTAATAACATTTTCAAGTCATACAGGACCCAGCTGCCTTTCTTACGGGTAGTTAATATGAGCCAAGAAATATGTTCCTGGCGATAACAGAATGCCTGCATATATGTGAGTGTATCGAGATGTTTATGACTACGGCAATACATACTGTGCATGGTGCCAACACACCTCATATGAGGAAATACCTGCTTGATATATTCCTCGTATAAAATACATGAAAATGCGCGTAGGTTCTACATGTTATGTATAATAAACATATAGCATTGTGAATAGAAACAAGATACAATTTCACATAGCTTATTATATCTGTAACTACTCGTAGGTCTCAAAACGACTATAGATGTGTGGAAGAAAACGACATATTTATGCGTCGACCCCAAGTGAATTCAGATAGGTAAAAGTAGGAGGATAATGATAACATGATGAACTCAAGTCTCAAAGTGAATGGATGTGTATAAAAAATTTAATGATAAACAAGCAAATAAAAGGAATATAAAATGGTTCCTTGGGTATAAGGTACGTTTTTTAAAACTGTAACACACAGTTGAAGGCTACCGGCCGCCATTTTGTTAGCGTCACCCCATAGCAATCTCAAAATTGAAACGTATCTAACGACACCTCATTTATTAGAATCGACGATCCCATTCGGGTGATACCATGACATAAAGAATCTGACACAGATACATACATACGCACGTAATAACCCTTTCTTTTAGTTTACGCAGTCGAGTAGACGCTCCTTCGATGAGAATTTATTTTAACAGACGAAAGCAATTTTTTTTTATACAACTAAGGTGGCAAACAAGCATACGGCCCGCCTGATGGTAAGTGGTTACCATAGCCTATGGACGCTTGCAACACCAGGGGTATCACTCGCGCGTTGCCGACCCTAAAAACCTCTTAGAGGTTTATGGAGGATTCACTGCGCCGCCAGTTTGAGGGAATATTCCTCTTACTGCCAGCGCAGGGCATCCTTAGAAGGAGCCTATACCTTCATATTCGAGGGTATAGGCGCGGTTGTTAATTGCCATATTGGTCTAGTGGTCATAAGTGCGACTGCTACATTAGAAGTCCCGGGTTAGATTCCCGAGTCGAGCAATGTTGGTAGGATTTCTTGTAAAATTCCCAGTAGCAACTCGTAGTCTGGATTTTGTGCCCCTTTGACAGCAATAGGCTCTCTCCCTATTAAAGGGAACCTAAACATACCGGCGAACTATGGGTGAGTGAACACCTCTGCCTAACTCTTCGGGGAGCACAGGCGTGATGGTATGTTCAGTTGTTGTTCTACGATTTTGGGATAATTGTCAAAAATATTTCGACGTAAATCTGTAAAGCTAGCACAAGAATACAAACGCCTTATCTTTAACTTACTTAATTCAATTTAATGAAAAATTATACAGCTATAAACATTAACCCTAACAACGCTGTGCCCAGAAAAACAAAGATCTCAATTTTGTATTCAGCGCAGTCCCCTGAAATTATGATAGTTTATCGAGAAAATATCTATTGAACAAAGGAAACATTAGTCGGAACAACTACTGCTTATCTTTACCGTTTACTAACAGTTTCGGATACGGCGGCGGCGCGGATATTAATTCTCTATCTCGCATTGTTAGGGTTATGACTTGATAAATACGACTATTTTTTCGATGTGAACATGACTGATATTGTTTGGATAGGCTCGGGTATTATTGGTGGGGGATTTTAGGTTGATCTAAGTAGCAAAGCGTATAACGTTATTGAACTTTTTCTATAGCGATTAGTTACAAGGCAGTCAAAAAAGGAAGCAATAAAATATTCTAAATGATTGGTTTGGCTTTTAAAAATTAACTTACACCTAGTTAATTCGAAGCAGATTGATAGTTGTTACTTGTTGAACACAGACGATATTAAATCGACAGTAAATAATACTACTCAAATAAGACCACAACTAATTCTAAATGCATATTTTAAAAAAATAATTGCATGGCCTAAGTTCATAAATAAAAAAAAAGTCCTATCGTAACCGCTACTTGTTCACTTCGGATATTCTAAGTATCCGAATACAATCCCATCACTATCGGTTCGAAGAGAAACAAAGTTGGTAACAGTTGTCGATATTGGAGCTGTAACGTGTAACTACGCCGTTACTTTTAACGCTACTCTATAACCGTGAGCCGGCCATACCTACTGGCACAATAACTGCTACATGTTTATGTTATCACTAACTGTTGATTGTTTTAGATAATGAAACGGAATTATATTATAATTATTACTCGTATTTACATTAATTATTATTTATTATGTTGTTATTATTTCCCGTGATAACTTTCTTTTATTTCACAAATACAGATCATCACGTAATCAAAAAAACCTAGACTTTAAATCGCAGCTATAAGCCAGCAAATAAATTGGCCAAACGCATAGTTATACAAGTCTAGAATCAAACCAACGATCCGTAGTGCAGTAACCGGTCGCTGGCACTGCACCAGGGCCCACCATCTGTCGTCGAGTTGTCACCATCCACAGCCTGATCCCGCTACCCCTCTCAAATTACATCATTCAATATGATCTTGTACCAATCCATATGATTGCTCGACACGACACAAATCTGTACGTAAAAGTGTTCCATAAATATTCGTCATTAAAGAAAGGTCACAAAGTTATACGTGAACATACACAAGACACTTTTTTTTTTTTTTTTTTTTATCGTCTGGAAATGCTTTATGCACCGTCACGCCGCCCCGGGGAGGACGGCGCGGTGTGTGGGACTCCGCCCTGAAAAGGACGTCTACCCACTAAAACCAGACGGGTGTTCGCCTCATCACATATTGCCGGGGTCACGGGTACGTGTAGACATTCTTCCGCGACCCCGGCGGTGACGGGCCGCCTTATGCGGCCCCCGGCTCTGTTGGAGGGTGCCTGTGGTGTGCACCCTCTTCTCCTCCACTGAGTGGGACGCGGCACACTCCGACCGCATCACCGACTCTGGCCTAGTGCTGGGCGGCAGACTTCCCCAAGTCTGCCGCCCGTGGCCCTTAGGTGGTGTTTGAGCTCGCCCAGTGCCTTATTGCAAATTGTTGCAATGGCTGGGCGGGCTCCGTGACGTCCACAGCCACGGTGACTGGCTGGCTAGGCGCCGGTGGGGTCCGATGTTCGACCCCGCGGGGCTTGCCCTTCTTTTGGCGGGACACGCAGGCCTTGGCGCCGATGCGATGTCCCGCGGGTTTCTGCTCTGCCGCACACACGCTGCAGTGCGGAGCAGCGGTGCATTGACCAGCCTTGTGGCCCGGCTGGCTGCAGCGATAACATTGGTCGCTGCGGTCGACCTCGGACGAGCACGTGTGCTGTACGTGCCCGCCGTACAGGCATCGGTAACACTGAAGGGGCCTGGGCTCCAACAGTGTCACCTTGGCCGACACCCAGCCTACCAGTAAGTGGCCCGCGTTTGCGACCTTCTTAGCTGCCGCGATAGGACAGCGGAGCCACGCGGAGCCGACGCCAGAAGGGCCGACCCGGATCTCCCCAACCTTTATTTCTGCGGCGGTGCATCCGCCAATGCGGGCAGCCGCGACGGTGACCTCATACACAAGACACTAGTCCAACATACAACAAACCTTCCTCATTCAATTAAATTGCAGTAAGCTAAGTGTAAGAGTGCCTGAAGTCAGTCTTTTTTTTTTTTTTTTATTTTTTTTTATTTTTTTTTTTTTTTTTTTAGTCAGTCTTAGGCTTCATCCTACATCCTGGAGTAGCTTTCTCGTAAACAATTCACTCAAAACGCCCGACGCCCACGTTTAATTAATTGGATTGTAAGAGACACCTCTCGTATATCCTAAACCGTTTCTGTGACGTAACCAGGGCTTAAAAATTTAATCCAGTGTGATAAATTAAAGGTGTACATCATAATAATAGATAGATACACATGCGTATGCATATGTATCTATCTATAACTTTGTTTGAGACAAATATTAAGTCGGTGGTCATGTTTAAAAAAGACTATTCTTGTAGTTTACTTAATTCCATTGAGTAACAACCTAACACGTACGCCTGCCCTTTCTGACAGACAGATGATTTTCATACGGAAAAAATCGTTGAGGTCAGAATGAAAGAAAGCCGTTTACATTATCACAATGTGATGCCCCCTACTGCGTGCAAAGTCGGCTAAAAACTAAATCGATACGTACAAAAGTTACCTAGCATTCGAGAACACTATTCCCAACACCTTCGAAACAATAACGCCATGCGGCATAACTTTTTATTTCGTATATCAGTTCTACACGTACGATATTATCAAATTCAATTCGTTGTTTCGATACAAAGTAGTACGCGGCCAGACGTTTGTTCAGCTGCTGGCGTCAATAGTCAACCAGGGGGCAATAACGCAGCGATGGAAGAGGCTAATATACAGGAATAGGGCTGGCGACTGGGAACTAGGTTGAATTAACTTATTAAATATTAAACATTTAGAAAAATATTGCCCTCTCTAAAATTGCCTCTTTTAGGCTTAAGTTTAGGCATCGTTACAATGATCCGACCGATAAAATGAGGTACTGGATCTCATTCCAACAGTTATAGGTTTCCTCAGTTTTCTTTAAGTAAATCGAAACTCATTTTATGAATCACCTTTTATGGGTTATATTGAAAGATACCCGCGAGCTACCTAACTAGTACTACATTATCAAATCTTTCTGAGAATACAAACTTGATGGTACCTATGTAAAAATGAAAATATCCTTTTTTGACCGAATTCAAAACATGGAAGGACGTTCTCAATTCAACACATTTTTTTCTGTGTATGTTACCTGAAATCTTCATGTCCTGTGAACCGATTTCGGTTAAAGTTCATTTTGTATCAGATACAATCATTATACTTGTTAGTCGTCCCGCATGCGTTGGTGTCTGACTATCGGTTGAAGACACCACAAAAGCTTGAGGTCGCTTTTTATTTGAAAAGTTCTTAACAACCCTAGCAGTATCGCATGAGTGTTGGAAGGCCATCGGCCAATAACACATAATGTGACAGCGCGCGCCGGTCACGACTTTGTTCCGTTTTTAATCCACAAAATTTATCGTCTATACCTGACTATCCGGTTTACTGAAGAAAGAGAGGAATACATGGAGCATTACATAATCTACTCAGGAATGTTTTCATTTTGCCTGAAAACTCTTGGCTTTCATATAAGCAAGAAGAAAAGTTAATAGGACTCTGCTGCAAGTTCGGCTGGGTTCGTAGAACAGAATATTATTTGCGTGGATTGCTAAATATTTTGCTGCTAAGCAATAATATGCTATTGTGTTAAAGTTTTAAGGGCAATACAGTATAATTATAGTTATATTACTGGGCATATCAAACTTAACAACTGAGATGACAACATGAAATCGCGGTAGTAATACAACTGGAAGTGCTGGTGTCTGTCGTCATAATACAGGTAAAAGTAGCGAAGGTTGCAACACCAGTACTCCGAAAAATACTACATTGTCACCGTTTTCCGTACATAATAAAGACTCATTACATCAGCTCTTAGGCATTAGACAAGCCCTACCCATATTGTACCTGAAACACTCAAGTTTTACTATGCAAGGGTGAATTCACGCCCAAGTATTATCACGATGTTTATAGTTGGTAGCGTTCCCCATAAACATCGAGCTGACAAAGTAAAAACTGACAACACAAATAAAAAGCTGGCAGGGTGAACGACGTTTATATGGTCAGTAACGGAAAAATTCTTAGATGACCTTATGCGCGTTTTACTAAAGTATTTAAAACATACCACTGAGATTTAATACTAAAACTTGTTTGTATCTATGGAAGTTTTTACAGATTTTCTAAAGAAAAAACAGTTGGAAATTCTGTTCAAAACAACATGATAGGTACAAATTTTTTTCCGCAAGTTTGGAAGTATTTGACCTTGTTTTTATTATCAAAATCTTAAGAGATTCCTCCATCTGAACGAATACCCCGTAGCACAATATGAAAAGGTGCTTCGAGACCTCTAATTATATGCATTAGGATAAGCTACGATCTAACCTTTAGTGAAATTCACTCAAAAATATTTCGCTTAAATTGAGCTTCTACATTTCGCTATTCTGTGGCTGCACCCAGTTATACCGGCTTATACCGGGCCCGCTAAGTAATTTATCCGGGATTCGACTTAACCGCTTTACATCCCCGGATTTAAAATAAGGACACCATTAATATGCGTCGCGGGGAAAGCAAATAGCAACAAGCATGGCGTCGGCAGATCAACGACGCAGGCGGGACAGTAGGCAGAAACGTGATGTTTGACTAGCTTCTAGGCTGAAGGTCAAGGGCGGCGAATTCGATGTTATTTTGACCAAAAAGGTCATGTTTATGTTTGCTTCCGTTTAACGTGATGTTGCCCTCTTCTGTCAAGCGTTTTCCCGGCTTGTTACCAAAAGCCAATATACCTTAAAGGTACTTGTTGTGTGTTCAATGAAGAAGTATTTTCTTTCAGTTCCGTAAGATTTAGGACATGTGTATTTGTTCTCACTTGCTATTTCTTGATAGATTTGTTACAATCCATACAAGAACATAGCTTTAGTTTAACTTTAGCTTCAGGATTTCATGTTCCTATTCCTGTTCTTTGATACAGCCTACCTAAACCACAAATTACAGCCCAACGTGAACATACATACAGTCATGCCGGGATTCACTGAAAGATTAGGCAGAGGTGTAACATAAAAAGTCCCCCATGTCATAAGGGTCGAACTATCGCTATCAACTGGTCGCAAAATACAAACTTCGAGCTGCTACTATGAACATTTCCGAATGGGAAAACACAAATACATATACACACACACACACACACACACACATATACATATATATTTACGCGCTCATTAGAACATAACATAACTACATTGCGTCAATCAAATAAAGGGCGGGTAGGCAAACAAGGTACGTTTGTTCTGCTCTCGCGTAATCTTGAGTCTGAAGACGTTGGCAGTAATTGTTTTATTGCAGGCACTAAAAGGGTCCTGAGTTCAGTCGGAATGGTAATCGCGCGATTCACAAACAAGCGGCGCGCGATCGTCGCGGCTTATCGCGACCGCTACACTCCGCTGTTATAACTGTTTTAGATAACATTCTGATGAATCGCATCTGAGGTATACTTCATTTTAAAGGATTTATGTTAATCCTACACAAAATTTGTGTATAATGCTGAAAAGGTATATATGGTTTTGCTGGAAAATATCATTGTGATGAATCGTACGTTTCATTATTATGAAGTGGATATTTGTTGAATTTTAATTAATATTACACAAATGTTTTACAATTTTTAAAGTAGTTGGCGCTGGCAATTTTCTTTTGTCATTAAACTGCCACAAACAGAAAGTCCAAGTCCAAAATCCATGCTACTAAAAATGTCAGAGAGAAAACCCAATGCTTGAGCTGAGATTCGGACCCGTAACCTCTAGCGTAGCAATCCAAGAAAATCATACCATAAACAATAATGTGTCACACAGAATATTATATGATGTAATATTTAATACAGATAATGTTCTCCTACATCAGAATCGCTAGAAGGGTGCAGAGGAACACGACATCTTGAAAGCATTTTTAAGTACATACTGCTAATGTACGCCAGCTAATAAATTCAGGTTTTCGTATAATCCGCGGCACGCTCCGCAAGTCTGCGGGCGTTCTTTGTTATACTTCACAACTTCATATTATTAAGCAAGGGTAAATAGAAATACTTTGTTTCAAATTCACAACCTTTAAATGCCTCTTGTCTAGATCGATAGAGCGATAGTCGCTATCGAATTACTTAGAAATCATAATGTAAATATGTACCTGTTATTTTTGCTTTTTAGTTCCTAGATGTTTATTTGAGGCGGTTTGTTTTTTGTTTAAAAATAATTTATTTTAAAAGTTTTAGTAGAATATAGATTTATTTTGTTTTGTACCCATTATATTACAAATTATGGGGAGGCCAACTAAACGCACTGGCCTAATAAGACAGCGAGGTTTCGGAGAAAATCATAATATCATCTATGTATATTTTTTATAAAATTTTCGATTTTTTTAACCCTTGTGGTTAAATTTTTTAAACAAAAAAAGAAATTTCAAAATCGGTCTACAATTGACTGAGAAATCGCGTAACATACATACAAAAAAACATACAGTCGAATTGGGAACCCCCTCCTTTTTTGAAGTCGGTAAAAAAGAGGTTTATCATTCTAAAACTATGAACCGCGAGTGACAGACGATTAATGAGAAGCAAAAAACAATTAATTCATATCTGCCTAAAGTAATTCATTTTGTAAATAAAATAAGCAATAAATATGAGTGTAAGGAGCTTATGCAAACTAATGGTAGCGGTCGAGTCTTGAGGAGTGGGCGGCTCGGTTTTAAATCCATTAGGCAGAGTAAAATATCACTGCAAGCCTGGCTGGCCCTTGTCTTGGGTACTTACAGGGAAGCACTGGGTGCAAAGAAGTCATCTGTGCGAACAAAACATCAAACAAGATTGTAGTTATAAAAACCCATATCATGAACGAATAGTTGTAGGAAGGTAAGTAAAAAAATAAACACCTGTCAATTAGGGGACTGTTAAAGATAACGTATTATTTTCTATTAACGTCTACTATTTCTGTAAAGTAATTAGAAACCAGAAAAAGGTTTAGCTAAGATCCACCTAGCTGTTGTTAAGTTTGAGAAACTAAAGCTAATCTAATGATTATAACACGCAAACTACCTATAAAGTAACATAATACCGACGGCAATAACAGTTTACAGGCAGATGCTGTAAGGAATCCGAAACATCGGGATTTATTAATATCAACAATAGCGCTATAAAATCCGTAAAAAGTAGTTTTATTATATTGTAACACTCAGGTAAGTGTGAAAACCCGTAAAAAAATAACTTTTACGTATTTCTTCTTCCAGCTCTCTTTCTACCATTACGTATTTAAATGAATACAGTTATCTACGTAGTACTTACGTACGTACTGAAGTATCTAAGTGTTTCTAGAACACTTATAATCCAGCCCTGCGCCCCGCGCCCGCCTCAGTATAATCTCAGGCCCCCGATTAACGTTTCACTCTTGAGACCGTAAACTTTTACTTTTGATAAGGATTACTACAACACCGCCAATGAATTACTGAGTACTGAGATACCAAGTTTCTTTGTCAAACACATACACCATTGATTTCTTTCTTTCGTCGGACGGGTACCCAGATAGGTCTTTTTGACAGAGGTGAGGCACATGGTACATTTTCAGGTCATATTGAGATGAGTCTTTTTCCGCGACAAAAGAACTCGAAACACCGGGACTATAGACATAGACGGTGTATAATCTCGGTATGTCAGAAACAATATAGTTTCAGTATGTCAGATACGATGAGTATGTTGTGAGAAATCTTTGTCATGGAAGTCGTGTATTTAATTATAGTAATTAATCTCAGATCGTTTTATTCAAAGTAAAATAAACAAATAGTAGTTTAACTAGCCTAACCGGCGGTGCTTTACGTTCTTGCCAAACTTTCGTCATAAATAAGTATATGGCCAAAAAAGCCCGCCTTTATTGAATACCGATAGGGTTTATTATACCGCCGTTGTTACAAGAACTTACTTTAAAGACTCTTCGGCTTTATGTTACATTAAAAAACAACATTGTGGGCAACAGTATCGTTACGATAAGCCAGCAGTGTTTTGTTTTAGTGTCTATATGGAGTAGTCCACAAGATGCTATGTAGATATTAATGGATAGAGAAATCTCTGAGAACTCACAGAAACTTGGACGGGCATTTATATGTATGATCCGTAAAGGATTTGATCTCGCACTCGGGTCGCTTTCGCTTCGCTTCGCTTTCGCTTCATTTGTACAAAGATGTATTTACAGAAATAAACATCATCTATTATTTTTGCTTTCGCTTCATAACTCTTACTTTGTGCAATTTATTAAATAGAAATAGATCATGTTTTCTCAAAGGTAAATAATAAACCTTAAATCACATCAAGCAACATTTAAATTCATTCAAGTATAAACAACTATTATTATTTTCGTTTTATTTTAGTAAGTACATTAAAGTCCTTTTTATTATTTTCTGGTCGAATGGCCGCCCACTCAGTAATTACAAAACGGTCCACCAAACAGCTTGGAATGAACGAATTGCCAATCAAAACATTCAAAACGACATTTAATTAGAAGACATTTTTATAATTAAATTAGAAACGAAAGTAATTATATTATTCTTAGGAGAGAAAATGAAATAACAGGCGTCCTTAGGTATAGGGGTTTTATTCTATACTAGGTATATTATCGTTAAAAATTAATCAAGAATTCGAAAAATTATTACACCATAAAATCAAAACCATCTATCTTATGGGGTTCTTCAAGAAGGGAGTCAAGGTTTTTGCAGAATCAACAACGCGTGACTGAAACTTCGGTACTGTAAACATCCACAGGCTGCGGCAACCGCCTACAATCCGAAATCCGGGCCGAAAGCTAGTTTTCCACCCTTGTTATATATAAAAGAACTATAGGAAATAATATAGGAAAATTATTTTACTCGGTAAGTATCATAATTTTTCCCACATTAATATGGTAGACTAGGCTGGCCCTGACAAACGTTGCGACATGACGAATATTGACGAACACGAATAGTGAAAAGGGAAAACGAGGTCTTTAAACTCCACAGTAAGACTTATGGCTAAACAATTTCCGTACAGCCACAGTGAAACTATTATGGCAATGCAATATTTAGAATACGATCGAATATCATCATTGGCCATAACATCTTAAGAGATAATTGTTGCAGTGCTCAATTTGGGTATAGCAGTGTAGCTAACTTTTACTTGTAATGAAGTATTTCTTTTTATGACTTGTCGCCAATCGCAGCGCGACATCGAATCTTAACGACCTTAATAATAACATGTATATCCCAGCTTCGTGTACCAAGTCAGTCTAAAAGGGTTCTTTGTCCAAAAACAACAAAATACTTACAGTTAACTGACGTCACAACTCGAGAAGTGCTTTATATTTTTCTTACCTTAAGAGGATTACCCGAAGTCCGGACGACGAAGAAATTCACAGCAGCCGTAATTTATCTCAGTAATGTCTGTACACCCTGCCCCGCCTCTTTTGGATCCCGCATCAAGGCCGCGCCTTGAATTTAAAACAAGCGGCAATTTCTTTGGCTCGACGTTAATTTCCTGGGAACAACAGTGATTTAGTGGCGAGTGATTCCGCGGCTGTATTCCACAGAGTTTTTTGGCAACGGTACTCTAAATACAAGGGACCTAAAAAGGTCACTAAGAACTCCTTAGCAATGCTAGTATCTGCGCCACCCGCGATACTGATTCACGAAACTAATTTATAACTAATGTGACTGTTAGACCTTCAATACTAAAACCTAACAAAAGGCTAAACCTAACAATAGACGAACGAAGAAGATTTTTTCTATAGTAAAACTTTCGTGTTTTCCTTTGCCTTAGGAAAAGCTGCTTATGTCAAAATAACTTCGATACCGATATGTATAGTTTGTTATTGGTATCAAGTTATCAAAACTACATAAAATCTTGACAGTGAAAGATACAAGGCATGAGGTGCCACACAGCCACAATTCTCTTAAAAACTTTCATAAGCGACACATTTATTAAATTTAATAACCCCATTAAGTTAAAAAACGCGTCGTTAAGGCTAACAGCTATGGTTTTGGCGTAATGTAGGGAGATGTAGAAGGTAAAAAGCCGACCTTCGCAGAAAGTGTTCACTGAAAAGGAACTTTGCAAAGATATTATCATTATTCAAAACCTGAATGTCTAGACTTTTAAAAGAGAATGATTTTCTGAGTTCGTTTCGGCGTTTCTTCTCAGATGTTGCCATTTAGATATCTAGAACCTACTTGTTGTAAATATAACTTTCATTGACATTCTTCAAAAGTTATATTTACAATCTTATTTCTTTCCCAAAGACAATTTATACAGTGAATAGAGAATAATTTAGCGCTCGCTCCTGATCGCCAAATCAACAGAGTAAGCCTTCTGCACTTACCTGACCACTAGCTCGAGGTAGACAAAGAGCTTCAACTATGAAACATAACATAATGTTATTAGCATAATCCGTGCATTAAGCACTTCAGTCCGTCTTACTAAACCGGCTTTATGGCCCAGAGTTCTTAACGATGCTGCAGATGCAAGTGAACAAACGAGCATTGTTCTAAAAGTATTGCTTACTTCCCACTAGTTTTCTTATTATATACCTACTTGAGGTCCTGGGTTGGATTCCTAAGAGGAGCAAAATTTTTATGGGATATTCTCAGTAGTAGCTAGAAGTTTGGACTTGTGCCGGATCAGTTTGCGAGAAGGCTGCTCCCTATTTCATGGAACCTAAAAACATACCGGCGACGCTCTATTAAACTAGCCGCCTGCGGCTTGTTCTGCGCAGTGTGTACAGAAACTATTAACCTACGACCTTTTGCGAGCTTCAGGCGATGTCTGTGGTATATAGTTTCATTAAATTGAAATAATTAATCCAAACGTGAAATAACAAATAAATTGGCAACACTTAACAAAACGCCTCGTGTTGTGTAGATTACAAAAGCTATTTAACTAACAAGCTACTGAAATGAAAAAAATAAAAAAATTTAAGGAAAAAAACTATTAAAAAAAAAAAAAAATTAAAAAAAAAATATTAAAATATTAAAAAATATTAATATTATTGTCAATTGTAATTTAACAAAAGCTGTAATTTTATAGTTATTAGTTTTTGTTCTTATAATGCAGTACAGCGTACCTACATTATACAAGACCATAGTGCATGTAAGATGCTCCTTTAGGATTCTGATCTGATTCTCTATATTCAGGTGCTTATTATTCTCCTGATCAGTTCTTATAGTAGTGGTAGGTGGTTTTTTCTGTCTCTTACCTCTAGAATTTCAAAAGGTTAATTAGCAAAATATTATTCATTACAGAATTACTTGTCCCAATTAATATCTCTCAAAGACCCACCCATGTCTCGTAATTAATGTACACAAAATTACCTAAATCTGGGCCAAAAGATATCCCGAACAAATCCTAGAATTACCGGGGAATGTAATTGTAAAAACAAAGGTATGTAATTAGGGCCGGGCAGGCGGGGGCTACATCATATTGATACGAGACAAGGCTCGCTATAAGCTCTTACAAGACCTTGTTTGTGCCCCAAGCTATAAACAATCAGCGTGGTATAATTATTTTTATTGTAAGATTATCAAAAAAAATGGATGGATTGAATGGATTGATTGCGATACTGCAACAAATTTACAATTAATAGTCACAGTTAAATTCTGGTATTTTGTTCATGTCATGTTCATGACATGACATGACAAGACTACATTCTCTACTTTAATATTAAAATTAAATACTCTACACCAGGGTTCCCCAACTGTGTGGAGCGGTTCCGAATTATAAGTAGGTACTTAATATTTTCATAAACCTAATTTTATTTTTAATTGACTTTTGTTGCGCTCCTTGTCATCTCTGTACCTAGGGAAGGAGGCGCGCCCCACTGGTTGTGAAATTTTGGGCTGCCCAATGTGTCTGCGTCTCGCCACAACAAATTAAGTCATTTGACAAAAGACCCTGTGAAAGATCTATTAATATTAAAATTATATATTTTATTTTTTAGGAAGTAGGTCTGAATACCTACTTCCTAAAAAATAAAATATATAATTTCGGCATCTTGTTAGACTGGAAGCCGACCCCAACATGGTTGGGATAAGGCTACGAAGAAGAGGTGTAGTGGTAGGTATGTCGGAAAAAATGTAGCGTAAATTCAAAGAAACTAACTAATATCGCCCCCCGTCTACACCTTACGCCGCAGTCCAAAAGATGTCTCTTCATTTTACACCAAAAATAAAATCTTTATCCGGGGATTAGGGAGCGCGGAGGGGTGGTGGGGGGCAGCTATAATTTATCTCACTAATGGTTTTAAACCTGACATCTGCCCTTTTAAGAGGCCCGTAAACAAGACGCCACAGTTTATATCGTGGCAGTTAAAATGCATTTTTCCTCGTCCTTCCGTTACTTGCCGTTTAGGAAATTGGTTTTGGAGAGAAGTGTGGGAACTTAGCTTGAGAAAATAACGCGAGAGAAAAAATCTGATTCTGATCGTAACATTTTGAGATAAATATATACTTATAAGAGTATCATGATTGGTACAGTGTGAAATCGGCTTTCGGATTAAGGGTTGCACGTTGAATTCCCCCACGATTAAAATATTATAAGTATGAGCTGCGGACAATTAAATCATTCTTATAGATACCTACACCCTATATAAAAAAGAAACCAGAGAAAGTGGCAGAACTTTTTGATGACCAAACCTATCCTATTGTAAAAGTTTTTATGTCTGATGTCTGAATCAAATCATCTATAAAATCTCCATCAAAATATTGTACATTGAAGTTAAACTCAAAGATAAGTTAAACAAGTAAGCTGATCAGGAAGGCAGTTAAGTTTAGGAGAGTGAACTTAGCAGTAAATTTACTTAGCACTTACCGACCCAAACTGCTTACTAGACTTGTGCCAAAACTTAAACAATTATCACTGCTAGACCATTATTAATATTAAGGTTAGATATTCTAATGGGTTAACCAACTGTTTAAGTTGCCATTACTATGTAGGTACTAATAACTGATGCATTTTTAAAAGTATATTCTCCATAAAAAGATGCTCCCGCGAAGTTCTTTGTTACGGTAATTTCAAAGGTGTAATGCAAGATAAAACTACAGGTTTTTCAACAAAACACACACAACACAGTAAAAGCAACAACCCTCTCCACACTAGACATAAAACTAGACGGCCCAAGTAAACCCTACAACGTCTACTTAAGTCGCCAAATCTGCTGTTGCTGAAACCAGCTTAAAATATAAACAAATGTCTAAATAATCTGCATCGGGTGGGTTGCGATAGCCGCCTTATAGCGCTAGTGATGGCCAGAAGTACTCGCTTTATCTCTAACGACAACTTTTGCGGGGACTGTGGGTCCTTAGGATTATGCTAAGAGTATTGTGTATTAATATTTGTACGCTAATTCGGATGGAAAGTTGTTGAGTCATGTCGTTACAAGAAATCTTCATACTATTTACTTTCAGCTTACATACTATCACGCTTTTCACTCATTGGGGTAGCCAGAGAAGGTACACACATTGCCTGTGCTTCTTCTACCTTTGTCTTATCGAATGTGATTTGATAGCAGTACGTTTGCCGAAATTGGTCCTTATTTCTGTTACTGGAGAAATGGAGCCCACAAATAATTACTTACATACTTATATAAAATAAACATGCAATACTTCATTCACTGCTGGTGACAAGAAGGGTCGCTAAAAGCACTAGCGTATAGTAGGAATGGCAATTGTTTAAATTACTTTTAACCAACCATGCAATGCTAAGTTTACAAGGCAGACAAATAAGTGTGTCCCTGACTTGAACTCCGTTGTAATGGCTCAACTATGCAGACAGTAAAAGCATTGTTAGAAGCACTGAGTTAGAAGCAGCGCTTCGTTATTTCGAGTGCGCCGAACGAACGACAAACAATTTGATCAGAGCTCGCTTTAGTGCGGATAGAAAGTTGTCAAGTGGGAGATACTGAGTTTTTAATGATTTGTTGAGATGTGTTGCGAATTGCGATATACAATGTGTGAGATGGAAAAAGAAAGCTTCGAAAAAGACAAACTGCTCCTCATAACGATAGATTATATACCATCTCGCTTTTGTTTCTAGAAGGAGGACACCCTTCGCCGTTATGTCTCAAATAATAAGTGGAGAGCCCGTTGGAAGCTGCTGTTGACCATTTCCTAATCGACGGAACTACTCAATTAAGGCGAGGCATTGACACACTATGAATCTGAAATCGGACCCCCGCCCCGCGCCATCCTCTTACACCCCGCAAATACTTCGTGGTTTGTCATCGTAGGCTCGCGCTGTGGAACAGAGACGTCATAGAAAGACAGAGTCGCGCTTACTATCTTTATTTTTGTTGAAAGAATATTAATTTGAACAATTATTTTGTGTAATGTTAAATGGATATTTTAAGGGGTTGTTCCCAGAGGTCAACGATTCCATAATAATAATAATTAGCTCCAGGGCCGGCCGGACAGCACAAGTTTTGGTTAAAATGGCTAATAAATGTTAAATGGTTATAGCCGTATGCGAGAGCTGCGCTTACGTGTATCCTATCCTATCCTACTAATATTATAAATGTGAAAGTTTGTGAGGATGGATGGATGTTTGTTACTCTTTCACGCAAAAACTACTGAACGGATCTGGATGAAATTTGGCACAGAGATAGATTATAGTCTGGAATAGCACATAGGCTACTTTTTATCCCGGTAAAATGTATGGTTCCCGTGGGATAGCGGGTGAAGCCGCTGGCGGAAAGCTAGTTTCCTATAAATACACATCTGTCTGAGACTGGTGGGATTTTATATTGGTACGTCATGTCATTTAATTATTATCATCATCTATAGTGTCTGCCTGTCCGATGGGAAATAGGCGTGAAGATATGTATGTATCATCCTCTACCCATTTACTTCTACTAAGTACTAGGTACGGGTCTTCAATCAGAACGAAAGTGGGATTAGATTAAAGTCCACCACGCTAACATTTTTAATTACAGTTCGAAAGCGTAAATCTAGTTTAATTGCGACCGAAAATTATTCAAGTATTAAAAATTTAAGTTCTATTTACCGCTCAAGAACGGAGCTTAAAAACATTTCTAACCCTCCAAACACCTGAGTAAAACGACAATTAAAATTCTACTTAACTCCGTTGCACACCGGGTAACATTTAGCTGTGAGTTTTTCTCTTAAAATATAACGCGTCGGTGGTGCGGTAACAAAAAATATAAAAATCGCTCGGACCGCGCCCGTTATAAATGGGCGGTAATTAGGGCACACAACGGCACCTCTTTCACCCTCTGCCATCCCTGAACACACCGCGCCTCGGATATTCACCCCCGACGTGCTCACGTGGCCGACTTTTAATCTATGAGAAAGTTGCCAAGCTTCGATGCTAAACTGCTAAAGTTTAAGTTTCAGAAATCGATACGGTTCATCCGATTCGAAAGTTAAAGTTTGAGATCTGATCGATTGATATTCCACATACATAGATAGGTTGTTCGTGTTTTTTATAGCTCGCTAAAAAACTTTCTGGGATTAGGGTAGTAGACAATTTTCAATCGTACCTACTTACCTACATTAGCTTTTGGTAAATAGGGCAAAAAAATACTTATAATATATTAATCATTTTTCAATTTTGCATTTTTAGACTAATTTTTCATCTTTTGACTGGAGACGAATTCGTCTCAATGTTTTTATATTTGTGCCTATTCACTTTATTGTTTATAAACCGTTTTTAATGGTTCATTTTAGTTAGGTTTACAGAATTGGCATCCCTAAACGTAGCCTATGGATCATAATGTAATATGAAGTAGGTAGACTAGTAGGTATACCTACTAGGTAAAAACACAAATTAATAAATCAGTACCGCTCTCCAAAATATAAGTACTTACACATACTCACTGTATATTTTTAGCCACAAACAGTCCACCCTTATTTTCCGCATAGTCTATAAACATCCCAATTTGCGTTATACAGAAAATAACCTATTTAACAGACTAACAAAACAACAGACCAAATATTCCACTGAAACTTACACTAAAATATTCATGCGGATACGTCGGCGCCCGGTGTGCCTCGGGGCTTTATTTTACACTTTTTCCTATTCGCCCTGTTATATGGTTATAACATAGCGTCTAGGCTATCATTTTTTGTGGATATGATACTTTTAGCACGTGTATTATAAGCGTTTGGGTAAAAACTTGCGTTTTCGGAATCTCTTTGTTTACGTTACTTTCTGTTTAATTCGCAAATTGTCTAGAAATATTTCCTGACGCATAGTTTAAAAATTATGAACTCTCTATTTTTTGGTGATATTTTTTTAAGGAATCTAGAATTTATTAAACTCACAAAACCGAAAAGCAGGACGCAATTTATAATGAAATAGTTACATATTTTCTCAGAAAAATCTTATACATATGTAGAAGAAAATATAAAAAGAAACTTATTTTGTTAACGTAATTAAATAATTAACCAATTAATACTACTAACTATAAGAGCAAGAGGACAATATTTCTTACTTTGTCCTCTTACTCCAATTCAACAAAGTAAAAGCAAAAATATAGCAAAACTACAAAAAGGCATAAAACCAATCCATTTCGAGGTTTAATACAGCTCAATATGCGACATCGTCGGCGCAACTGTGAATGCAGATTTGAACTCATAATATGAATATTGCAGGCTCCTTGCGACCAAGCCAAAGCCAAATGCGAGATGAAAATTTAATCTGAAATGATCACGGCGGTACATTCGTTGGGAATTATTCATACGGCCACTGCGACGAGGTAATAAGTAAAAACTAACAAAGAGCAGAAATATGAGTGGGCCGCCATTATAACAATAAATGTCCCCGCGCAAAAAGTGGACGCGAAGCAAAGAGACGCTATTCTGCACCTGGCTTAAATATATCGTTATGTGAGCAGCCGATATTGTATTATTGTACAGTATTATTCGGTTTTTTTTTAATAGGAGAAAACGTGATAATATGCTCAAATTTAATAATTATAAAGTCTAATAAGATGACGATAGGCTGCCTGATGGTAAGTGTTACTCACAACTTGACGCTAACAACACCCGTGTAGTTGTTATGTTAGATGTCTCGCCTCATTTGACCAGAAATTACACTATGGTGGTTTCAGAATATATACGATAATGAATAGTGATACATCGTGTCCCACTCACTTTTCTACTCTTATTACAAGCTAGTTTCCAAACAAAGAATCTCTCCAATACGCGCCAAGCTCTTTGAGAATAGCCCCCCGTTGACACCGGACCTGCAAAGTAACGCGGTGTGCACATATGCACTTATTTTGTTTTGTTTTGTTTCGCACGGCGTTTGTTCTCCAACGGTTTTGTTTTAGTCATTTTTAATTTGCGTTGAAATTAAATAGTTGTAGCTTTTTAGAGATATTTGATATTATGATAGCATCTTACATGTATGTAGTACATATTTTCATCACATGGCGAAAACGAGGCGTAACGAAAGCGAACTGACTGAATAAACATGTCTATATGATGCGCTATTAACATTTCTTTATCACTATATTGGGTTCTAAAGCAAACAAATCGCTCCATACATCGTAAGAAATTAAAAAATAGCATATTATGATCATCGTTTATGAGTCTACAACTATTTACTTCGGCAAAGTGAAGTTAAGGTATGACACGAATTCATCACGGTTTTAAACAACGATTGCTGATCACATGCTTTCTCTCCCAAACAATACTGTTGTTTGTATATATTTCATCAAAATCTTTGCGCAGTATTTTGTTTAATTTTCATATCTAAGTACGGACAACAAAATCCCTCGCCTACAATATACGGTATTTTGAAATTCAATGGTAGCCGCAATTCGCATGCGAGTTACCTCGTAAAGATGTACATTACGGAATCAAATATGCGGTATTCAATATGAACCGTCCGAGTAGAAATGCATTGTAACCTTGCTTGCGTATGAATGGGATAAGCATAAGCACTACTGCTATATAGGTACCTGCCTACGTAGATGAGAACCCCAAGAATATCTTTTTTATTATTATTATTATTTGTGATCGCTACTGGATGAGTTAGAGCATAATTTAAAGTGCATTTTTTTTACTATAAGTCTTGTGTAATGTACCTAATGACGATTTCATCTTACCATCGCGCATCGGACACCACTGATCAGCCATTCTTAACCGTTGTCTTATTAATACTACAGGGTTGTAAGCAATATTTCTGCCTTAATGTCTACGCCATCTCTGTAATAGTTGCAATATATAAGTTGTGAAAATGCCCGCTTCAATGTGTTACAGACATATGATGGAAATGAGCTTAGTCTAGTGGGACCTTAAAAATATTATTATAGTAAAAGATATCAAACAATTATTAAACGAAACGAAAAACCCGACTGCGTTAAAAGTACTAGGTAACTAAAAATATGTAAACAAGCTCTGTGATATTGGAAAATGTAGGTATTGCAGGCGGGACGGGCTGTTTGTGTTTGTTTGGATGATCATAAGTATGTATTTACAAAAAAGTATATAAGTATTTTTTTGTAGATATAGTACAAGATCTGCTTAGTTTGGGACTACATGGTGCTGTGTAAAATATCCCAGGATATTTATTTATTTAGCTTGTTAATTGTTTTTGTTACTGTTTATTGATTGTTTCGCCCATTTATGCCTGAAGTCGAGCAGGCCCCTAGAAAATTAATTAAATTTTCACCTGGCTTCTCCAACAAAATATACGAACCCCCATAAAACCCTTTACATCATACAACTTCTACTCATACATCAATACGTAGATAAGGGCGAATTTAAACGTACGGTCCTTGCGTCATAACATAATGCCAGTAATAACGTAGTGGGGTCGTTGTAACCAGTCGTGTGGCGTCGGCTTTATCTTTCCACTACATTTGTCGGGCCCGGTCGGCGCGCTGATCCGACAAAAATGTCGCCCTGTCCAATCACACCCTTAACCGACGTCTGCTATTGTCAATGCGGACGCGTAATGTCGGAGGATTTTTCGGTTAATTACAATAGTAGAAGCTTTAGATCGGTTAAAGGCAGTTTGTTCCAGCAATCCAGGATATATTATTTTTGACTATCCTTACTAAATTCTGGATTAATTTCGACAGATCATAGCCAATCACTTACACTTTCTAAGGTTAGGAACTTCAAATTATAATTCTTCTACATTGAGACCTTGCTAAAAATATAGCACATTTTTGTTACTCGTATAAACTTATTACAAAATACATCACGTATTGCGTACTTTCAGATATTCAGGCCAATAAGGAATGTTCGAAATGCTAACAATTCTATATATGCGAGTATTACTCAATTAGTATTGATACATTTTCCAGTGAATTGAACAGCGCTTATTGCAGTTACTCAGTGTAAGCAATCAACTAATCAATAACTAATATTATTGACGGCCCATTAGTGAAGTGATTGTAAACGCGACAGCTGAAAAAAGTTCCAGTACCTCAACCATGAGTTATATCGAATTGCTTTCGATAGGTTTTTTACGCATCGAAACGAAAAATGAATTGTATATTAATTATTTATTATATTTATTTGTAATCCCACCGATTTTAGTTCCTTACGTAACCGCTAGAGGCGCTGCGAGGGTTTTCCATCCAAATATTTTACGGCGTCGCTAGCGAGTTTACTGAGAAAAACTCATGGTCGAGACACGTTTTGATTACCAGGTCGAGCATAGTGTTGTTGGGAGTAGCAGCTCGGAATAGGTTCGGCCCTATTACATGGGACCTAAACATATTGGTGACCAGTAGGTGTACAGCAATACAGCTCTGTTTAACCCTTCTGGGAAAATAGTCAATTATGTAAATTTATTAAGGTCGTCAGGCCCGAAAAATCATGTATTGAATCAACTGGTCTTAACAGGCCAATCAAACCCCTACACACAGAAATAACAAAGATAAATTAATTAAATAGGACAGTGAAATACAGGTCCAATCAATACTGATACAGGCTAATTTAGAAGATCAGATTGCAAAACATCGAAAGGAGAAACTTAATTGGATCATTATTACAGGTACTTTTGAACTGACATAACTAGTTGTGCAGTTAGAAATAGTGGGCCTTATGGAGAGCATTTTATAAGTGCCTGTACATGGCTTATCTATACTAATATTATGAAGTTGATGAGTTTTTTTTGTTTGGTTCAACGCGCTTATCTCCGATTTGAAAAAATGTTTCAGTGATAGATAGCCCATTTATCGAGGAAGGCTATAGTCGATCACGCTACGACCAATAGGAGCGGAGTATCAATTAATAATGTTGCAAAAACTATTTTGATTTTGATTAATTGAATAGCTAAGTAGATCGAACCACTAGTTCTGTCAGCCCCTCGTATGAAACAGTGTAACATCATGTCGAACAATCTAATATAATTAATTCCTACTCATACACGCGTTAAATTTTGTTAACAGTGTTGATTTAGGCGGAACTGACTAAACACACAGTGTGTGTGTGTGTGTGTGCGTGCGCTCATGTGTTCTCACTGTACATGAGGTACGTTTTTACTTAAATACACATCATATTAGTTCTTCAAATAATATGTTACTGCTTAGATTGGTCGGAGATCATGGGTTGGATTCCCATGTCGAGCAAGTTAGATATTAGGCTTTTCTATGAAATTCTCATTAGCACAATAATTGTAGCTTGTATTAGCGCCCGTCTCGTCGTCAACATTTTAAATTCAGAATGGGTCATTGAACATTTTCATTCGTGCAGAAATCGAGATATCTGTCAATTTTAATTTGACAATAATTCTTTTTGCATAAAATATTGTTTTAATAAAAATAATGAACCCATTTCACCAATTTACTACAACGCAAATCAAATCGCATTGCAAATATATTGCAACTACATAAAATATGATATCTGCAAATCAACACACGTCAGTTTATTGGCGGGATATTATGATTTATATTATGGCGCCTAAATAATTCAATATGTAGTTGAAATAACAATGATTTGCACTAATTAATTACGTTACATTAAACAATGCGAAAAGCTATTGTCAATATTAACAATTGATTTTAACTAGTAGGCTAGCGTTTGTTTGCAAATTGATACGTTATATTATTATTATGTACAAAACAATAATGCTGTGCGCACAAATGCAGTGATCTTAAATGCCTTTTAGCGCCGTATCAGTTATACATAATATATACACATATAATATAGAGGGAATTAAATTATAGAGCGAGCTAGACAAGTTGCATTTTGACATTCGGATAAACAAACAAAATGTATGGAAATGACATTAGTGACGGCCCGATTTGTCGAAAGCTACACAAGCTTTCCTTTCCATTTCCATTCATTTCCATACATTTTGTATGTCGATTCGAATGTCAAAATGCAACTTGTCTAGCCCCCCAGTAATACTCGCCTAATATTATTATGGTCATATACTAAGGTCTCGAAGTCGAACCCACGGCAGGCACCTCTGACTTTTGACAAGCGCGTAATAATTAAAACACGCTTAATTAAAAGAAAGAATCTTAAGATTATTCGACGGGCCTGTACAGTCTATCAACTGTTACTCTTCACATAATAACAGTTGACATGATGGAACTCCTCCTATGCCCGGCATTGGGAGAGTAATTGGGAGGGTAATGTCAAGATTCCGCCTTCTACAATACCTCACATGAAGTTAAAACAAAATAGATAACACTGGCGTGTGACAGCCCACGGCTAAGCTGAAGGATTCGCAAATTAATTGCCATAATGAAAGTAAAGTTCGCTTCTAACGTGCCGCGATCAACCCTCCATCGCCGCTTTGAATATGATAATGCAAGCCTGGGGTACTTCAGTACCCGGGCCAACCGCCGCATGCCTCGTAACAGAAAAAGATAAATTATCAGACAGAAAGCTGTTATAATTTGAAAGCGTTTAATTTATTCCCTTTGAATTGTGTTAGGTGCAGTCTCGCAGCTGTATTTTTTATTTAATAATTTTATCTAATTTTAAATTCCATTGGATGTAAATTTAAATTTCTCGAATTCAGCGCTAAATGTTTTATATAGCCAATGTTTCGGTGAACGCTTAATTATTATTAGTGCATATTTAATGTGTGTTCAGCTACAAATAATGTTCTTATTTAATTTTCAGTAAAACAGTAAATTATATTTGTTTAGAGTAATCTATTCAGCTTTCAACGCATTAAATATCTCTTTGATGGTATAACAAATGGCATGTAATGACAGGGACCGACAGCTTGACGAGCCCTGTGGGATAACAAACAAACCGACTGACATATTATATAAATCATCCAAAGAAGGTTGTTAATAAAGCTCAACGTTATAGATAAGATAAATCACAAGTAATGTCGTCAAACACAATTTGGAACTTTATTTTTCTAATAAATAATGGCTTGCTCATCTTGTTTACCACACACATCAACCCTCCTTTTGTCCATCGCGATAAAAACGAGTAAACGCACAAATATAATTACTTATTTCTTTAATAGGATACATCCAGATCTGTGTGCATGATCTAATTTCACAGTCTGTAAACTAATATAATATCTCGTACGCTCGGAGCTATAAACTAGTGCCAGGCTATATAAATGTACACTTTAATTTCCAGTGTTAACAAATATATTTGAACACGAAGTAAATCTGGAAGCCATTACTCACCATAAGCCTCACCTCTTGTTGCGAGCATGACTGGAGTATAAACATAAAGATAAATTGTCCGTTCACATAGACCCTCGTGGCCTTTTGCGGGTTAAGTAATAAATATGCAAAGTTTAGGAGCATTTCTAGACAAAATCGTACCTATAAAGGATGGGTGTTCAAGTCACAAATTTTGCGAACAGGTGTGTTTAATACGAATTTTAGGCAAAATATTGGTTTTATCCACCTTTGGTATGGATAATAATGATTTAAGAATTATTTTCTATGAAAATACTCTCTACCTCCTCGTAACTGAGACGTCGCATTTTTAAATGGAGTAGAATTTTATGTCTCCGATAGAAATTGTATTAAAATATTCATGAATAATCGTTTTTAATGCTGAGATCCAATAAAAGTTGTCAATTCAAAATGATTATCTGTCCAAGTTAATGTAATTTTAAGAAAGTTTCTGCAAAAGATAATATTTTTAATAAAATCCAAGTTTGATTCTCGTGGATTCTAATTGAAAATACTTGAGAACTTTACACTTTATAGCTTATGAACAATAAAACTGAACAAGATTATTAAATTTCATAATGTAATATAGAGTGTTACGTCGAAAAGGTACTGTCCAAAGTAGTTTAAAATTAAACACTATATCCGTAGGCCTTACCTACTGAAAATATTCAAAGTACTAACAATATTCTCATCAAAAGTTCACAGAAAGTGAAAATATTCAAAGTACTTCTTCTTCTTTTCGTTTCAATGGTAAATCGTATTATTTATAGAGTTTGAGCCCAAAGTACTAAAAATAGTAATATAAAGATAGTAAATACTTGAATCATACAAAATCGTCTAAATCAGACAAGAATCGAGTGACTGGTATGACGTCATTCAAACGAGCAACCGCATAGCGGAAGTGATTATCCACCGGAAGTGGAGTGCAATGAGCTTCCGTTGCTCCACGTTTGATAACTGAAGCACCTGCGCTTCTGTCGCGCCGGTTAGGTTAGTGACGTGCATTATATTTGAACTAGTCGTACGTTACAATAAGTGCACTATGTAGATAAGTAGTTAGAATAATCTTTAGAAAAACAGAAAAAAATTAATAATATATTTATATCTATAAAGAGGAAAGATTTGATTGTTTGTTTGTTTGTCTGCATTGAATAGGCTCCAAAACTACTGGACCGTTTAGAAACATTATTTAAAAAAAATGTTTTGTGTAAAAAAATATTTTGGATGTAATATCTAGAAATAAACTATTCCATTTCCTTTTTTTTAATAGAAATAGCTAGTAAACCATGAAATGGTTAAACTGCGATGGCGGTCTTGACAAGCAAGAAAAAAAAATGTAGTTGATTCATATAAGAAGTTAGGTCGCTATACTCAGATAGACAAGGTTCCAAACTTACGGTAATAAGGCCATCACGCCTATATTCCCCAAAGCGTAAGGGAAGTGAAGACGGAGGTGTAGGAATGTACACCCACAGTGCGCCAGCAAGGCAGCTCTGAGCTGCTTATGATCTTCATAGAAAAACTCAATAACCTCGATCTGAATTTATCGTGGACATCGACCTTAAGTGCAGTAGTGGCGCTTACGATCACAAGACTAATTTGACTGTTAAGCTACATGAAAGCACTAAATACAGTCTTAAAGGTCTCTTCCCCCATCCAAAACAATTCACAGTAGAAGCGATGTACAAAATGCAATTATTTACGTCAAGACAGTGCACTACATAACTGGTGCTATAAACGTCTTGCAAAAAACAATCCAATTCCCTGCGCGAAGGTTCTGGAAGCACTGCCACGTATTTTAAGTTGGATTCAAAAGAGCCAGCCGTACGGAAACAGTCCGAAGGTCATATAATTAAATAGTTGTTCTCTATTTGAAGCCTCCGGAGGGTAATTTCAGGAAATGCTGCGAAAGGAGAATATTAATTTGCTCTGATTGAAGTGCAGCTCTATTGGGTGTTTCGTAGCGTAATTGAAGAACAGTTTGTAGTTTTCTTTGACTGAAGTGATAGAAGTAGGTAATGTTTCTGGGCGCTGAATGCCCAACCTTTGCAGGTTGAATAATTGTTAAAGAAATGAACATTGTCGTGTGTTGGCCCAAATATACGATGTTTCACATGTATGGCGCCTGTATATTAGTGTCTCTAGGTGTATAACGATTTTGGTTCCTTAGGAGACCGCTAGAGTTCAGGGTTTTCTATTCGCTAGCGTACACTACCAGTACCACTCCCGGCTAAGCAATTTTTTTACCTGTACACCCTAAAAGGAATATTATCTGTTATTTTTTTCAGATAAGAATTAGCCATGTCCTTCATTAGAATGCTATGTTCTTGCAATATTTAATTGTAATCTATTGGATTATTTAGGCGTGCGAAGGTAAAATACAAACACAAATAGAAACAAACAGAGTGACCTTTTCATGTTGCATGTATGTAATTTTCCCCGAATAGGACTGCGACTTTCTTACCAGAGAATCTAAACACATCCTTTAAAAATCGATGCCTTAAATACGTATTGAAGGTTTTAACAATAAAAAATTCATATTACGAAACTTGGCAAAACAATATGAGACATATTAATTAAAAATATGGCGGCCATGCCGTCGTGTCGTGGTGGAATTAATTAACGCAGCGCACACGCCGCGGAGCCGCAGCGATTTATTATTGCATATTGCTAGCTTTCTTTTGAATACTGCTCTTTATGCAATTACTTTGACACACAATTCTGAGAAGTCTTTATAATTAGATACACTTGATGAAAGAGTTAGGTATACTGGGAGATCAGACAAGTTGCATTTTGACATTCGAATCGACAAACAAAATGTATGTGAATGACATTAGTGACAGCCCGATTTGTCGAAAGCTTGTGTCATTTCCATACATTTTGTTTGTCGATTCGAATGTCAAAATGCAACTTGTCTAGCCCCCCAGGCTGTTAACGGCATCATTGTTTTAACAAAGATTGTGTAATAATAAATCACGCAAGTGTCAAAACGTAGGTAACAAACCCTTTGACGGATAATTATTTGTAACGCTATCTACATAATGTCAAGACGCAGATGTAGTCTCGTCACTTCTGCCGACTGTACATTGTTACGCAGAAAGCACAACACAACACATTTTTAGATGCACGTACAAAGGCGAGCTTAACCAAAATTGAGTTTTCTGCTAGCAACTGCTTTTCTTTGTCTGTACCTAGTTTCCTCGTTATATTCTGTATTTAGTCGTTTTTCTTTCATTACAGTTTTCGAGCTAAGTGTAACAAACATGGTTTACTATTCGGGTGGTTCATCATAGAGTTCCTTTCATTATCCTCGTAAATCTCTTACTTAATTTTCCCCTCCATTCAGTCGAACCAACATGAGTGCACCCATGTGCAGGATACCATTATCCTAGTCGTTATAAGTGAGTCTGCTTGGGTTCGATTCCCAAGCCGAGCAATGTTATTGAGTCTTTCTGGGTAATTCGCAGCAGCAGCTCGGAGTGTGCCCGGTGGCAATAGACTCGGTTTGTGGGTGATGTACATTAGTACGCCTCTGTCTTACCCTTCGGTGAGAATTCGGAGAATACAGACATTATGGTGTTATGAAAATATTTTCTATGAAAATTAAAAAATCAAATTAAAGTACCTCTCAAAACAATCTATTAAGAAGACTTAGCGTTCACGCATCAGAGATTAAATTATAATATTTAATGCAAGTCTGCACGAGAAATAATTAAAGTGGCGGCTAATCCCGGCTTACCATAATTCAGCTGATTGCCGTCTGATTACCATATCGCCGGCTAATACCTACTGCAGAGTTATCGGTGGATTTGGCCGGTGTTATGAACTCCTTAAGCTGAAGAGCTGGGCGTCCTGAGATTGTTGTCCTAGGATACTTCAAGGTCAATCTAGTGATAAGTGTACATTCAACGGTTTGAAAGAATTTTTATTTTTGTATTCTGGGTTTTGCGTTTTACACAATAGCTACATTGAAATTGTTTTGGATTGGCTATTAATACATTGAAATAAAACAACTTTTCACTAATTTTAAACCGGCCTGTGACAATTTATGTCCTTGCAAAGGATCTTAAAAGCAGAGATAAACTAATATCAATATGAATCGCAACTAAATCCGTAAAGAATAGCTTACATTTCTATGTTTCTATAATCACACACACTCACTCACACTCTTTCGCAAAAAACCTCTGTAGTCCCGCGGTCATTCCTCCACATTAGCTGGCAGGTCCAGGCGTCTCCAGGTGTTAGCTGTGTTTGGCGCATTAATAATTCCTACGACGTGCAACACGCGACGTGTACAAGACTTCTGCTGGAATGTTCCTCTTGAGACCCAGCACTGTGACCGCTTATGAAAGATTTTAAAATACGGTGAGAAAGAAAATATCTCAGTAACTGTACACGAGACATTTTCATTTAAATGTATTCGAAATTTCTTAGCTACCTTTGCCACTGCAAATTTTTTAAAAGATAACCTGACATTTTAATCGAATTGTTATTATTGCTACAAAACTCCTCCTTTTTAAGAAGGATGCAGAATATACCCTGTATTCTTCTATATTTTCTCGGTTCCATGTATAATGTAGCGAGATCTATCCCGCTACTGACAAAAACTTTACGAAACCACTGACAACGGATTAGCGAATTCTGCATTACGCTAGTTTTCTTACATCAACCATTGTGACGTGACCTACTAAATAAAACAATGTCCTGATTAAGATCCCGATTACGTCCAAATGGGATTTCCCCGAAAACATTTTCTTTTTAGAAAAAATCCTGTGTTGGGAAAATAAAAAGGGATTTCCCTTCTAATATTTGAATGTAAGTGGAGCCCACCATGCGAGTAGCAGTGGCGTTGCACCTACGCCGCTCTACACATTTACCGATGCTACGCCATCGGATGAAATTCTTAGCTAAAGACGATACCAGACTGTGTAAACTTCCCGCAATACTAGAATATCTAATATTGGGTTCACTTGTGTTTGATTATCATACAATACAGCCATTTCCTAAAGTCAATAGGTAAAGGAGAAACGCTGCTTGCGTAATTGTATGTATGATAGCATGAAAATTGCTTCCAAGTGATATGGTTTATCTGTCATAATAGATGCAACAATTTGCAGATTATGACAGATATTATGACAGAATATCTATTATCAAAGAAATGCTTGCTAGAAACAATTAAACCTCCCATTTATGTTTCATTTATGTCAGCAATTATCTAATTATCCAAAGTCCCTCAGTAAAGCGTGTGGTCTATCCCAAGAATAAAACCATTGATGGACGAACTAGAACTTTAAAGATTCCAAAAATTCCACTCATTTTAGTTTACAGAGGCGGGCGCAGTCGCGATTCAAATTTATAGGTCGTTTGGCGGGCGATGTGGACCAAACCGATTGGCTGGTTAGTGACTCGGAAGATATTATTGAGGCATAGTGAACCGGAGTTTATTTTAAAACTTCCACATATTTGTAGACAACATTAAAACTGCATTTTTATGTTGTTGACAAACAAAACGGAGGTTCTTAATATGACTGATCCTTTTATCTGTACATTACGCGATTACTTTATTTATTTAAGGCACATCAAAAATTTAGGGTACACAGATGAAGCCTGACATTATCATCAATAACAGACATGTACAACATTATAAATAAAATTTGAATTGGAACTATGATAATTACAGCGGAGTAGTTAGTCCTAATGGGCCAAATCAAAATACCTATGTAGGGAGCTTTTCCAGACTGCGGCTAAGGTCCAAAGGAGGGTAATTCGTGGGCCCCGTATCAAATTTTCCTTCACAATCGTTTCGATAAATGATCTGAGCCTATAGATTCTGTAAGGCATTCAATTTGTATAGTGCGGAGATCTTGAAAAATTTACCTTATTTTTTAAGAAAATAATTTCTTGCACTGAAGCCGCTTTTCAGGTCACAATGTGATCTAAGAAAAATATGACCAGTATACACAACAATACTTCAAGTAGTTGCAGTGCAACAGTTACAAAAATCACCGTTCTTACAACGGAATACGGGCCAAGTGAATAGTATGTGCTGTTGTACATGTGTGTACTGTAGCAAATATAAGTCTGAAACATCGAGGTGAGGTATAGGTAATAAATAATACACGGTAAGAGCGAGGCCCCATTAGTGCGTTGCGCTGCGTTGCGTCGTCGCAGCGTCGTCGCTGTGACGACGCTGCGACGACGCAACGCAACGCAGCGCGCAACGCAGCGACGGTTTCCATATATTTTTTACGACATGACCCATTAGACCGTAGCGTCGTCGCGCGCGACAATTCAACGGATCGACGGACGAGAGACGAAGCGAGAGGGAGGGTGATGCGCTGCGTTGTCGGTGCTCCGCTGCGACGACTGACAGTGATTCACTGCTAGAGGAGACTGCGACGCTCTTGCGCTGCGACATCGTGCGTCGTCGCAACGCAGGTGTGGCATACAATGCGCTGTTCCGTTGCGACGACGCGACGCAACGCAGCGCAACGCACTAATGGGGCCTCGCTCTAATACAGAAACATACATAATAATCGAAGCTCTTTCGAACATTATTACATAAAAGCAAACTGATTACGAAGCAAATAACAATTTCAATGTAATGACAACATCTAGCGAATGTATTTGAATGCACCTAATTACCTAAGTACTACTGTGGGTGTAGTACACAGTTTTAACCACACCGTCATAAGCATCGGTGGTTCAGTGGTAGAATGCTCGCCTGCCACGCGGGCGGCCCGGGTTCGATTCCCGGCCGATGCAGAAATCTTTTTGCTACTTTTGATATTTTTTTAAGTCTCACATAATTATTTATTATCATTTTTAGCTCCGTTAGTGTTTTATATATTTTTAAATTATTTTCATAAAATTCAGATAATAGTGGTTATTTTTTTAAATAGCATTTGTAACATTTCTTGTTTTTAATAGGTACCGAATATATCTAACAAATATTCTAAGAAACCATGAGTAGAAACAATAACAAAACAAAAAGTTCAAGATACATACATACTCGCAGGTACTAAGAAATTTATATATTAGTAGTCTGGAATATAACACACGTCGAGTTTACTTATCGCCTCGACGTTGCCGGACTAAAATCATAACACAACACCACTCAAGGTTAAATATTTATAGATAAGGGGCCATTATGTATTCAGAACAGTTTTATGTATTTTTATCAGTAATCTTATACCTACATTTTCGTTCACTTTTTAACCTTGACTGAGTTATAGGAATGCAATTTTATATCACGTCTTTATTCCCCGATGAGTAAAGAAGCGGAGTACATTAGCATTAGCCAAGCCCTTTGCCATTAACCGGACACAAATCCAAACTCTGCTACTGAAAATTACATAAAAAATCCTAATAACGCTTTGCGCGACCTGGGAATCGAACCCAGAACCTTAAGCTTGGCAATCATGTTCACGACCAAGCTTACGAGGCAAGAAAAGCGAGAAATCCTAGCCTGGCTTTAAAACTATAAACCCGTTAATAAAACTAACCGCTTCCATTACATTATCTATTAGAAATCGGATCCACAATAAATTCCTTTATTAGAAAATGCAGCGCAAAACGAAATGTAACATTAAACCAACTAACTTATTGGCGCCTCCGTAATATATTACAACCTGGTCCCATTCTCTTTGGAATCGAATGGCTATTACGCGTATAACATATGCGACTTAAATCCTGTGAAATTCAATTGTATTATATTCGTTTAATTAATGGATAACGAATGTTCTCGTAATGGCGCGAATTTAATATATAAGTTCGTTGGAGAATTATTTAAGTGTGAGGATGTATTGAAGAGGATTTGAGAGTAGTCGAGTAGCGTTTGGTTGCTTGTTAACACGCGCAAGGCGCAAAATGTATCGTACTGGGTTTTTGTTTTTGTGGAATTGTTCCCTACTTTGTTCCATACGAACTTTCATTCCCTAAATATTTTAAACCCATACAGGTCGAAACTTCAAAAAAGAATTAATGTTGCCATCAACACCTTAAGAAGAAGGGCTAGAGAAGACAGGCTTTATGAAACAAGGTATGAAAGTAAATTTTACTTGATATCTTCAAGCAAAATGTTAATTTACAAACAAAGGCTAACTAATTAGGTTACGTTTATACTAGGATATGTTTCAAACTCCGGAGACGTTGTTTAAAGACCGGTTTCATCATTTAAAATGTCGACCGACGAACTCGTAAATTCATTTTACATAAAAAAACTTTTACTGTCGCTCGTTCCCGTAAAATTTTGATAAAACATAAAATATAACACATAAAATACTTGATTCAGTGCCCCGAGATACAATTGTAATTATGCCCGGTTTATCTTCATAATAAAAATGTATTTTCTTACTTTCGTAAAATATTACTAGACAAGAAGGTCCACATCTTGTTTATAAAATGGCAATTATCATTATTATAATTATATTTATCGTCGTAAGCGCGACGCTACGCTCTGTCATTTGTTCGATTCCCAATTCGAGCAAAGCTTTATTGAATTTTTCTCAGTAGTATCTCAAAGTTTTGATTTATGCCATGTTGCAATAGACTGGGCTTCTAAACATATCGGCAAACTGTGCGTGTACAATAGTAAACCTCTGCCTAACCTTTGTGGGAATACAGGCGTAATGGTATGTTATGTTTATTATTACACGTGTACAAATATTAGACATATTATCTAATATTTGTACACGTTCCTATTCCCATAAGAAAAACAGAAACATTTTCGGGTCCTTGTCTATGTTATAAAAGTGTGTTCTTTAAAGGTGAATACAAATAGGGATACACGTGGGAGGATAACGGATTATATGAGGATCCCTCACCGTAAACCCACACACTGCCACCTTCTCCCTAGTGTAGTGGCCATAGGATTAGGACGAACACAAATTTCTGCCGCGCCCTACACGCGACAAATTCCTTATTACTCCAACTCGATGGGAGTCAAATTGGAGTCATAGTTGTTTCGTCCAACTTATAGTAGGTATCGTTGTTTAGATTGATAGAGGTCTACGTCTATGTACATTGTACATACATACGCTGCAAACTCGCAACGTTTATGTATCGGAATTCACTGCGAGACTAAAATCCAACCTGACTTGCATCGCGTGAGAGAATCAACCACGTTGGTTGATCGAAGCTTTATAGTCCGATAACATTATTAAAAAGACATGTAGGTACACGTTTTTTACTATTCATGTCAGCAAAGACCTGGATGTCTTCCTTGAGAACACATGGACACAAATATCTCAACAAAAAGAAGTGGAAGAAATGGGGGGAGGACTTTGCTCGGGACAGGGACAATTCAGGGTAATGAAACAAGCAGACGAGGCACCTTATGGCTAGTATGGTAGTCTGGGTAACGGAGAAGGGTAACTGGCTCGCACAAGTAATAGCCGGAACACACATAAAGGTACTTTACAATAAACCTATAAAAGGGAGGTGGCCAATCAATGAGACCCCAAAAGGTCTTCTCACCGAACAAAGATCTATCAGTATCAAAGACGAGCAGATTTATTTCAAAGGGCGATAAAGTATTAATTTTACTTCTTAAATTTTAATATGTTTTCCACAGTTTATAAAGGCATCAACCAATTTAGTGCTGAGATAATAACTAGCTAGAGGCTACGGTGCGCCATCTTCTCGTGTATACCGGGGCTTAGCACGCAGGATTACTGGGCCACTAATGTAGCCCAGGTATATGTTATAACAATGCCTATCCCTGATATAATTATATTAGCTACACAACGTTTAAAATTATGACAAATCCACCTGTTTTTTAATTAACATTACGATTTATAAAGACATCTCGAGTATTTTACAATGTATTAATTTCTGAAATATAGAAAGAAATAACTGTGTGTGTGTTCAAAATATTATTCAGGTATTCCTTTTCACTCACGGACTGATGCCACAATCCCTAAACAATTGAGCCTTCAAATTCAAATTCGGAATGTTAGTACGAGATCCCACCGCTCAAATCGGTATGTATCTGTTTTTTGGATAAGACTATTTTTTAATAAATCTTACGTGATAGTAGAATAGATTACACCAGGGTTGCCTGGCGAAATTTGGCCGCAACTACCTTTAATTATAAATATTCTACTCGATTTTGGAGAAAAAATGTAGTCACATGTTTTTTTAATGAATCCAACGTCATTTGAAAGAGAATAGTGTAGTGAGTGGAAAAAGCCATGGTTGCCAGCTCTCAGTCGGCCGCAACTTAAGGGTTGCCAGGTTTAAACAGGTACTCCACTGTTGATAATTTGCAGTCATCTGTTTTTTTAGTAAGTTATATATCAATTTAAAGGTTATTTTTTTCTCTACATTATAACATAGGGTTGCCTGAAAAATAATGGCCGCAAGTAGGGGGTTGCCATCATTTGAATTAATTTATTCCACTTGATGAGGGAGCGAAAAACAAGAATAAAAACGAACAACAAAACATACCATCACGCCTGTATGCCCCGAAGGGTTCGACAGAGGTGTACTAATGTACACCAACAGTTCGCTGGTACTATCCAAGAACACTTTGCTCGACCCGGGAATCGAACCCAGGAGCTCTAGCGTAGTAGTCGCGTTTGGCACTACTAGACCAACGAGGCAGTCTAAACAAACAAAAAATAATATACAGGGTGGCCGGAGAAGTGACGTTCAAAGAGAAAATTTAGATTCCTCTAATCAAGGGGTATCCAAAACACCCCCATGTATGTTTCGCGATTTTCAGTTGCTTAGAAGATACAATGATTTTGATTTTTTTTTTAATAATTTCCACCTGACATTGGTTTTGTGTTTTTTCTTTTATTGTTGTATGATTATAAATGTTTTTTTTTATGGTAAGGGATAACTATAATGTCAACTACTTCCCCTAAAATATTGTACACCTAGGCCTAATGGATCATGAAAAAATTGAGGTTAAAGTTTAAATTTTCTGCTTAAGGGTTTCAGTCACAAAAGATTGACTCTTATTTTTTTGTTTGTTTGAATAGTGCAAGGGTTTTGGAGTATTTTTAAAAACTGCCACATATCTTGAAGATAAAAATATATTTAAAAAATGTAGTCAGGATTAATTTCCTGTAAATTGCATTCAGTAAGGCAGAGGAGTAACTTTTTTATGGAAACTGGAACCATATTTCTTTAAATTTTCATACCCCAAACAAAAAATCTATAGGTTTGATGCCAAAACAGCGTGGTGGACAGCGAATTATTTCGTTCTTTAAAAAAAGGCAAAAATTTTTCAGGCAACCCTATGTTATAATGTAGAGAAAAAAATAACCTTTAAATTGATATATAACTTACTAAAAAAACAGATGACTGCAAATTATCAACAGTGGAGTACCTGTTTAAACCTGGCAACCCTTAAGTTGCGGCCGACTGAGAGCTGGCAACCATGGCTTTTTCCACTCACTACACTATTCTCTTTCAAATGACGTTGGATTCATTAAAAAAACATGTGACTACATTTTTTCTCCAAAACTCGAGTAGAATATTTATAATTAAAGGTAGTTGCGGCCAAATTTCGCCAGGCAACCCTGGTGTAATCTATTCTACTATCACGTAAGATTTATTAAAAAATAGTCTTATCCAAAAAACAGATACATACCGATTTGAGCGGTGGGATCTTAGGCTATGTGTTTGTAACAATAATTCCACATAGGTAATAACATTACATCTTCGATAACATCAAATCATTCATTTTTCGAAAGGTTAGACAGAAATGTATTACCTGCTACTAATAAAATACTCACGGAATTGAGAAAGCAACACGGGTCGCACCACGGGACATAGGTAACATATTTAGGTATACAAGGTCCCATCAACGCGCGTCGTACTCGTAACCCTGTGTACGCGTTATCTCCCAGCGCTGTTATCTCTCATTAGCGATACAGCGGCCCCGTTAAACCGGGTACGATCTAATAAAACTCCTTGATAAATTTTATTGGGGCTCTTCCCACTTTCGGATAATGTTCGGATATCTTAGAGCCGCGATTTCAATGAACGTTGTAGGTTTAATTATGATATTATTTGACGACTTCGGTTTATGCTCGTGATTCGCGGAGGCTTTATTGAGTTTGTGAGGTTTTAGATAAGATTGGGGGCTGTTGTGCTGCTACATTTGGGAAGACTTAACTTACCTTTATGCATGTAAAATTTGCTATTGAGGAGTAAAGAAGGCGCTAGGTAATTTTTTATTTACATTTATGAGTAAGTAACTTTATTTTTCGAGTAAATAATTCTGCGTTGGGAATCTTCATTAGATGGTTGTTTTTTTTTCAACATAGCTATCTAACTTATACCAATATTTTTCGACAGCTAAGTATCTAAAATAAGAGCAAATTCAAGCTTTGCTTCAAGCATTGTATTTAATTTGTGTCGAAGAAAGTGTCGAAGTATATCAAATATTTTTTTTAATTCAAACTGCCGAAATTATGCTAGTAGCACAATATTTCTTCTTTTTTAGTTCAAAAACTGAATACAGAGGAAGAGACTTCTGATTAAAATTTAAAAGCTAGCTCGAATTCGAAACAGAATTCCTTTAGATCCCAGATACCCGTAAATAAGCTGCACTTTAACTTAAATATCAAGCTCAGTTCGCAATCACCAGGTTTTAGAACCCAATTTATGTGGAACCGGTATGATTCCGTAATCTCCTCCCCGATGCACCAGGATTAGTATTCTTTCACCGTCCCATAGATCCACCGCAAAAACCACAACAAAACACTTCTATTTATATGCTAATAAAGCAAACTCCTCTCATATTGCATTTTAAGCGATAAACTCTTCGAGTTTTATATCTACGGCCGCCATTAGAAGATTCGAAAAAAATCTTGAAAATAAAACATGGCGGGTCTAAAGCGGCGCTTCGTTGCTAATTGCCGTTTTTTGCCTTCTCGAAAATAATACATTTCACCGAAATGGCGGGCTTTTTGCAGAAGTAGGCGACCTTTGTTCTCCAGTATTTATTATGTTCATATATGTACGCTCGTAGTTGTAAGTAAAAACTAACGTGCATGCAGAAAATACGAATGACAACGTATCAAGCATACTAACATACTTTTCAAAATATGTATAAAATTTTTAGGAAGCATTTGCGAGTAATTCTAGCTAGGAAGCGGTTTATTAAACGTAGGGACAGTTCGATTTATTGATGCGGAAACCAGATTTTATGAACAAACTGAATAGAGAGATTTTATGTGGCCAGTTTTCTAATAAATAGGTCAGTAGAACAAAATTAAGTTATTTTTATTAAGTTTTTATAATAATTTCCACTTCCACATGCTTGCAGACAAAATACAGTAATATGTAATGGTAACATAAGATCTTAATTTTTTCAAACGTATGTGTATTTCTTGCAAATAAATTTTTGATTTGAAGAAAAAGGTGGAAAAATTAATGTAAAAAATAGTCGCGAATTAGATCGCGAGTCCTTTGGTCCTGCCTGTTTTGCGCACTATAAAATGGTAGTTAGATGTCTGTAGCTATACTTTCAAGTAATCAGTTGGTCTGTTTAGCACCCTATACCATAAAAACGTCGAGTTTTATGAAGTTTGCCGCCGACCACCAATTTGTATAAAACCTTTGAATGACTTTACGACATCACGTGGTCTTCATTACTTTCAGAGCGGCGATTTATGACGCGAAATAATGCATTACTTACTATGTGACACATTGTAGTTGAATTGCTTCTCGTGTTTAACTACAACGGACAGTAAGTTTGAAATAATGATTTTGAAGTCACTCATAGTGGAGAAAACAGGTTTAAATAGTTAATGTTAGTCATATCTAAAAGTTGATGATACAGAAGATATGAGACGACAACCTAGGTACTTATATAGTATGATATTTTCATACCGCCATCTATCTTAACAAGTAGATAAAGTTTCTAAAAGAGTTTATTCTAAAACTCCTTGCTATAAATGCCACATAATTTTGATGTCAATGAAGTAAGCCCGACACACACTTTAGTCTCTTCAGTTAATGAACGATGATAAGGGTCCTTTACATAAGTTCAGAAAGAAACCCACCCTTTACAACCCACGTTAACAAACTTATCTAAATATTTTCCATACGAAGGTACCAGGGCACTATAAGCATAGTGAACATTGAACAAACGCGCAAGACCCCGGCTTGATACAGAATGATTTAGTTGCCGACTTCTTTCTTTTTGATTTTTTTTATCTTTCCGGGACATTTGGTGGCGCGGCCGACTCTCCCCGAATAATGATGTACTACATCGTGGAATTTGTTTATTATTATATTGTATTCTTTATATTCATTACATCGATTTTCATTGTTTTTGGGTGAAAAAATGACGTCTTGAACTTGAAATATTACCCTGTTTGTGCAGTAATTAGTACACATTTTTACCAGTTTAATTTGTACCAAATCTTCTCCTAAGGAAACAGTTAGGTACTTAATGAAGTAACAAAAACTATAAAAGCCATAATAAACTACAAAGACATCAGAGTAACCAAACTTTTCTCCACAAAGATTATGCAGAGAACGTTAAGCGGAGAACACATTAAACGCGCCGGCTTCAAGGCATAATTAAAGTCGGCGCCACTGGGAATGTTCGAAAACATTATTTCAGAAGCGCGACTAAGAATATTACATTAAAATCAAGCGAAGGAAGCAGCCTAAGTAAGTGCATTTCCGCGACGAGTGCCGCGGGTGCCGCCGTGCCGCCCAGGCGAACTAGACGCAGATGGAACCCGGCCTGTCGCCCCGTACCGACCGACACAATGAGCCAAATGGTGTGGAGAAAAATGTTAAAGTAGGGTTGCCAAGCAACATTGTTGTGTAGTTACGGGTAAGATGCACTTACGCTCCCTTATAAAAGTTAGTCTAAAATATAACTCTTTTGTAAACTTGTTTCTCCAACGCAAATCTGATATACACTACACATACATGAGTGTGGGGGTTCCCACACTCGCACTCGGAACAATTATCCACAACTGGAAAAAGCCATAGAATCCTCACTCGGCCACTTCGCCAATCAAGACACATCGATATCTAATGTCTTCACAAAAAATGGAATTTTCATGATTTTAGTAATAAGGAAAGTTGTCCTAGGCTGAATGGATATATCTGACAAGTGACAGTCACGTGTAGACAGACCTTAAAGATAACATTTAAACTTATTACAACATATGATACCCGTGGGAGTGGGGACCACATTATGATACCGAGAAAACCACGCAATACATCAAAAACTATGTAATTAACTAACACGTCTCCTTATGTGGGACCTATGTGTGGAAAAATTTCATAAAATTTGGACTTTTCCTAAGTGTAAACCGTCCATATTTTATTGTAACAGAAACTTTACTTAAAATAATAATAGCTAATGGCAATAGGCTTGCCCCCTATTACAAAGGAGTGAAATAATAATAAGCTTCGAAAATAGGCGCGATGGTATGTAAAGAATGTCTTCACGTGAAAAACATTACCCTACCATAATGACATCGGACACTACGTGCGCCATCCCTGAGTCCCACCGGTTACGAGGTGAATTAAAATAAATCGAATCGACATTGAATAGTTGCCTTTCAGTAGCAATAATGGCTGCACTACTGGTTAGAACAAATTATGTAATTGTTATTGTAGTATTCTGGACTTTATGTAGGTACACTCTTTCTTAACAGTATAGACAGTTACTTTTTAAGTCTTTACACAATTTCATGGTAAAATAAATGAATAAACATAAAATTTTATTTTAAGCCATGTATTCACTGATTAGTTAACAATTATTATATTAATTATTATCACACGTTTTGTTTACTATACAGAAACTCGTCAATGACCTGCATTGCCGCGGTTCGTCAACGGGAGGAGCATTCCTAACCGTCTCGAAGTAAAGCTATCGTTAGTGATAGTCTGAAGCCAAAAATGCCTAAGGAGAGGTTTAAAAGAAATACCTACTAGTATTGCGGTAACACACTGGTAAGATAGAAAGATCCAATATAAATTAACCAAATTAAAACTAGGACTGACGCTGTAATATCTCGCAATCTCTCGATATATCTCAATTTCGATTGCGTAACTTCAAACAACGGTTACAAAGAGCAATAATTCGCGCCGAAGCACGTCGGCGTCGGCACAAGACAAGAAACATATCTCGTGGAGAGTCAATAAGTGTGCTCGAGAGCCGTAAACATGTGCATCTGTGTTATGTGCTCTGTACTCTGTACTCTGTGCAACTGACCGACCATGTGTTATTGTGAAATCGCTGTACTGTGTAGTAAGATACATATTTGTGTGAAACTTTAAAGTTTTAAGACTGTACTATGTTTCTTGAAATCATGTTCTTCGTAGTTTGGCCGCATCGATAAACAAAACAATGAACGAGTCATCACAAATTTAATATTTATGGAATTAAATAAATAAATTTCAATCCATTTTGCAATATATCTTCAGAATCTATGATCAGTCACCAACCAAATTGCTACCTTATAGTTCATGATTATAAGAGTTATCTCTGCCCATGCTCTTGAGACGTTGTACTTTTTAAACTGTATAATTTTAACAACATCGGACAACACACACAAAAAAAACATATTATCTTAATAAGAAACCACAAATTCTATGAAGTTCGTTAAAAAGACGCGCTAACAAGCAGATATATGACTCATTTTTATCACCGATCAATCCATCGAATATTTGTCTTCCCCATATTCGAAGTTATAAACAGTTGTCTGAGTAAGTATGTCGAAGCGATCCGTTCAAACATTATATTATTGTCGCTAGAGGGCGCCGCGGGCGGAGTTGGACAAACTTTTTATTTGTACCACTGTTTGTAGAGAACGGGGAATTAAGTTTTGTGTGATTGTGTTAGTGTGCGATATATGATATGTGATGGGTTGGAAGTGTTATTTACTTATATCCTTAGGGCATTGTAAAAGCGATTATACGACAATACTGAAAAAACTTAGGGTTTTCATAAAAGTCGATATTTTGAGAGTTCGTATATACTGTATAAAATGACAAATAGACTAATATTAAGAATTCCTCTA
Organism: Acronicta psi; assembly: GCA_946251955.1. Classification (NCBI taxonomy): domain Eukaryota; kingdom Metazoa; phylum Arthropoda; class Insecta; order Lepidoptera; family Noctuidae; genus Acronicta; species Acronicta psi. The sequence goes on along the minus strand of OX276470.1, from coordinate 16,300,419 downwards.
AAATCAATTCATATATTTCATAAATAAAATACTTTTAATCAAAAGTATTTTATTTATGAAATATATAAATAAAATACTTTTAATCAAAAGTAAGGAATTCTTAATATTAGTCTATTTGTCATTTTATACAGTATATACGAACTTACATACGAACTACGAACATACATACGAACTACATACTACGAACGAAAAAAATTATTATGATTCATAAAAAATTCAACCTAGACTTTACTCTAACAAACAGCTGTCATTATTATGTTTTATATTGTTTGGTCCTATAACCGAAATTGTTAATAATGATAAATACGACGATGTCATTTCGGGTCTAATGTTACCGAAATTTCACGTTGTAAACCTAAGTAAGAATTTGGTTCTACACGAGCTAACGACCTTACATCCTTTTCAACATTACGCTAACAAGGTTACCTTGTCAAGAAAAATCCTATAAAAATATCATAAAACTAAAGTATACAGTTTCCCTTAAGATTTCGTGACACAAAACGCGAGACTAACAAGATTTAGGCATTCATAGTTGAAGGTTTCTCGTAGCATCTTGCCATCTCGCCGTAGTCCGTAGCCCGTAGCGCGTAGCACGTAGCCCCGTAGCATCGTAGCCCGTAGGATCTAGTATGCGGCGCGTTCATGAATTATTCACAGACCAGGAGTTGTGCCAATTCTGTTGCAGTTAGTACAACTTGTTGCAGAAATAACTACCGACAGCTCTATGTAGTGTAGTGTTAGTTTATGCCTTTTAAAATAGTTCCCAGTTGACTTTTATACGACCTTGTTACGTTGGCTAGTTTATACTGAACTTTAAATCAAGGTCTATTCTCGTATTAATGATTATAAGTTTACACCTACAACAAAAGTACAAGTTACCTGTGATCGGCGATGTCAACTCTACAGTCTATTTCTATATCTATACTTAGGTATAGACTATTATTAAAAAAGATTTGTATTTTTGTATGTATGTAATCAGTAAACTCTAAAACTACTAGACCGATTGAAGCATTAGAAAGCTACATCTTTCCCAAGCAACACAGGTTACAATTTATAAGACGTCGCGAGCGAAGCCGCTGGCGCAAGGCTAGTACTTTATATAATAGCTTACTACGCTACTATATATAAATACGCCTTATGTTGAAAAGTGTATATGAAACGGGAAATTTCAAGAATGATCAGATGAAGAATGTGATGATGATGATGATTTGGCTAGTATTTTAGACTTTTAGCGCGTTACAAATAAAAGCGTATATTTGAAAAAGAATGTGTGATATAATTTTATTTTGCGTAAACTGAATCTGAGCCGACACTCTCCTCTGTGTAGCGGCCGCGAGCGGTGCATTGCTACTGAGCAATTGTGACGGCTACTAGCAATTATTACATGGGAGTTAATCATTTCGATGTACTGTTGGCGTCAGTACTTTAGTATATAACATTTATTACCCTTCGGGGAACACAGTAACGACAGTAAGTTAGAATAGGTCTATCAATGTTAGACGATCAAAGTTTAATGCAATATCAATCCTGTACAACTGTGCACATTATATTTATTCATTTATGTCAGTTGTCGGTATTTTTACTCTCTATCTATAATATCTTTGTTACACAAGGAGGGATTATGCCAGGAGGCATTATATCTCAGCTTTATTATCCATCCTATCCCTTTGTGAAATATAATCGTACCGTTAATAAAAGATTAAAGTCAAAGTCGAGTGTTTTAAAGTCAAAGATACTTCGACTATATAAACGACTATTTCTGTTCTAAGCCATGGACTGAAACTTGTTTCTATTTATGTGACTTTAAATCAGTTTTAGGATTTAAGTTTCAGAGAGACTTAAACGTCATTAAATGTAATGAAACCACTAATACTTGAACTACTATTACTTACTCCTTAACAAAAGCTGATTAGCACTTATTCTCTACCTACTTGAGACAATTCACTGAAATGTGAAGAATTAGGTCTCAAAACAGTACTCGCTGCCCCTTTTCTTTGGTTTTTTTTTTATTCTTCAGCAAAAATCTCACCCTGTGGTTTATGTTGCATTTGCAGTTACATTTTTCACGTCACTACGCATGCTAATTTAAAAAAATATGTCGGAACAATTGTTTATGTCATGCGAAAGTCGAAGCCTAACTCAGTAGTTCCGAAGCCAATGGCTTAGCCACTTATTTAGCCGTGCATATACGAAATAAGGACATCCGCCAGGTACACAAACTAGTGAATTAAATGATGGCCGCCATTTAACAGGATTTACGTTTGTTAGTCCCGTTTATTTATAGTTCCACCTAACTTTGGCGATAATGAACTGAAATCAGTTTATGGAGCTAATAAATTGGCGCGGTGCGGGCCCGCGCGGCCGCGGCTACAACTTTCTGTGTTTGTATAAGGTTTAAACAAATTGTTTACACACAAATATGAAGGCACGTAAATGTTGTATTAATTTATAATTTAACTGTTGTATCGGAAATCACAACAAGATAGTGCTTTTAGTTTAGAATTTTATGATTATTAATTTTTTGTGGAATAGCTGTAATTTACTGAAACATTTTGGTGAATTTGAAGTGCATTATAGTTAAGCCCATTGGCTCACTACATATTACGAATCAAGTCCGCCGTCGTAAGTTTGTTTTCTGGCAAATCTCAGAATTTATTTCTGTTTTTTTACGGTTTTCGTCAATAGGAAGAGGAATTATCCAGAAATGTTATAATTTGTGTACCTACCTGTGTAACGCCCGGGCGTGTCACTATTTTTATTGATGATAAATATAAATTATGTACACTGGTGCGCACTGGCCAGTCAACCTGCTGTCTGCCTAATACATCACCACCAACTGCATCGTGTAGAAAACTCGAAAAAAATGGTGTACCTAAATGTTTTTATACAATTGTGATTTGTGTAAAAACAATGTAGGTTCAAGTTAGTGTTTTGAATAGTGCTCATTTCAGTGCTCAATAGCCTAGCTTTCCGCCAGCGACGTGGTCTGAGTATTTCTTATAACTTTTATCCCTATTTCAACACCTTACAGCCTTTTTTTCGCATTAAAAAGTAGCCTATGTCCTGGCTCAGGCTTTAGACTATCTCTGTACCAAATATCATTTAAATTGGTTCAGTCATTTTGGCGTGAAAGCGCGACAGACAGACAGACAGACAGAGTTACTTTCGCATTTATAATATTAAGTAAGGAGTAAGAATAACATAACACTTGCCGCAATTAATTGTAATAAACAAATTCGTGAATATAATCCAAAAACACCTACTCGCAAATAATGGAACCCCTTACGGATTAATTAACTACAGTGGCACATTACATAAAGCTAAATACACGGCCAGCAAACAGTAATAACAAAACCATTTTATGTTAATAGTTCTCTCGCTAAAAACTAACTGAAAGATGAACAGTTTTGCGTGGCGGAGTTAATCCAACGCGGTCGGCCACCAATGAATTATTTATACACAAAAACAACCAGATTATGCACCCACATCAAAGCAAAATCAACCTTATTACAAAGTTATAAGAATTCAGAAATAGAATTATAGAAGTGGAATGTATCAAAGTTGGAGCAAAAATATTATAATGCGGGTCGAAAATGGAGTGTTTCTTTTTATGACGTCAAAAATTGTAATAGAAATGCGGGGATTTCTTGTCGAGTAATAATTTTAAGTTTATTTATTATGTGTGGTAATGGTAGAACTGGTTTATTGGGGTATAAACTGAAAGTAATTTCCAAATTCATTCGTATAAATATAAAACTGTTTGTATAAACAAACATGGCCTATTCCAAGTCGCCTTCTCGTAAAAACACCAAGCTAAGCTGATGCTGATGCAGAGGCTACCTGCCCCCTTAGTAATACTAATAAGATTTAAGTTAGTCTCTGTTTTGTGTGTCTTCAAAGTCATATTTCTCTGAGGGGAAAATCTTCCAGAATTCTGACTACTTGGAGAAAAGCTCACTTTTCAAAAGTCCTTAATACTCATATTCATATCACTAAATAAATATAGCTAATACATTTCGAACGCCAATACTACAATGTTAATATCCTCCAAAACATGTATAATTTCTAAAATTAATTTGTAAATCCATCACATATGATGAAGCAGGATCAGGCGTGTACGAGAGCCAGTGATAGTTTATTTTACTGCGGCCATATCGCATCGGACTGAAAGTTTACGACGCGCTCGCGTCACCGGCTTCCGATACCCTGGTTTACATATCATATGAAATAGTGCAGAACGTCCACTCTACTCATACATCCCATACAAACAAATATCCTTACAGGTTCGAAATATTGTAATACAGCTAACATAGTCCTATGTAGGAACAATAAAAGGCTGATTGCTGATAGGTTCGTACATTTCATGAAGCATATATGATAACGACGCAAGAATCACGCCTTTTATATCATAAACCAAACCTCGCGGTCCCCAAACCTTTACCTTTTACCAAACCAATTTATATTTTTAAATGATACCTATTGCAATTTATAATAACAATATTCTATATTTTTTGTTGAATTTATATTCACCGTAAAATAATTCAATCTAAAGAACCCTGATAACTTCTACGGAAGCTGTTATTTTAATGAAGGAAAAAATCGTCTGGTTTTCTACAAAACTTTTGGTTTTCGCAGAACCCACTTTAGGAATCGCTACATGAAGTATTGCAGGAGTAATGTTACAACACTATGGGGAAAGAGTGAGTCTGCCTGTAAAGCCATCGTCTTCACATAATTAGATATCCGATCAAATTTCATTAATGTTATTTCTTGATTGTTGTTAGTGAGCCTACTCTTCGTTTCTACGTAGCGGCATTACGACCACCGGTATCCGAAGCATAAAACATATTTTTATGGACGCAAGAATTAGGTAGCTAAATGGACAGTCTAAAATTTTGTTGCAAGTTTTTATGTGCGGAGGTCACGAGCTCCTTCACAGATAAAACTCCGGAATTGTAGGTGTAATCAAAAAGGTTTTATGGAATATATTAACCTTGAGTCTAGGTGTCGCCTTGATTGTTAAGCTAAGAAGCTTTTAAGGCCGCGTTGTTACAGTTTCTATGATGAAAAAAATACTCATAGAGAACACCAGTTTTTTAATTCCAATACGAAGTTTAAAGACAGCAGTAAGACAAACCTACTGCTATTTCTATAAAGAAGAATCATTATAAGTGTCTAAAATATGGCCTTAAAGAACCCGTTTGGTTTTTTTTTTACAATTTCCTGATTTGAATCACATAACAATTCAATATATGTATTGAATTCAGAAGCAAAATATCATTAATTAAAAAGTTTTTTATAAAAAAAACGTTAAACTAGTTACAAAAAATGTTTTGGCCAATATGTACTTTTATTAGACATCAAAAACCACACCTAACCTATTTTAACACTACCGAAGCAATTTAGTTAAAACATGCTCCTGTTAGTCGTATGCAGTGCACATCAAATATTTTTTTACCAAGCTGATTGAAGTTCTCGGAACACTTAATATTACCAATCATATCTACAGCGATGTAGAAGAGTACTTTGACATCTAGGTGCGTCATAATAATATAGTGTTTCGGCGTTGTATAGTGTACATGATGTATAATTATATTTTATTACTATAAATTAAGAAAGAAAGAAAGGGTTAAGAAAACTGATCGGTATCTGTGAATCATATGCTAAGGTCCACGGTCTAAGGTACAATGAGAATAAGAGTGAGTGTATGGTCATCAGAGGTAAGATTAAGTCACTGGAGCATATACCACCTATATATTTGAATGGGTTACCTTTGTCCCGAGTTTCACAATTTAAGTATTTGGGACACATAGTAACTGAGACTTTGAATGACGATGCAGATATCGAACGGGAGCGTAGGGCGTTGTCGGTGCGTGCTAATATGTTGGTCCATAGATTTGCAAGGTGTACAGTAGAGGGGAAAGTCATTTTATTCAGGGCCTATTGTCAAAGTTTTTACACAAGCTCACTATGGACCAACTATACTCAGCGGGCCTACAACGCCCTTAGAGTACAATATAACAACGCCTTTAGGATTCTGGTGGGGCTGCCCCGATTCTGTAGCGCTTCAGGAATGTTTGCTGATGCAAGGGTCGATGATTTTTATGCCCTAATGCGTAAAAACTCAGCGTCACTGATGCATCGGATTCGGGGAAGCCCCAACGGAATCCTAAGGGCTATTGCTGAGAGAATGGACTCTGCAGTGCTGGGGAGATACGTCAGACTGCATGTCATAAGATAATAATTTTATTGTGATGAATTTTTAATTAACGAATTTTATATACATACTAACATAGTTTTAAGACCTTTATAACTAACAACATATGGACAATGCTTCGTCTGAAATAAACGTATTATTATTATTATTATTATAAAGTTCATTTGTTTTCTTGTAAACAAATATAAAAACGCAATTGTGTACACAACTACCTCTATAACTATAATATACAAACTAATTAAAATTATAAATGTGCAAAACAGATTTTAATAAGATTTGGAAAATGGTTTGCGTCCGGTTTGTTTATTCGATAATTTATTAATACACACGCAAGTATGCACTCGCACTCCTTTTACATTGCTAATACCATTTTATTTTCAAAAGGCATACCCAGTTCTGGTTAAACAATTTTTTAATCAAATAAATATTCATTCGGCCAATCGAGCGTGCAGTTGAAGTACATTTTTGATTCGCTCGGACGTAAAAAAAGTAAGTGCAATATATTCGATTACAGGGTTGACTTGAAAACACTCGTGAGGTCGCGTTTATTGCGTACACCACTATAAAACTGGTGACAGCAGACGTGCCGGTTGCTATTTTATGTTTTAAATTACCACCATCTGTTTATCCTCACTTATTCTGAGTGCCTGGTACCTGGTATCTTTATTGACGGTGCGTTTAAATGCGTTTGACTAGTGTCTTTTCTAATAGAAAGAATAAATACAGTCTAGAAGCATACGATTTTTAACCCCTGATGCAAAAACGACGGGGTGTTATAAGTTTGACGTGTCTGTGTGTGTATGTGTGTGTGTGTGTGTGTCTGTGGCATCGTAGCTCCCAAACGGATGAACCGATTTTGATTTTGTTTCTTTTATGTGAAAGGTGAATTGGTCGGGAGTGTTCTTAGCTATGTTTGATGAAAATCGGTCCAAGATGGCCGCCGCCACAAAATAGCGAATCATACATTTTTTCACAACTCCCTCAATATGGGTATCGAATGAAAGGGCTTAATTAGGAGAATACTATACACTATAATAAATTTCAAATCCAAGATGGCCGCCACCACAAAATGGCAAATTACATTTCGTGTCGGGGGTTTTCTAAATTTTTAATTTAGGTTAGGTTATTAGAAAATACATTTTAGAACTCTGGCTGTGGATAAGTCAGTCATTACTTGATATGCAATTAATTTTATTAATGTCATCTAGTTTTATGAACTATGTCCATTATGCTTGGCCGGTTTTGAAAATCTCTTAATACAACGAAGTAATGTTGAGTCACGAGGTAGTACCTGCTGGGTTGCGTCCCTACGTCCGTGTAGCGCAATCTTCCGATTGTAATGTTTACACAGCGCAATAGAAAACGTCGGTATTACGGGGGACAACACTCCGCGTCTGGGGACAGTCCGTACTGGGAGTACACTGCGGGTACAAGAAAATTGTAATCCACAAATGTCTGTCACTGCAGCGTAAAACAAATTAAAAAGTAAGATAACACAATTCTGGCTCCATTTCACTAGATACAAGAATGAGGAATTGTCCTCAAACACGATGACGATTATACCTAGGTACTTACTATTTGCTATATTGTTTTCCCACCACACTCATTTAGTATTTCTGAATAGCCTATTTGCCAAGCTGTTGGTCTGCCTATAAACGAGTCTCTTCAAGCACAAGAAAAATAAATAAAAGACTAGATTACTTCAAACAAAGTCTTTCAATTACAACCTTTATTAAACCGAACTAACAAACAGCCTTGATGTTCTCCAAACTCCAACTATACGAGCCTCGTTTGAATATTTATCATTTTCGTTGGGTGACCTAACTTTTGGGACCGCCAGTGTACCGAGGAGCCAGAAACTATTGCGAGCTATTGCTCTATTGGGCCGCGGCGTGTTTACTTAGGCCGGCTTGCCTTTGCACAGCAAATATCATTTGCCACCCGATTCTGGCCTAATAGATTTTTATTGGAGCTATCCAAAACCGGCGAGACGCTCCCCGCAGTTAGCAACTCAGCAATGATCTTATATGTTCTTTATTTCGGGTATTAGGGTGTTAGCTTTAGGATGCCGGGATTCAGAAGGGACAAAGTCGATTTGTTCCTGTACAGAATTTATAAAAAATATTTACGTGTCGTCGTAAAAATACGTTGATGTCTCCAGTCTCAGTCGACTTGATTGTGCGAAACGTAGACATTATTTTTATTTTATCGTTTTACTGGTCCGTCCTACGCTTATATTTTGTCTTCTAATAAGCTGCAATACTTGTTCATGACGTAATTAGAAGATTAGTCACTGAGCAAGTTGATAGCGAGTAAATGGTAAGTACAGTGAATGCTGATTTATCGTCATTTTGAAGGCTCTTGTAAAACAGAACTTATTAATGTACAAAACAGAAATTGCCTGAATTGAATCTATATCAAGTACCAATTGTACGCCCTCTGCCGTAAATACAGAAACAGTATGTTGAACAGTTGATACTCCACATAGTTTGTAAGCAGTTAGAGAGTCGAACGCTCCAAACTCGCGGGTTCAAGTAATCGGCAAACTAAACAAAAGCCGGAGTTATTCTTTAATCCTGTGAGCTTTGTTAAGTTTCGTCTTTATCTTTTTACTCAAAACTTTTCTGTAATGTGTGTGTACATGACGAAGGTTTCTTTTTATATGGCTACTTTGGCAAGTGTTTTTATAAGTGAAAAGTAAATATTATGTTCGCCTTTGTGGCGTATACCTAGTGGTGTGGTTAGTTTTATTTAGTCATGTTACAAGCGGTAGATACTTCTAAAGCAGGTTCGTTGTTAGTAAACCTTACATTTATATATTTATTTAACAGATATTATATGACACAATCACATACATACATAAAAACAGTGAGGCCTTGTGTGCATTACCTTCACAGGTACAATATTTTCTTATTCCTACATTCAATCTGACCTTGCAATTATGTCGAGACGGTACAAAAGTTATCTGTTTATATATTACTTACATATTTTCGGTATAGTATACCTACTATACCGAAAATATGTTTATATTAAATAATATGTAAAATATGTAAAATATGTTTAAATTTCGTTATTCAAAATCTTGAAAATTACTTTTCTGAACATAATATTTTTTCTCTGCTAACAACCGTGGGCGCTTTTTAATGACTAAAGAAATAGCCTCAACGTAATTCAAATGTCTTACTTAGTTCTAAATGAAATCCAAACACCAATTAGCAATCCAATTGACTTGCACGAACGCCTACATCGTTTTAATCATAATTAAACTTAATAAATCTGAATTTTCTCATTAGTGCCATGCTTGCGACCACTAGTAGTCGCAGCTAAACGTTTAGTCGGAGATTCGATTCTAGGTTCTAAGGTCGTCGGCTTCCTCTCTCCTAATTGGCTTTCAACGGAATCCGGAATTATGAAATACTTTTTCAGTTTAGTGCATTCTCGGTGTCCATACGCACACATCTGCCATCGGAGAATAGCTTCTGTGATGATTGTATTAAATAAAATTTATTTCATTATATTTTTATACATACACCTATATCAACCACATTAGTCTAGCAGCGTGACTACGCTAGAGGTCTTGATGATCGATTTCCGAGTCGACCTATCGGATTATTCTATAAAATTAAACAACAATAAGTAATAAGTTTGGATTTTTTCCGGCTAATAGCAATAAGCTTGCCCTGGGATGAGACTTGATATGGGACCTAAACAATCCGGCGACCTGTATGTATACTGTGTAGTTAAACAACTATACACAGTACCTACCTACATTAGTACCTAACCCTACTACTACTGCCTAGCCTACAAGAGTGATGGTAAGGAATGTAATTATGTTATACCTATAGATGTTGTAATCCCTACAGGTCATCGTTCCAGTTAGCAAACCTAACCTGTGCAACGTTTGCCAATCAATTACATATTTACGTGCTCCGGCTAAAAGCACCCAATTTTGAACCATTCATTCTTTTACCGAATATTTAAAGTTTTAAACCAAACATTTGTTCATTTATCAACTGGCAATCAATGGTTAAATCAGACATATTTTTGTTTTTACGAAAAACCCTGCTCTGATTGGAAAGATAAAATTCAGCAAAAAATAATATTTGCGGATTTTTATGTTACTTCGGGATTGTACTGATAATATTGTTTTACAGTTCGCGGGTATTTTTTGATCCCACGTACTAGGAGACTGAGGGCGAGTAAGAGATCCTGAGATCTATTCCCATGTCGAGCAGATTGAGTTTCCTATGAAATTTTCTATTGCAGCGCGGAGTATGGGTTTGTGCCGAGTTAATGGATGGACTTGGGATTTACCGGTGAACTGTAGGCATACACAGTATACCTCCAACATAGACAAAGTGAACTAGTAACTTAATAACCAGAAACACGGGTAAATGCTTAGAGTAATTGTTCAAATTGTAAGTAAAATTTACATAAAACGCGCCTATTCTTAGCAAAACACAAAAGTAGTTCTAAACCTACTCCAAATCTAGGATTGGCTTACAAAAGCACAAACCTAAAGTCTAAAGTACATTTCAGCTTCGATTAGCCCAACCCACTGGTTTGTTTTCACTAAGAGAGCAGTTAAGTTCTCAAAGGCGGTCAAATTTGGTTGATCCTAAGTAAGCACCGGCTTCAATGGCCCAGTTTTAAGTCCCTTTGCAACAATTAACGAGTAACTGTCGAATTGCCAATACTGTTGTGTTTGTCTACTTCGATTAAAACTTTGACTGGAGGAACAAAATTACGAGTAACAAGGAGAAAAGTTTTAATTTGACGATGTAGACGTATCGATGCGGTGAAGTTGAGAGGGAAACATCATTTCGAGTTATGCTTTTGGTGAAATATTTTGGATAAAGTTTGTTATGGTTATGAACTCCGAGCTCCTAAAAATTTCATTGAAAAATCCAATTACATTGTTCGACCTGGAAATCGAACCTAAGATCTCAAATGTAGAGGCGGCAGTGGTTACGTATATACATGTACAGTCACGAGCAAAAACATGTAAACACTAAGCGAAATTGAAAAGCTATTTTCTCCTAAAGTACTAATAGAACTTTTGTGGTATTACGAACACAGTATTTCCGAACCAATACTATAGTAACATTGGTGTTATCTGAAAGTTGCAATCGTTCATTCATGAAAAAATCGCTTGAGCACTTTTGTTAGTGTTTATAGGGCTGTGCTTGTGACTTTACTATGTACTTATCCGCATTAAAATTTTACGAACATGCCCAGTTTATTAAGGTTTTTATTATGATTCAAGGAACCGCACCTTATTCTCACTTAAGCCGGGATCAGATTGTCAGCGGCACATCGTCCTAAATAAGCAAGCTAAACATAAAGACAACACGGTGTCAGCCCACGACTCTACTTATGCCTCTATGGAAATTATACGAAAACAATCGCGCGGTGTTTGTGCGGCGGGATTTTTATGGTAAGTCCAAATTGACGGTGATGGGAGGTAATGGATAGCGGGGGATAGTGCGCCTAACTACAATATATGGGTGCTTTTATTTTTACTTTAAGAGGATGTTGTGTTTCCTATATTTATAAATGTTCTGGTACCTACAAGAATGTCTGCGATATTTGATACCGTGCAACTAGTTTGACAATTCAAAAGTGCCTATTTATATGGTCTAATTGAAATAAAATATTTTGAATTTGAATTTGAGTTTTGATAGTATTTACCCATGTAGCATAATATAATATGTATATGTCAAGCTAGAACCCGATACATTTTTTTTGTTTATGGTGTATGGATTTTTTGGTAAAGATTTTTGGGTACCTACAAAAGGCGGCTATTTTTGGGGATTATATAGAAAAATCTACATTTCCAAGTGGGTTAGAAAACAATGCCTTCCATTTGGCCTGGTGGCCACCATCAGTATCAAAAGGAAGGCACTTTTTTCCTGTTAATAAGACCAAATTTAATAATTATCTAGTAATACATTTAATCTGCACTCGTTTGACTAGATAGTTAACCATCAGGGAGATACAAAAATTACCTCTAGTTGAATTTAACATCCCCCATTCAAAACAGTGCCGCATTGCCGTATCGGTAAAACCTAAACTCTCAACTCAACGCGGTGCAAAAAGAACATTAGTGCTTCCGTGAGTGCAGTGACAAGCAGGGGCGATAGATGGCGCTATGTCGCCGTAGCTCGCGCTGGTCGGCGCAAATCATCGTAAAAAGTTGCAGAGTAGAGTAGGGTTGCCAGTTATGGGATACGCTTTGAAACTTAAACAAAAAGTGTTAACAGAATTATATCAAAAGTTATTTTACGTTGGAAGCCACTTTAACTGAAAATATTTAAGTAGACACTATTGTCTCAATCATGACGTCACAGTGATTCGAAGCTTATAAACTGTAAAGAAGTTAAGATTCTGACTTACGCGTAACTGATATTGAAACAAATCTACTATTTATTTTAGATATGGATTTTATCGAACGCACACATAATTAGTTTAATAACACTGTGCTGATACAAATTTATACAATGATGTAGGGATGAAGTTAAAGAAAAAGGCCATAAAATAAAACACCGCATTAAATTATCCTTCAGGGCACCAAAGAGGCTTCCAACTTATAGAATCAAATTATAAAATAATATTTAAATCCCATTCAAAGAGGGGGTGAGCAGAATTCCTGGTAGGGAGAGACGCCCTCTCATTTTTCCCCCGTTTTTCATCGTCACCTAGGGTGGCTTGAATATTAATGAATAGAATTAATTGATTGAACGAACCCATCAATTATTCGGCCCATAATTTTATTTGCACACCGTTCAAAGTTTACGATCGTGTACTATGCAGATTATTGAAAGTTTTTTAATCTGTATGATGATTTTGGCAGTTAGAAGACGGTTGATTGGATCTGTGGCTTTTAAACCAACATAGACCTACGAACTATGGGTTACGTAAATAGAATTATTACATAAAATTTAACATTATACAATGTGGACCTATTTTATTTAATATCTGTCCACATTTGTTACGGTACAAGGGTCACACGACAATTTAATTTCACCTTTATACCCGTACCTAGGAAAGGTAGCCTTAGAAACAAAATACTAGGTAAATAATAAATATTAATATAACTAGCGAAGAGGAGTAACGACCTTATGTGCTCTCCGTGACCCACCCACGTTCTGACCGAGGCAAACGCAAATATTTGTCTTACTGTTGTGTCTGCAGTTCATACACATAGTGCACCCCAAATACCTTAAACCTGTACAAATTGACATCACTCGGTATTCAAAATGTACCTAACCCTTATTTCAAATAATTCCGCTAATTCCGTCTCTGTGTTTTCCCATTTGGGGTGTATTCTAAACACTCAATGTGTTATCAAGTGCAGGTCAATCTGCCAGGTCCGGTCCAGGTTCACTGGAGCCTAAGTAATCGAGCCATACAGAGGTAAAGCAAACATTTGCACTCGAAATAGAATTTAAACAAGGCGATGCAGCTAAATTCAGGTTGAGACTGTAACTTTGTTATTCTGTAGATAACAGAAGGAAACGTATTTTAGCTGTGACAAATGATTAACAATATGTTCATGAAATTATGGAATTTATTATTAATGAAAAATGATCGTGAATGAAATTTACAGTAGTATCTTCTTCTTCTTCTTAACGTGTCGATGACAAACAAATTATGGACTCATACTTCTCCGGTCCAAAACTCAGCAACATGGACTGTGTTTGCCGACGTGACCATCAGATCTTTGCGTGTATAATTAACAGGACACGTGGAGCAAGATGGGCCACTGTGATGGGCCTCGCCCCTATTACATAGTACCTTGAACTGTGACTGTACATTAGTACCTACACCTCTGCATAACCCTTCATCGAATACAGGCGTGATGTTATGTTTCATGCATGTTTTACCTAGAATCGATGCAGCGACCATACTTTGCAACCACTACACAACAGTGCTTAATAATCACTGATGCTATATACCACTCCTCTCTCCAATCAAAATAGCACATTTACGCACTACAAACGATTCCCCGCAAACATTTAGATACGGCAAATGGGTTTCACCTATATATTCAGGATAGTTTCACGTGCGGGGCGTATCTTCATAATGTTTTTATATTATGAGTGTGTCGGCGATGTCAGGGAGGCTCGTTATAGCAGCAATAGCGGCCATTATGAACAAACTACGTCACTAAATAATAGGCTCGCCGGACGCCTGCATGCCGTGTATTGTTGCTTAACACTATAATATGTATATAGTAATGGTTCTGGATTGGTAGTGCAGTTTATTAGGTCGAGGAGTAGAGAAATGTTCAGAAAAGTGTAGGTAGTATATTCCTTTTAGGAGTTAGAGTAGAGAGATTTAGAAGATAAAGAGAAAAATCTTAACTACAGCCGTTTTTTAACATAACATAAAATGCCATACCGCCTATATTCACAAGTCACCACTCACACGTCACACGATACTTAGATATCAAACAATCTCTGAAACTGACAGATTGCTTCCCAAGTGAACCTCCAATCTACTATACGCGAAATATTTGCTTTTTGACACCTTACTAAAAGCCTCTTCATTCGTTAGCTGGATAACGAAACAGCAACGATGCAGTCCAATGGCTAGAACCAAATAGTTATCAATTGCGCCATAACTGCGAACCATTAGACATTCGCAACACAAAAAGACAACCCATCATTTCAAGAGCCCATCACCGCACAAAAACGAAGCCTCATAATTACGCACCTGTCCATTAATTAGACGTGCCATTAATAACCGTTAAACATATAAATTGAAACTAGTGGTGTGCGCACAAAGGGCTAAAGGCGCACAATTTGCTCGCTCGTTACAAAACAAAGGCAACATTAGGCAGTAATCTCGGGCTTGTCTCATTGTTGGCACTCGCACTGCTAATGCGTCGGGCGGCGCAGGGCTGTCTAATTTGTACCTGGGACACCAAATGACCAACAAACACACCGTAAACAGACTGTTAGACATAGGAGTCTAAATGAAAAGGGAATTGCTAAAAATCTGTTATCCTTTCAGTCCTAAATGACGACATTAACCATATTCTTAATCTAGCTGGTTTCTGCACCATAATTACTCTGTTAGTTCCTCTTTAAAATGTAAGAAACTACACACGTAACCACAAAACTCGTGCATTATAGTTTTAAAACTCTAAAACTTCCTTTTCAGTAATAAAATAAATGTAAGATCGACCTTACAAATTTATATTACCAGAGAATTTATTTCCTTACTCCTTTCAATACTCCATACGCTAAAGAATAGTGCATCTATCTAGATGCAAGTAGTATCTTACTGAGCACATTGTCAGCCCTAGCGCGCGCACTCCGGGGCACATAATGAGCATATTACATAAAAGAGCTCACTCTATTCACGGGAATAAATTAGATTCACACAATGAACCCCGCCCCGGCCCCACTCCAGACGCGTCGCTCTGCCAATAATTATAATGTACAATGGCGAGATGGTAATTGGTGATATGGTCCTTGTTGTTTACAGAATGGTCGACGGTGGCCTCTCTCTGCTTAGCCTTTGTTAGGATGGTCTCTCAATTAAACATCAATAGTACAAGTAGCGACTGCTCTTTAAATTCTCATTCCACCTGGACCACTAAAAACGGTCTTTCATCCTGATCTACACGGCAGAATGAGCTTTACAAAACGGAGAACAGCTACACCAAACTTCCTCTATGAAAGCTAGCAAGAAACTAGTGTTGTACCTAACAGTCAACAAATGTGAGCACGCTTGGCGGTAGGAACTAGATAATCTGCTCAAACACCTATGTAAAACAGGCTGCAAAATCCGTTTTTCGTATCTAATCATGTTTATCGTATGTAACAACAGAGTCTACCATGTGTGCTCCATATTAAATTCATTTTCTGATTTCCCTCACCCAGAAGACAGAGTCAAACATTTGTTTCTGCTATTATGCATTCGATATTTACATCGAATGCGAGACCGTTTAACATTGATTATCATATCCAGGCAATTAAGATCAACACTACATTGCATGACGCCAATTAATTGTAGAACAGGTAATGTACTTACTAATTAATTAGCTGACACTGATGTCATTGTCCACTTCGAAGGAAGTGATTGACAGATACAGTTATCAATAATTGTTAAATAAAAGTAGTAGCTCCATACTATACGTATCGAGCCACCTTCTTTCGCAGTGCATTCAAGAGGGAGCTCCATAGCCTGATATTAAGTGAACAAATGAATATAAAACCCATGACATTTTGCCTAGACCTGGGAATCGAATCACTTGCTACCAATCAGGGAATGTCTACAGCTGTATACAGTTTGTATTATGTAGATAAACACAGCCTACAAAAATTGATTCGGGTGTTTGTTATTGTTTGTAAAATTCAACTTGTGTATCCCGGGTGCGTTTAAAAACACAAACCAGGATTTCTCATAACAAAATATCCTTGATTACGTTTTTATTACAAAAATAGCTATGCATAATATACCTATCTACATCATCGGCTACCTAACCACTTTTCAATAAGTACCATCACCGTATTTACACCGCCATCGATCTATTTTCACGCCAGACTACCGGCAGAGCAAGCGGTTCATCAATCAAAATTTGATATTGATAAAAACCGAGTGGAGTGTCTTGTCAAAAACTTCGCTTCAATTAAATAATCGGAGCTCACGTTAACTTGATTGATAAGCCCCAAAAAATAAGTTAGCGGTACTCTTAAAAATGATTAACGAACTTTAAATTCTGTGACACTCCGCCGTGATACGGTATTGTCGGGGACTTTTTTTTTGGCCGCGATGGCGGGGTTAAGGCCGTTACTATATTGTTTTCTATTTTTAGGTAAAGGTATATAGGTAGGTAAGCAGTAAGTCTTGCCTGACGTGGCATTTTGCAGGGCGACTAAGTATAGGTAGGATGGTGAGTTTGTAAAGCGGAACATGTGAAGAGGCCTGTATACCTATTAGGAAGACGACAAAAAAAAACAACATTGGAGAGCTTTGCTTTTTCTTGTTTGCAATATTATAGAACAGAGTGTGACATATTAAATATACAAAGTAAAGTAAAATTTGAGGTGATATTCATTCTTCACTGTGTTTGCCTCTGAGTAAACAGTACTAACTCTTAAGCTTTCCTAAATAAGGTTTAATCAGCATAATCCCGTTTTAGTCTACCAATAAACCGATCTATTGTATTTGTTTAATTCCCATATCAGACACAATGCTTTAGACATTAGCATATCACGACAATATCCCTCAGATAAACACGCGTCGCGACTAATTCCGTGTACAGCGATAATTGTGGCAACACTATTGTGTACGTACATAAGACGATGCTATGATGGGTTCCTGGTGCGACAATAATCAAGCTACGAAGTTAAGCTGTCACACAAACTGTCGCGGTCAGTTACACGATCATCTGATTAATTTTCACATAATATACGAATAATAATCGCGGTTGGGAAAGTAAACGTCAAATATTATTATTGTCTCATGTTCCTACGAAGCAGTCTCATGTCCACAGCGTAGGTTTACAGCGACAGCTAGCGTAGAGAGACTTCTGTGAGATTTCTCTGTATCTCCTTGTGTAACACGAACCTTCAGTGCTGTTCTCAAAGACCATAAGGCTAATATTCAGAGATACTTTACACTTAGCGTCGGCGTCGTCTCTGAATATTAGCCTTAGAGTCCAGTGTTGGTGATATGGAATTTAAATGGGACGGAATAGAAGCTATATTTCTATTAGATTTACAACCAACTCAATTATCGCGTAACATACACACACAAAAAAACACCGTCAGATTGTGAACCTCCCCCATTTTTTAAAGTTGGTAAAAAAGTTGTTTTTGTCCATGTAATATCAAAATGTTATTATTAAGATTATAATCAACATTACATCGGGCATTCAATATCAATTGCATTAAATCCTAAGTATTACTCGCTAAGCCATTTATTTGCGCAGTTAATTGGATTAGGCGGAGTATTGTCTTATTTCTGGGAACCCAATGTACATAGCTGTGGGGTATTAGAGATAATAAGCTGATTAAACTAAAATTATAAGCTATACTAACAACTAATATATATATAATGAGTTTGAAGAATGATTTTTTTAAGTACTGTCTTCTTTAATTGAGCTGCTGAGCACGGGTCTCCTGTTAGTATGTCAGTATGACATAGTCCATAGACCCTGGCCTAATACGGGTTGGCAGACTTCACATGCCGTCGAATAAATCTCTCAGGTAGGTTTCCTTATGATGTTTTCTTTCACCGTAAAGCGTGAATGCACGTGATTTTGAAAAGTCTGAGGTGCCTTGGAATCGAACTCGAGACCTTTGATTTGGCAGTCCAGTGGTCATACCCCTAGGCTATCACTGCTCCCAAGTAGGTATTGCCATCATAAACTTTTTTGTCAACTTTTTTTATCGACAGTTGCGTTAAACAAACAAATATGAGGGTCAACATGGAGCTCGCAATTCAACTAAACATCCCTGAGGGCGGTAAATCGTATTTATTCCGTACCATGAATGGGATGCTTACACAAACACCTCAGATATCTGGGATTCAGCTTAATACAGTTCGTAAGATGTACAATTCCGCGAATTTAGCAAAGTACAGTGGAAGGTAACAAGTAAGCTAGCATCAGATCAATATGCAGTCGGGCGCGGTGTCAATATTGGAGCGCAGCACAACGCGGGCTAATCTAAGCCCGTACCAACGCGCAACGCGACGGAGTGCCGTGTGTAGTGTGTACGTCGTTTTATTGTATACGCTGCCAACAGCGAAGTTAATTCTCTAGATATAATTTATTTATCTTTGTTCAGTGACAAATAAACCTAAAAACATATCTTTAATATCTTACTAGCTGACCTGGCCAACGTTGTTCAGCTATATAAATTACTAGCGATCCGCCGTCGCTTCGGGTAGGGGAGACCGGGGCTTTAATTAACAGAGGTAAGTATTAACAAGCGAATTTCTACGAAACTATAAACAGCACGTCACTTCACTAGTGATTCCTGGAATTCATCCCTGTGACAAAGGTCTACGGGTTGAGACTCGTCAGTCCAGCTCAGTGCGCCGCGAGAGTGAGTTGTGTGATGTGCGTCTATTTTGGCCAGGTAACGAACTTTTTTCACTTTACGATATTTTGATTTACGCGTTGAATAATTGATTTCGGTGTAATATATATTTTTTTTGCAGTAGCTTGTTTTATGCTTAATAATGTTACATACCGTTACTAACGCTAATGCACAATATTTCGTAATTATATATTTTTTTATTGAAAAGCTACCCATGGGGCTAAATTTAACAAAACATACGGGGCTAGTATTAACATGTTAATTCTTACCCCGCATGTGGGGTTGGTATTAACATTATTACACTAGGTACTAAGCCTACGCTGTCCGTTCGTCTGTCTGTCCACCTGTCCTAACTTTAAAGAGCCGTATATCCACCAGGGTATCTAATAACATATTTATTTATTTATCTTAAAAGTTACAGCATGAGGACTTACAAGCGGAAAACTACTCGAGGCATGACTTCGCTGGCGACCTACGAGTCAGCTGCTTTAGAAATAATGGACAAACAAGAAATAATGCTTTAGAAATAATGGAAAAACAAGCACTAGAAGAGATAGAAAGTAACAGAAACTTAAAAAAAAACCGCAAAATAAAGACGATGGAAAGAAAAAAAGCAAGGTAAAGAAAATGAAGGTAAGGGCAAAGGAAAGGGTAAAGAACAAATAGCTAAAAAAGGAAAAGAAAAGGAAACATTACAAGTGGAAAAGGCAAAGAAAAGGATATTGGAAGAAAGCAGCGACAGTGCAGAAGATGAATATTTCTGTATAATTTGTGGTGTCTCATACAATGAAGACACATCTGGTGCAGATTGGGTGCAATGCATCTCGTGCAAGCAGTGGGCTCAGTCCGGATGTATCTGAGGCAACACTGTTTCATATGTTTGCCAAAATTGTGATTCAGATGATGTATATGAATAAAAATGAAACATATTGTGATTACATGAAAATGATTCCTAGTAGATTATATTGTTAAGATGTTGATTTTATATAATATAAAAAGGATATTTATATTACCTTCAGTAATTTCATAATAAGCTTTATTGAGACTGTTACTGTTACGTTTAAGAATAAGCTGTTTACTAACTCATTTAAGTTGATTGTATTATTATTAGATAACACACATAAGGCTGATTAAACTACTTAAAAGGCTGTTAACTTAATAATAACGATACGAAGAGGTTTTGTTTGAGTTTTTGTTTCTATTCATTAATATAGCTGAAATATTGTTGTTTGACGGAGTGTTTCAACTTCTAAGCATAATGTTAATTATTATTCCACTAAGTGAATATTGTGATTATTGAAAACTAACGTTTCCTTCAATAATATAACAGTAAAAGTAACTGTTAATAATAAATAATTCAGATATTTGTTGAATTTTGTTATTATGTATGTATAGAGGTTTTGTTCGGGTTTCTTTCTCTATAAACATATATCGTTGTTGCAGGGACAAAGTGCTATATTGTTTAAGCCTAATGTTAATTGTATTGCTTAATAAAAAAATGTCATTGTAATTTTCAGTTTTCTTTATTTATAGAGGAAAATACTTACAATGTTAATTGTTGCCCCTTTTGTTAATACTTACCTCGGAAGTGTTAATTATAGCCCCGATCGCGGGGTAAGTATTAATTTCTGACTTTTCTAAGTAAAATCGACTTTCTTAAAAAGGTATCCATTTCTTGGCAAATTAAAACCAACGACATGGTTATTGAATAGTTTAGACATCATTTGATACAAAAATAATTTCAAAATGTTTACGTGTCTTCAAGATACAACTGAAAATATAAATTTTGTTAAGTCGCGCCCCGGTCTCCCCTACTCATATAACGTACCTTTCTAACAGTGAAAGAATTTTTAAAATCGGTTCAGTAAAACACAAAAAAAAATATAAAAATCGATCAAGCCGTTTTGGAAGAGTTCGATAACAAATACTGTGACTCGAGATCTGTACATATAAATTAGATTTTTTATTGTATTTAGTATTTAAAAATGCTAAAATCTTTAAATATTTTCGCGAAAGAAAATTCCCTCAAGACGTAAAGAATGTGAACGTAAAGAATGTCACCTCAAGATGTAAAGAATGTGAAAGAGAAACTAAATCACAGGCAGTGGTCTCGGTAGCTTAGTCGGCTACAGCGTCCGGAGGGGCGCAGGTTCGAACCCTGCCTGAGATCGTATTTCGCCAACATTTTTATTTGTTAATTTTGTTGAACTGTCATCTTTTACATTTACATTTTTAAGAAACTTCTTTGAGCTAGTCGCCATTATTATTATTTCTTTTATTCAAAAAATCATGTAAAAAATCATTTTACCATTTCAAAAATACGTTTGTTATATTTACAACCATCTTTATTCAAACTATGTACCTCCCAGTACAGTACCAGTAGCTCGTAAGTAGTAAGTAGCTCGTAAATAATATAATCAATAATATAGTTATATGTATGTAACCTACATATTTATTATCAATATACTTCTAAAACGATATAACCACCGTCCTAGACGCCATTCCAACATAACTATTTTGCACGCAGCCTAGATACTTAACTGTTCATGTGTGCAGGAACGTGCAGGGAAGTTCATTCGAAAGAGATTGTCCTTTGACGTATACCGGCGACAACGTCTTCTGCCCACATTTTGTGTTCAGATTCTCAAAATTGGTCTTTTAGTCATTTTATTCGTCAACAAAATTAATATATACGGTGATATTGTCCTGTTGGATGCTGTTTTAAGAAGACCCCTTCCCAGCAGTGCGACCATTCGTCGATTTATGATAAATGTCATCTACAACTACTATAGTAGTACTATTTCCACCAGATTTTAACGCTGATGTGATGTCACGCACCCGTCAACGCAATAATGACGTCACGATTAGTGTAAGCAGATAATTATGCGAACACTAACAATTAATTTGCGTGTGTGTACGCGATTGTCATCGGTCGCCATTGCTGGCGTTCTAGAGAATCAATGGGCATGTGGTATACTTGTGTCAGATAAATAGATTATATAGAGTACATTTTTGCGCTAACTTGGCCGAGTTAGGACAAAGCGACAGACCGCAACTCACCACGATACTAAATTTTGTTAATTATTTTTAATATACAATAGGCTAATGTTGTCTGCAACAGACAATAGGTGTATTACTGGATGTATAATATTTCGTTTTGAAAAATAAGAGATAACCTGCATGACTTACTTAGGCAAATGAACAGATCGAATTAAAACATAAGTTATTAAATATTTAACTAACCTAATTAATAAAATTCTCGCTAGGTTAAACATATTTTTTCGAAAGATTTAAAGCCAGTTTTAAAGCCATTACTAAGCTGTCATTTTACGAAATGAATGTCTCCTAATTAACTTTATTTTCGTTAATTTTCGCAAACAAAGCTACAAGGAAAGGTTTTTAAATTCTCGCGTTAAAATTCTTTTATTCCGACAATACTTTCATTCGAGCTGCTATTTCGCATTATAATAACTTCTACTTAGGCTTCCGTATCGAAAATATAGTGGTGCGTTAAAAATGGCGGTTGTGTAACACGTAGCAGCGATACTTTAATTCACAGGCGACGCTGTACAAGCGCTGCCACTGTGCTGCAAGCGTGACCTTTATGCTGGTTGCAAAACCTGCCGTGTTACCGATGCGAACAATTTTCATTGGGTACATTTTATTATTATATCAAGAATAAAGATTTTAGTAAGCACGGCTGAAGAGAGTCAACATGTTTGGTCGTGCTTATTACGACGCTCAGCAGTGCAAACCCAAAAAACGGGACGCTAAACACTAATTATTGGATCGTAATAGGTACCTAAGATCCACCTATTTGTTAAAGACTTGTTTCCAATTTAAAGTATGAATTGATTCCAGAGCTTAAAGTATCTTGGTTTCCGATTAAAACTTAGATAGTACGGTGACTGTTTATGTATTCCAAGCATTTTGAATTCTCTTTACTCTAAAGATACTGATTAATCAGAAAGTGTTCAAGCTCCCAAAATTTTAATAATAAATATTCATCAGCTATTAAACTCGCCTTCACAATCAATGCTTGCAACCTATTTTTGCAACAAGTAAGTAGTTTGGTGGTGTTTACTGTACATATCTGTATTTTTACCATTTATGACATTATTTATTATGTAAATTCATCCATTCTTTATCGCTCATAAAAAATCTCGTCAAAAACTGTATTAAAATTTTATTCTGAAAGGAGACCTCTGCCCAACTTGGGATAATGGGTTGATGACATGACTGGGACATACTCGAGCAAACATAAACTGCGCCTAATAAATCTCAAAGTTAGTCAAATAAAATCAAGTCAAATCCCCAAATCAAAAGTCCCAAATCAGTAACAGGCCACACAGCGGCGGTGGCGAGCGACATATAAATTATTTTTATGCTTCCTACAGGGGACCGCGGACAAGCCCGCCGGGGTTTTGTCTTAGTCTAGCAGAATTAACAACAATACACACATGCATGGCGCGCTTTATGCACCGTTCCGCGCCGGTGACTTCGCGCGTCGCTAAAAATTTTAAATTACCACCGAAAAACAATGCACGCGCCACGGGTAATAAAATTAACTGCAGTGTGATATTAGATTCTATATGGCTGCAGATTTTAAAATGAGAGTACTGAGCTGTATATAATGGCAATAAAAGAAGCGTTTATGATGTCTGTACACATCATAAAAATCTAAATAATGTTGTCTGTGGTATAACTAGAGAAAGCATTTGGTTAACTAATTATCGTTAAGAAATATAGTGAAACCTGAGTCAGGAATTTATACGTAGATAAAACTTGTAAAAGTCACCTGCCGACCATTCGCGCTGTTACGATTACAAGTAGACCATCAACAAGGCGGTTATAACGATTTTAACGGACTGGTTTGACCAAATATCACGTACAACATCGCGGGACAGGCTTTTTGGACATTCATGTCACACACTGTCGACTTTTTAAACAATTGACAATCTATTTGCGGTTTTAGACATCCATATAATGTGCACAATTGACTTAAAACCTTACCTTTTCATAATTTTAGACAGCACTAATCAAAACTTCTGGGAGCTTTGTACTTAATTACAACAATAACTCTAAGAATAATAATCATCATCATCGTCGTCGACCCATGTACTGTCCTACTATTGAGCACGGGTCTCGTCTCAGAAAGAAATGAATTACACCACGCAGGCCTACTAGCTAGCTGGTTAACTTCACATGCCGTCAAATAAAATAAATTTCCATTTCCTCATTTAAAATTCCATATACAAGCCAAAACAATCTGTGACAGAGCTGCTTAAAAATCCCAAGGAACTTACAAAAACTGAGTGTAGCAACTTTACTAAATTAGTTTTGTAGCCATCCGCATATTAATACGACGTCGCAAACTAATAACGAAGACTTGGTATAAGCTAAAAGTAACGCTTCTTTCGAGCTAACTAGCCTCCGAGGTGAAACTGATAGAAATTCATAGACCGTAAGAGGCTGCCCGGCGTGTGAGGAGCGACGGCTAACTAGAATCAACCGATATTCATATTTGTTGGAGAATAGTGTTGTACTACAGCAAAACCGTAATCCTGTGGCCGATTATAGATATCGAATTTGATCACTTACCGCAACGTGTAAAAAAACATTGGATATCTATATCTTTCTCCATTATTTTTCACTTGGGGATGTGAAAGGTCATATAATTAATTATGAAAATGCGACTCAATGTTAGATATTTCGTGGCATTGGACGATTTACGAGTAGATTATATTAAATCAAAGTTCATGTTTCTCTATGACGCTTTCAACGGAACAAAGTTATTACCTATGTACCTACCCACTGTACATGTTGCCAACGTTCGAAGAGCGTTCCGACTCTCCATGTTCCGAAAACCATTCAAAACGTCAAACGTTGAATGAAATATGAGAATCTGACATTGAGCACGACTATATAGTCACGAAGATGCCACTCATAGATGAATATCCATTCAGTAACCAATACTGTGTACCGAATAGCTAATCAATTCTTCGTTGCACATGTAATATCAGTCTTAGGTGTATCTTAGGCAGGAGTGTAGACGAAAATAGATTAGACTACTGCAATACATATTTCTGGCCGGATTTTTTTAAATTCTTTACCTGTTCCCAAGAAATTCTAAGTATGACTTAGATTTATACAGGTAATTAAACCTAAAAAAATATCATAAATACCTATATCTAATTAAAATACAGTTACGTGTTTAAAACATGTATAACATATTATATACACATTCCCTCGATTACCTTCAAAGAAATGTAAATCGAATCATAATCTGATTACGTGGAAATTATAGCCTGTCACATCCCTAGTGCCTGGTGGAGCGAGTTGTCACATTTATATCGTTGGCGGCGCTCCATAAGTGGGCCCCTGAGAAAAATACGCACGACAACCGCCACCGTTACTTATAATATTGAAGTGAACTATTGCAAATTATATGTATAACGTTATAAATCAGGTCTAAAGAACAGTTTTTGATATAAAAAATTGGTAGAGGGCTAGAGACAATTATTTACCTATATTAAAACAGAGCAATGTTAAGAAAATATAGTAATGTATGTTCACTAATGGTGAAATACAGTCTTCAGAGTATATAAGCCGAATGAATAGTAAAACCTAGACAATTCAATGGGCTACCACTGCTTTTGTAATTGATTTGAAAAAAATATCACGAATCAAGACGATTAGAAATTTAATAGGTATATGAAAAGAATAATTGAGTTCCAGTCTATGAGCTCGTATTACATCTGATGTTCAGCAATATTTATTTTTTAGTGATGTAAAAGAGCCCGGTCTAACTTTCGCGGTAAAGAAAAACTTATGTTCTTCATAGTTCGTTTGATCCTCGGGCTTGCATCGTTATGTTCTGCTGCATATAATTTGACTGAAAACTAACATACTTTCGAAAGTTTGAAGGAAGATAAATTTAGGTCTAAAGATGACGTGGTAAAGAAAAATTTATGAGGATGTGATTACGCGATGGGTTGAAATTAATTATTTACAATGTTAGTCTCTTGATTAAGGTATTAAAAATATTTCAATGAATAATAACACACCATCACACATGTAGTCCTGTATTCCGCAAGTAAGGCAGAGGTGTGCTGTGTACACTCAGTTTGCCGGTATGTCTAGATCCCATGTAATATGAAGCAAGCCTATTACCGTAAGGCAAATTAATTGCAAATTAAAAATTTTAAGCACAAGAAAATTAATCACCATAGGTATCGTATCTATACTAGTCTTATTAAGAGGTAAACTTTGAGGTAATTTCTGGATCTACTGAACCGATTTTTCAAGAAATTATGATAATAGTATCCAATCGGGGGCGGATCGTACGTATACAATGAAATGCAAATTAAACTCTGTTACTCTTACGAATTAAATACCACAAGGTAACCGAAATGATGGCACAATATATTTACACGACCACACCTGCATGCTGAACTAGATATTTCGGAAAGCACACGTTTACGGAGCTACGAATGACATTCAATAACGCTTCCATCCACCATGTTGGCGAATAATTCATGAATGTATTTGTATTATGCATGCGGAGCGCCATTGCGGTGCTCCCGCCGAAATTCCACACTTTATAGGCAAAGTTCGCGGCTTGACATCGTAAAGCACATTGTCCTTTATTACGTCATCATGGAACCCCATAGAAAAACATTACATTGGAATATAGATATAAAGTATCAATTCCTGAAGATCAAATCATAAAACATTTTTGTCCGAGGTTTCGTTCGTGAATGATGGGTAACCTAGTCGTTCTTGTAGCGTTGGTATTGGTAGTGATTTGTGCGTGAAGTAACAGACAGTAGCTGTATACGGTGGACCCTCCCATGGAATAACTAACGTTACTCCAACAAGGTTGGTATTGTTAAGAGTTCATCAAGCAATGTATGAACAATAATCGGATATGTCACTAATCACGTACTTAAACATTTCACATTTCATCGTATAAAATTAAATTAACTGAATAAAAGCTATGGTTTATTATAGAAGGATTTATCGGCAATTCATTATTTATGTACCAGGGGGTGAAACAAAAACTTTTATGTTTGTAATTTTGTATAGGTAGTTAGGTACTCGTATCTATCTCTCGTATCACTACGGCCTCGACTTTCATAATAAATATCTACGGATCTGCCTAACCTGTTAAATCACCCAAGAGAAAATCGAACACACATATTACATACATCTAAGTAAATAACATTTCCAATTCAATAGTCCAGGCGGTCACGAGGAAGTTAAGTTCGATGTGTCGATAAAAATTGAATGAAACCTCCCTTTCTGCCTACCCTACGTCGCCATTAACCGTGATACCAAAACACTGGTATTAACTTCACATCTCACTAACAAAATTCAATAACGAAAATCCTACAAACTTTTGCTATGCCATGATACGTCTAAGGGTGAGGTCACATTGGCGAAATGTCGACACTAAGAAAGAAAACACACGGGACAGTGATTATCAAGAGGTGCTGTGTGATGATAATCAATTTAAGCCCGAAGGCTACATTAAGTAATTCCTCTAAATTAATTCTTAATAAGAACCCGTAGTAATTATATAGCAATGTTTAGTGTAAACCATAATTATTACAGCTAGAGTCGTTCCTTGTCGAGTCGCCACCGTGGTTTGAGCCTTAGAAACCACAAGCCTTTCAACTGCCACAATAGAAAATCGACTTTAAGCTCTGAGCGACAAGATTGAATGTAATATTATGTTAAAGTTTGCGGTTATTTATTAAGAAACATTAAACAAGGGTAATACTCGTGGCGAATTTTACAAAGACGGTCCAAGAGGCCCACAAGTTAGATTAAAATAGTTGATGTCTGGCCGGCCCCATATGACACAGGCTTGAGAGCTTGTGTTTATTAAGCTTTGGACCTCAAAGCGTAGGTACTTGTAAAGTGTTTTCACATCCCGGGATAAAATAGTTACGACTTGAGTGGATTGCTTTGAATAATAAGAATTTTCCACTTTACTAGAAACATTTTTAAATGTAGATTTCTTTTAATAACTGCCTCGTGATCTTAGAGGTCGTAAGCGCGGCGACACTACAGATTTTGGTTTTCGATTTCCAGGTCGTAGTGTTATTGGATATTTCCGTAATTTTTTTAGCAGCAGCTCGTAGTTTAGTAATATATAATATATAATAAACTACTAGCAATATAGGCTCGCCTCCTGGAATCTAAACACACCGGCAAACTGTGAGTGTACACTGTGTACATTAGTACACATCTGCCTAACCTGGCGTTTGGCAATACGAGATTCATGAATACGCGAAGCTATGTTAATAAAACAGGAAAGGAGAGAAGGGAACAGTAACTTTTTTTAAACTACTTAAATGCAACACGTATTACACACACCGTCAGTTAGCATTATAAAGACGAAGCCCCGGGGACGGCGACACCTCCGCCGGATTAAGATATGCAAATGATATCGGCTCGGCACAAACGTGCAGACAAAACAACTCATTCGGCACACGTCCTGTATCTCCACGATTGGATCGTGTGAGCACAGCCTATTGCCTGTGCGGGGAGCGCGCAGATAACAGCTTAATTAATTCAGTATAATATTGTTATTTTGTGATAGGTATTGGAATTGAAGAAAAACATTGTACTCGGTACTATGATTCCTGGTAATCTATCTTTTTGTGAAAGACGACGACGTCGGTAAGCGCGACTGCTACTTACGCTAAAAATGTCGACTTCGATTCACAGGTTAAGCAGTGTTATTAGGTGTTTCTATAAACTTCTCAGAAGTAGCTCAGAGTTTAGATTATTTGCCCGAGGAAAATACCGAAACACATACACATAATGTCATCATACCGGAATCATAGGAATATACCGGCAAAATGTGCGTGTTCTTAGAACACCTCACCGTGGGGAATACAGCAATGATGTTACTGAGATAAAGCATTGAATGCTCGAAAGCCGAAAGGTATTCGAGGTACACATTATTATGACCAAGTTTTACAAAGGGATGGGATTAAACCAACACTTAGTTATTAGTATTAATCGTGAAAAAAGCAGCTGTTTCTCGACAAAATGCAGGTAATAGCTATGTTTTCGTACTTCAGGGCTAATCCCTACACAGTTTTATGAAAACGTCCCTTCAAACTGTATATAGGTACTCGTATATTGTCGCCTACAGAATTACGCTAACGTGGGCCGTATGTCCATTTACCAACCCCTGACAAAAGGGCTTCGTAGCCTTCAAGCTTACACGTGTCACAACCACAAGGCTCGCGACAGAATTGCCTTGTAATTTTTAATTATCATCATTTGACCATTACAATTGGTAATTTTGTGTTTATGACTGTATTTCCTAATGGGCAAGGTAAACCAGCTATAGCCTTCATCCGTTTTTGATCCTATCAACTAACTTTATCTCCTAAATATTAATATGTATTTTTCTGTGGTACTTTCTAGAACGTTTTGACTCCCATTATAATTTCTCTGAAAAAGTCATATTTATTCTCTGTTTTTGTTCAAATATGAACAAAAACAGAGAATGAATATGACTTTTATAGTTCACCTCGGTGCGGAGAACTGCATCTCATTTATATTTCATTCAGTGACCCGGCTTAGGTGGGCATCATGATATAACTTCATTATTTATTTTTATTGAGTGTTTTTTGTATTTTTTTAATTTACAATGTTCCTATCAGTGTATTATCAAAACATCAGGGGTATGAAGAGTAAAATTATTGATATTTATAATACAGTATTATGCAATAATTTTGATGTAATCTGCTTGGTGGAGACTTGGCTCGACAACACCATATTATCGTCAGAACTATTTGATGATAGATACTGTGTGGTGCGCCGTGATCGCGATGCAAAATTTAAAACTAGATTTAACAAAAGATACGGTGGCGGTGTGCTTGTTGCGTATTTAAAAAAGTTAGAAGTAATATTTAAGAAGGATTGGGGGTCATTAGATGTAGAAGATTTATGGGTACAAATTAAACTTAACAAATCAATTACAATCAGCCTAGGTGTCGTGTACCTCCCAGATTATTTGCCGGTAAATATAGTGAATGATTTTTTGAATAAATGTAATGTCATACTAGATGACTCCTCCAGCAAAATTACCTGTATTTTGGGTGACTACAATTTAGGTAGTACTAAGTGGTCTATAACTACAGGGCTTCCTCTTAACTATAGTTGTGAAAAATCTAAATCTTTATACAACTTATTTGAACTGACTACAATTTGTCAACTCAACCACATAGCGAACACGAATGGAAGAATTCTTGACTTGGCTATTACGGATTGCCCGGAACTTGTAGAAACTATACCTACTTCGCCAATTAGCCGTCCAGATACTCACCACCCACCTTTTGAACTTATAATACGGACTGATACACCCTGTATTACCAATAACTCGGCAATTAAAAGATTATGCTATCGTAAGACAGATTTTGAAAGTTGTATAAGAGATATTAACGAAATCGATTGGCCACAGCAAGCTTTGCGTTTAGGATGCGATGATTTTGTTCAATATTTCTATAACAGTATTTATACAATTATAGAAACACATACACCAAAGATAAAAATAACACCCAGTAACTATCCAATATGGTTTTCTAAAAACCTAATTGCATTGCTTAGAGAAAAAAGTAAGGCACACTACAGATTTAAACGTTTCCGTAACCCGAGAGATTATGATGAGTTTTCTATGCTCAGAGCTAGGTCTAAAGTTGTTGCTGATCAGTGTTTCAAGACTTACATTGAACGAATTGAGGATGATCTGAAGCTCAATGTTAAGGCTTTTTGGCGCTATACAAAAAGTAAACGAGTCACTAATAACTATCCTAGCAGTATGTTTTATCGGGGCGTAATGGGTAGTTCCAGTGAGGATATAGTTAATCTTTTTGCGACTTATTTTTCCTCGGTTTACTGCTCTAGTTCAAACAATAACTATACTCCTGAATTTCCAACGTCCAATTATCCTATTGGTAAACTAGTTATAGATAAAGATGACCTGTTAAAGAAATTGAAAAATATAGATTTGTCTAAGAATGGTGGCTATGATGGCATACCACCTATTTTTATCAGGCTTTGTGCAACTGCACTAGTAACACCTCTCTTCATAATTTACAATAAGTCTTTGGATGAGGGCACATTCCCCGAACTTTGGAAAATTGCTAAAATTACACCTATTTACAAGTCGGGAGATAGAAAAGATGTCTCTAATTACCGCCCCGTTTGTGTGCTCAACTGGTTCGCTAAAATCTTCGAGGGCTATATCTACAGTCATATTTACAATTATTTAAAGCACCAACTGAGCCCACTCCAGCATGGCTTCGTGTCAGGTAGATCAACTACCACAAACCTCTTAAGCTACACTTCTTACTTATGTGACTCGTTTAATTGTAAAAAGCAGGTAGACGCAATTTACACCGATTTTTCTAAAGCGTTCGATCGTGTTGATCACTTTAGGTTATTAGCAAAAGCACAGCACTTTGGCATTCATGGCAATTTATACAAATGGCTCTCATCATACTTACTTAATCGTACGCAATTGGTCGCACTTAGCGGATACGAATCTACTCCTTTTTTTCCTGAGTCTGGTGTTCCCCAAGGGTCTAACCTGGGACCACTTCTGTTTTTATTATTCATTAACGACTTGTTAAATGATCTAACCAGTGAATGTTTAGCTTATGCTGATGATTTAAAGATTTTTAGACGTATTTCCAACTATCAAGACTGTGTAAATCTGCAAGCAGACATCAATACAATTGTTCATTGGTGTGAGAGAAATTTGATGTCGCTTAACATAAACAAATGTCAAGTTATCTCATTCACAAAAAATAAAAATCCGTTTAATTATATCTATCATATTGAGGGGGTTGCACTGGAAAGAGTTAAAGTTGTTCGCGACTTAGGTGTCATTTTTGATTCTGAAATGTCCTTCAGACATCATTACGATCATGTTTGCAGCAAAGCCAACCGCATTCTATCATTCATGCTTAGAAATTCTACACCTTTTAAGAAAGCCAGCTCTCTTCTAACATTGTACTATGGTTTGGTAAGAAGTATTATTGAATACTGTTCATCAGTATGGGCACCTATCTATAGGACTCATATTGATCGCATAGAGGCGATTCAGAGGCGATTTGTCAGAACATTATGCTCAAGGCTTGGATTGCGGCGTAAAATAAAAGAATATGATAATCGGCTTCAATGGTTTAAAATGAGGAGTCTTGAGAACAGAAGGTGGGTGAGTGACCTATGTACCTTACACAAGATTGTGAACAGTTCAATGGATAGCCAGCTTGTTGAAATGCTAAACTTTAAGGTTCCATCGCGATCTGTGCGCACGCCACAAATATTTGCTTTAACCCATAGTAATAATAATGTTTCATACAACAACCCAATTTCACGAATGTGTAGACAATACAATTCTATTTGCTCTGAATCTGATATCTGCGATGATAGTTATAATATGTTTAAACACGCCCTTTTAAAGAAAATTGATCGAAACAATGAGGACTAATTAGGTATTTTTATTTTCTTTTAAAAAAATATGTTTCCCATTTGCTTTCCTTAGCTCACTAAAGTTTAAATTATCGTGTGAATGATGTGTATAGTTTTAATTGGACTTCAGGTTGAATACTGTGATGTTTGATTGAAAATTGTGTAAAACTTAATCTGTTGTCTGTTACTGTACCTATTATAAAAAAAAAAAAAAAAAAAAAAAATCATGGTGTATTGTAGACATGGTGGCCCTGTCTTCAGGATATAGAGGGATACCTAATAGACTTTGGAAGGACTATTTGAATTTCACCAGTTCAAAAACTACAATAACCGACGGCACGTTCCATTAGCTGACATAAGCTAAGCAGCACTTTCCGACATACAATAACATTGTTATCACAACGTAAATTAGTACAAAAGGTCCGCGCCCGTACTCCCCTAAGAGCGTGGCAGTGAAGTGAGTGAGGTACTAGTAAAAGGTTAATAAAATATTATAAGCCAAAGCTAAGACATCAAAAAGCTTGAACATGGCATTCATTCATTTATAATATTATAGTACACGGTAAGGAAGGCAACGGTAACTTCTGTAGGTATAACATACATACCATCACGACTGTATTCCCTGAAGGGGTAGGCAGAGGCGTACTAATGTACACCCACATTTCGCCAGTATGTTTAGGTCCCATGTAAAAGGGGGCGAGCCAATTGCCATCAACCGGGCACAAATCCAGACTCCGTAGGTAAAAAAAATAAATAAAAAATAAATATAAAAATAAAGTAAGATGTTATTGTAAGATCTTATTACTTGTTGTGCGTAGTGGTAGTTCTGCCCATTTTCTTACTTCTTGGCGTTATAGGGGAAGTGACGTAATATCCTTACAACTCTTACAAGACAGGTGGAGACGCTAACTCCATCACTAACTTGGCAGAATTCAACTTACTTTGCGCTTTATATGAATTGGCTTATATGAAAATGTGGCTTATTTACATTTATCAAGGTGTTATTTAATACATCATGTGAACTCTTTTTCCGGTATTATATTATTTATTAAAGTTATCTGCAAAGACTACGTGACGACGTCTGTGGTCTAGTGGTTCGAGTACCGGACTGCTGATCACGAGGTCGTGGGTTCGATTCCCACATGACACAAACATTTATGTGATGAACTTAGGTGTTTGTGTTTGTCTGGGTGTTTCTTATATATTATAAGTATGTATTTACAAAAAAAAAAGTATATAAGTATTATATCCATTGTCTAGTACCCATAGTACAAGCTCTGCTTAGTTTGGGACTAGATGGTGCTGTGTAAAAATGTCCCAAGATATTTATTATTTATTATTTATTAAGACTATTTAGCTTATTGACATTCGACAGGTACCGTCGATAACCTGGTTACCGACCGGTATACCCTGAATGTCTGGCGTCTATAATTTCGACGCTTGTAATACGGACTTTTATTATACCGACGCTTATAATAGTTATAATACCGACGCGTATAACATCGACGCTTTTAAAAGCGACGCCTATAATAGTTATTATACCGACGCCTATAATATCGACACTTATACTACCGACGCCTATAATATCTACGGTTAAATGCCGACGCCTATAATACTATCGACACTTATTAAACTGACGCATAATATCGACACCTATAGTACCGACGTCTGTAATATCGACGCTAATAATACCGACGCCTAACGCCTATAATATCGAAGCTTATAATACCGACGCCTATAATACCGACGCTTATTATACCGACGCCTATAATATCGACGATTATAATACCGACGCTTGGCTATCTATGTGCTAATACTGACGCGTATAATATCGATGCTTATAACATCGACGCTTATAATGTCGACGCTTATAATACCGACGCTTTTAATTCCGACGCCTATAATATCGACACTTATAGACGCTTATAATATCAACGCTTATAATAACGACGCCTATAATATAGACGATTATATAATACCGACGCCTATAATATCGACGCTTATTATACCGACGCCTATAATATCGTCACTTATAATAATAACGCTT
Source organism: Acronicta psi (assembly GCA_946251955.1). NCBI lineage: Eukaryota > Metazoa > Arthropoda > Insecta > Lepidoptera > Noctuidae > Acronicta > Acronicta psi. The sequence goes on along the minus strand of OX276470.1, from coordinate 16,265,591 downwards.
ATAGTACCGACGCCTATAATATCGACGACGCTTATATAAGCCACAAGCCCCTCTTATACATATGTATAGAAGAAATAAAAATTAACCATAAACCCTCTACGGCTGAAACGTTTGCTCGTATCCACGACTGGGGCTAGCCTATAAGTCACAATTACAACTGTTTATTTATTTATATTAGATACACCAACAGCATATTACATATACATCACACATTTAACATAATAAAGAACAGAGGTACAGGATCTAATGCGTATGACACAACACTCAAAGTTGCAACATCATCATCAACTGCTCTTCTTGAGGTAAAACACAATAAATAAATGTTATATGACTACATATTATATGCGCCAGTTGTGAATACTAGCAGGCAAAGACAGCCGTTTATTTATGGTAAAAAAAAAGTATTATATTGTATCAACAATGACATAACGCTACACAGTGTCCGTCCGGTCCGTAGATTACGAGTGGTGGCATTGCGCCGCGTATTGTGCCCGTGTTTATCGCTTCCGGCGCGTTGTGCCGGTGCGCCACCGTAACCAGCCCGTTTGCATACTGCGGCGGTATTCGCGGCCCCATTGGACGACTTCGCGACTTGTTTGTAAAAAAGCTCGCCAGTTAAGACTTAATTAGAGCTGTGCCATAACAGGGTTTCATGTTGATCCGAACTTTTTATAATACCAATACGAATACTTGAAAGCAATAAATACTTTGACTTTTAGAGTTCGGTGCAAAAATTGGATGGAATTGTTTATTGGTTCTCGTCTTCGTCATTATCATCCCCCTGTTATGTACTTATCCCATTTTTACTTGGGGTTTCGGTGCAGTACTTATGTGATTTTCTTCCCTACATCTTTAAAGACATCCTTTATTACACAGTTCATCCAAATTTTGTTTTCTTCCTTTTATCCATCCACATTTATGCTTAAAACTTAACTAGTGCCTAATAGTAATTAATTCTCATCATGTCATGTCAATAATTATCGCAGCAATTTTTCAAGGTTCCTGCACAAATTCCTTATATATCCGTGGTGGTACGATAACTTTCATGAAAATAAAAATAGTTTCATTTTCTTAATAATATAAACAGAATTACACAATTATGGAAATACTTGCTACTTCGAGCACTTTTAAATTATATGTATACTTTTACTATTTAAATGACTATATAATAGTGACTAACTAGGTGTGTTTTGTTGAAAGAAGCATCGAAATGCGTAAAAAATATTATACAAACGAGTAGACAACCTTCCGCTATTTTTAGCCAATTAAAAATGTATTAAATACAGCAATCAACGATGGAATCAACAAACACGAAAATCAAGTTCGCAGGAACTAATTAATGAATTATTCCCGAACTATTCTCTATCAAGAGATGCATAATTAACTTAACGGATTTGTCCGGTAGTCAAATCCTGCCGTGGGCAAGCTGGGACCCTGCCCAGCCCACTACGGATTTGCATAACTTAAATCCGACTGGGTTGCCCTTTGACAAAGAACGGCAAATAGTTCCAAAGGATAATTATTACTCTATAGATACTGAAGGATGTTGTTTTAATAAGGATATGAATCTAATTAATAAAGTTTTAACTGACTGATTTTGTTGCAGAGTCAGGTGCTGTTGTAGCAACATAGCTATGTTATATTTTTTACGTCTTAAATATGGTGGGTATTTCTTAGTTGACATTTATTTATGTTTAAGTAGGTATTTAATCTGTTTTTGAAACTCATTTTTAAATAAGTATTTATTAAAAAACAAATTACACCATTTCCTATTGATCTGACGTCAACGTCAAGTACTATGACAAAATGGTGAATTGAACCAATTGAACCAATTTTGTGGAAACTGCTTCAGATTTACTCTCTACGTCTTTTTACCACTAATGACATTACAGATCATATTTATTATTATCCACCGCATAGAGATGGGAGTATTAGGAATGCCATAGAATATTATTACAGGTACTTTGCCAGTAACCCCATGGAAGCGTTAGAGTAGTAAATTACTGTAACTGCTGGGTTGAAAACCGTAGCATAAAATTTAATTCATCATATTATTACCTATTTCTTGCTTTTTAAATAAATATCCGTCTATTGTAAACTTGGACACAATATAATTCTTTAATATAACAGAAATTATATTGAAAGTATGTGTTTTAAACTTATCATATACGACCAACGAGTCCCAGTTACTTTGGCCAGTACCTCAACCATGATTTCTATCGAATGGCTTTCGATAGGTTTTTTACGTATCGAAACGCTGGATCTCATAGCAGATTTTAGTTCCTTACGTAACCGCTAGAGGCGCTGCGACGGTTTTCAATACAAATATTTTACGGCGTTGCCAGCGATTCTAGTAAGAAAAACTCATGGTCGAGGCACTAGTCATCTGTCCAGGCGGCGCGGACGGGCGGCGTCTTGTTTTGGGTAACGTAACGTTGTCCTTTAGTACTCTGTAATCCTATGCTGCGTTTTTCAGAGCGTGGTCTCCACTCAATAACCTTTTTGCCAAAGTGGCCATCAGTTACACGAACCTTTGCCCCTTCGTGCTATGTAAATAATATTATTAGTACCTAAGCAATTTAATTAATACGTATTTATAATAAAATTTTAATCAATTTTCATCAATCTCCAATAAACTGGAGCTTATGTCTCGTTTTTAAATTATTGTTCTCCTTTACATAATCACTATTTACCTACCTATCTCAAGTAAACTAAAGGTTCACCTCAATGACGCAAGGAACGTTAGATAGATAACATAATTGAGTGCCTAATGAGCAAATCTTCAGGTATATGAGCGTCAATATCAACCCTAACGTTAACCCAGAATCTAGTTATTAACCGGAGGAGTCTGTAGGTGAACGTTAATGATCGCATTATCTAGAAGGATCTCCAATACAATGGATGTTTATAAAGAGGAAAACATCCCCGTATCTCCGTACCAGTTAAAAGATAATGCTCGCGTAGTCTCCTAATAACATTTGCATATCTTAATGCGAGCCCGCGGCTCGGCGCGGCGGCGCGGCGCGCGGCGGCTACTCTCAGCCCAGCCGACATAACACTACCTAGCTGAACTGATCCGATACTAGCTAATATTGGCTCAATAAACAACGAACACGGGTTAGCAAACAAACCAGGGAGAACGACACGAGACTCGTAATTACAGATTAATTATAATGGATCTAGTGTTGATTAATTGTTGAAAATGTAAATGAACGCGGTTTACGGTATGTAGAACATGAGTGGAAGATTAAGCGACGTTGTCGTGTTGCGGTGTATTGAGTGAATAGTTTTTCAGAAAAACTGTACATCGGAAAATTCGTGTCTCCGCGAAAAGGATGGGTATTCACGTGGTGCACAATAGTGGTGTGCGCATGCAGGTGAATGGCGCGTCATGCGGCGGCGCGCGCTCGCGTCCCTATAAAATTCAAAAATGGAACTATGGAAGAAAGCGCACGTCGTACATTCTGAGTTTTGTCCCGACACAATGGCGCCACTCTGTATAGGAATTCGTTCTAGTTTATTACGGAATATATGGCTTGTAAATCTTTTGTCGACATGTATAAATATACTCCGGTGCAATTGTTTGGATATTTTATTGTTCTGCTGTTTACCAAATTTATGTTCAGATGAAAATATTGTACTGCGCAGAGCCGGTTTCAGCATGCACCATGTATAGGTATATTATTTTTGCCATAGGTAATTCAAACAAAACAATTAGGGGAACTTAGGCACTTACCGATATTCTGCTCCGCATCACCAAGCGAAGCCGATCCTGAGGCTGACACCCATTTGCACACACACCACACATAGCACATTTAATAATTACCTATTTGTCTAGTCCACAAAAACTGTAATAGTAAATAAATGTTCATATTTAGGTAAGTACCTAGTTTTAAACTAAGAAAATGGCAAGACACCCACCCGCGAGCACACCCATGCAGGGTGGAGACCTTGCTCTCCAGGGCTTATGGCTTTTCACTTGATAAATACCAGCGTTAACTTTACTATTGCTATCTTTGTGTAGCCACTTATCACTTACTCACAATCACACATTAGTTCTAAAAAAATATCCATGAGTTCACAAAAAAAGTCTAAACTTACCCGCCCGCGCAGCGTAAACTATGACCAAGCCACGTGACATTCCATAGTTTTATGACCCCGATTAAAATCAGGCAATGGTATCGAATCATACAGCCCTGGACAATATATTATGTATAATAATAATATTTATTTGCATAAAACATGGTATAAATAGTGCCACTCGATCACGAGTTGATTTGTGTGGATGATTTGAAGAATTATTATTATCATTCTACTTCATCACCAAGATTTATACGTTCGAGACATCGAGATCACAACACAGATAATTAATTATTATCATCATTATGTTTAGTATCAGTTTTTTTTTTATAAAAAAATCTAATAAATAAATAAAAGATCTACTTATCATGTTAAATTTGTAGGCTGACAGGTTTCATAAAGTTCATCATTCATAAATATTACCGATTTACTGTCCCACAGCTGGGCAAGTAGGCACGGGTCACCTCTCTGAGGCGAAATTATAATCCATCACGCTGGCCAAATTAGATTTGGTAGGTGGTAGACTTTACACAGCGCCGTTGCGAGTCTCATTATGAAGTTTGCTAGCCAGTACCTACTAGGCCGAAATTTTGAGGTATTAAGCTTAGTCTTCATTTGAGTCAAAACCAAGGGCCAGGATAATTCATTCAAATATGATATTCTTGAATACGGCGCCATCTAACCTATTTAAAATAAACCAGTAAGGCTAGAGAAAAATATACACTTCAACGTTTGTTTTGCCCCTGGCTTTGACAAAAAGCTGTCTGATCAGATTATCCCACAGATGTAGCCACGGATAAAAAAAACAGTGTTCCGTGGATGTAGCATTTGACTGACATCTCGCCTTTAGCAACTGTTTACTTTTTACGAAGCTACCTTTTTATCTTCTATTTTTAAATACTAAAGATAGGACGTGGATAGGGCCGTCCGAACATTGACAGACTGACCGACAGATACTACTCCGTAAGGACTGGGCGTAACTTGGTCCCTAACGGGTCTTCTCTAAACCGAAGTAAAGAATTAAATAAATATAGTCTGCGATCGACTAAAAAACAAACGCCACGCCATGCGATACTAATAAAGATGGCATGGCGTTTCTGTGTATGGCGGTCGCGTCTGTCAAATGTTCGGACGGCACTATCTTAATAGTCATCAAATATAATAGTATAGTCATTAAGTTATTATAAGCTATAAAGTCTCGCGCTTTTTAATCAGCAGCCGAATCTTAAATGCTCGCGCGTTGGTACGCTCCTTTTTTATGGACGAACCGGTCGCGTGCTAAATCGCTTCTGAACAACAGGACCTTAAATTGCCGGGATAATATTTGAAATTACGGCAATTTGACGACCGTTATAGCCAGTAAAACATACGGGTCTTTTTGGCATTGAGGCATCCTATTTCCTATAAATAAAACAGTAATGACATCAAATATTTATTTATTAAAAACCACAATGTGATACAAGCAAGTGAACTTAAACTACTTAAATTAAAATATGTATTATCAACTTAAAGCTCCTTTATCTTCAATGGAGATCACTATCTATTGGGACAGGACCACGTAATACAAACACGTGTAAAATCAACTTATAACAAAAATTTCAAGTATTAATTAAACATTAATTGTAATATTTATTCTGTGCTTTATGCACTGGGTTATCTTCCTACGTATATATTTCTAAGTAATTAATAATACATCAATATTTTTTAATCCATGGAAATATGGCACGAAAAGTAAATTATATCCTACTTTTATTGGAACATATCGACTAAATTGAACCAGTGTGAGGAAATCGACTAAACTATTTCAACATCTTGGTATGTAGCTAGTTACGTTAAAACATCGAGTATTATGTACTTATATTTAAAATTGGATTAATGGTAAAACTTAACTTACTAATCTCACTTGGATGTGGATATAGGAGGAGATATTTATCCATTACAATATAACATGTTAGTCACAAAAAAATATTGTAAAATAACTAGACCAATAAACAACCTTGTCGCATATTTTCATTGACATACATTTTCAAAACAAAGTTCTACTCTTGAAATTATAATTATTAAGTATAGCTGGATGATCTAATTCTTTGGCACAATATATTTATATTAATATTATGGTGTTGATATGCCAAGTTTAAATAACTGATCAATGAATAATATTTCTTAAAACAATTACCTCACTAACGCATTATATTGTATTGGACAAATGCCTCTTGCCTTTCTGGAATGACTGCTACGACTGTTTAGACTAGGGAGTAAATACATTCAAGCTCTTTTTCATCAAGTGGAATAAAATATACAAACCTCGACATATAAGCAAAATCAAATCGATTTTATAAATCGACCAGCTCAAACGTCCCTTCCGATATAATATAAATTATACTCACCATCATTAACCGCTACACAACCATCTAGTTACTTAATGTGCGCAGCTTTAACAAAAGATGCTAATCTAACAATAAAAAAAATCGATATAGAATATAAACCAGATCAATTTAAAAAAGGGTATAAGTTCAAACGAAATACGTACAATAATCACAGCAATTATCCTTCTCTTTTGAGTGACTTTAGTCGACAATCTAAAAATCGACAATGGTTTCCTACATCCACACCGGTACATCTCTAGACCTGAGTTATTAGTAAATGAAGGACTAACAATGGGTCAATGACTTGTAATATGACGCAGACATTGCTTGACATGTTAGCCCTGCACTTGTTAATACCTTCGCAGGCTTAGTACACTTAGTTGTGCATCTAAGCTTTGGATTTGTTCTCCTGCTCGTACTGCAATAGTTCTGCAAGATTGCTAATCTCTATCTCCTGGACGCCTTTTCCAGAGAACTGCAAGTAGTCATGGGGTGGGGCATCGGCAGATCGTTTGCGTACTGAAAATATATAAATATTTACATTTAGAGAAAAAAATATTCATCAGCAGTCAGTCTAAACAATATACGAACAACCTGCGTATAATGACATCATTCGGAGAGTAATCTCATGTGCATGACATACTTATATATTTTAGTCTATCCATCTCTCCGTGTGGGAACGGGTTACAATACAATTCCTCGCTGCCATTCGGATCGATATATAGTAAGAAGCGAGAATTTGCGACTTGCTAAAAAAATGCAATACGACGTCTTTGGTATCTTCAGTATAGAGTAGTAGTGAACTAGTGGATACTCACTAACGATCGCGATGTCCTTCTCGAGCTGGTAGACGGGCTTGTCGGCGCACTTGGTGAAGACGGCGGGCAGCTGGCGGTGCTGCAGCGGCGGCAGCACGGCGCGCAGCTGCGAGCGCGCGCGCGCCACGTCGAACTGCTCGCCGCGCTGCAGCCCGCGCACGAACGCGTCCGGCGCCAGCACCCACGCCGGGTCCAGCTCCATCGTGTAGCAGCGCTCCTCGTCCACTATGCCTGCACAGTACCTACAATAACTACTCGCTCCTAACTTACCTTCCTCTAAACTAGATAAACGGAAGATTATGCCGAGTTTAACTAAAACCACAATGTGTGGGGCATACACTTGTTTTGATAACACATACATAACATCTACCTTTTCCTAATTTTAGCACACGGATAGAAAAACATCTCAAGAATAACGCACGCATTCATCATTGCATTCGTTCAATTCGTTGTAAACAAAAATGACTAACCAGTAATGTTAGACTCAAAATCATGGATGAAGCTGACAGGGTGGCCGTTGTTGAACACGGAGATCTTCTCCACAGACTGATCGATGTCAATGTCCAGCATTTCGCGCAGCAGATCGAGCAAGTGTTCTGGGTCCTCATCAAGAAGGCTCACCACCTGGTCGAGAGGGGCATGCTCTAGAAAATTATACGTCGTGGTGCATAGAAAGTGACGCCTAGTTTTTCCATCGAGAGGGTATACATTTAAACTGCTTGACCCATTGTGATACTCAATAAAAATTTGCCGGTACTCAGTATCCTACTTCCTACTAATATTATAAATGTAAAAGTTTGTGAGTATGGGTGGATGGATGTTTGTTACTCTTTCACGCAAAAACTACTGAACGGATCTGTATGAAATTTGGCACAGAGATAGATTATAGTCTGAAATAGCACATAGGCTACTTTTTATCCCGGTAAAATGTATGGTTCCTGTGGGATAGCGGGCAAAGCCGCAGGCGGAAAGCTAGTACGTTAATATTTTCGTAATATCGTGACTACTTGAATTAGTAGGTTATTACCTAGACGCCTAGGTACCTATGTCTACTGCTATTTACTTTAAAACTTTTAACCATGTGCCTTTAGGTTTTATGGTTTCGCAAAATCGTGACGAATTTCGAAACTTTTCACTTTTAATGTTGTCCGACGGCTGTTTCCTTAAACGTGAACAATAGCGCCAGTTTTTCGAAGTAGCGGAATTTTGTAGCGCTTCATTTTTAATTGCGTTGTATTTATCACGCGCCAACTACAGTCAACTACTTAGGTAAGCGATTTCTGGATTGTACTAACAAGGCTAGCATGACGGCTCTTACATTGACGAAGTTAAATTCTAGGCCTTAGGTCGAGCAGCGTCACAGAAGTACCTCTTCTATGAAATTCTCGGTAGCAGTCCTCTTCAGGAAATACAGGCGAAATGGTTTGTTATGTTGAATTATTTGGCCAGCTTCTTTTTTCCAAGTCTACTTACTTTAATGTTGGGCTCCTCGTGGTCAATGTTGGGGGTGGTCTTCCAGCGCAGAGGCATCTTGCGCGACTCCATAACTTGCTGGTCCTGAAACATCAAAAACAACGATACTAGAATTTAAAGTTTTAAAAGTGAAAGTTGTACCTAGTAACAAGAACTCAAAAAGAAATGTATGTAATTATGTATGTTGTACCTATCACTTAATAAATCCAAATTGATTACCATAAAAACTCACGCCAAAGCAAGAGAATCAATATATTTATATTTTACGAAAATAACAGACATCCTATATCTACCTACTATATCTAATTAAGGCAGAGGGGCTTTATTGGAGGTCGGAGTCAACTGGTCGGGTCAATCGAATAACCGAGGTATCAATGAACGACTGCTCACGTTATAATACAGAGGGCATTGAATGCAATGGCGCCAGAGCGAGGACAACTGCGTTGTACCAACTGATACGTGATACATGTGACATTGAACAGGATCAACGCTATGTACCCAGTTTGTTACATACACCTGTTGATATTTTTTTGGTTAGCTCTCACACTAGGGGGAACAAGTTCTGTATCGCGGGGGACTTCACAAACACACGTACACCCGTCGAAACAGCTATCAACACACAAATATTTCTCTTGAGTGGGAATCAAACGAGGAAGACACGAGGAGCAACGGTAGCGAGCTATATTTTTCAATTTATTTGGCATAGGCACGCAAGAAGCGGCACGGTGACCAAATTACTCTATACACAAACGTGCAGTTGCTTTTAGTATTAGATTAATACTTTACACCTAATCAGCTTTTGTCCGCGGCTTCGCTCGCTCCAACGTATAATAAAAAAGATTCATTGAAATAAAAGGCAAGTCAAACCCTGGAAGAGGTGATGATGCGGGCTGCCTGCTGTGCGCGTTGTGTATCTTGCAGCAAAATTATTGATGGATGATTGATGGATGATTGATGATTGAATGATGCAGCAGGATTGATTACTTTCAGTTTAATGGACCCGAAGACATTCCATACACTTTGAATGCACCGATACACACAGCCCAATACTATGGTCTGGTCAAGTGCGTGAAATTCGTCCCATTCAATGGCTAGGTCACTCGGCAGACCAATTAAAAATCTGTGGGGCATAATGATGGTCCAACGCTGCGACTAATTGCAGAACGAAAGAAACCCTGAAGGGACAGATTTATGGAGTAGATACTGTAGACATAAGGTCTAGTACTGACCCCGATAGCCGTTGCCAGAAATAACTGACAACGCCCATGTCAGCTCTTAGCAACCTTTTCACGTCGAAACCGCTAAACGTATTTCGGTGAAATTCGCGAAAGCGATAGAATAATAAATAAATAATAAGACAATGCATAGAGCTCTTTGTGTGTTACTGCTATTCGTGACCGTTAATAGATAGTTTGTGGTTAGTATTCGTTTAATTATTTTTTTATGAAGCCTATTTCGGGTCAGTGGGACACGCCTGGCAAGGCACTCAAAATATTTTGTCCCGAGAGCTTTTTTGTACCACTCCATGGTCGAACTTACACTCTACATTCCGAATAACCAAATAGTGGTTATTCACGGCTCTGCGTTTTTTCTGTGTACATGGGCGTACCCAGGGGGGGGCAGGGGGGGCAGCTGCCCCCCCCCTGGAACTTGGATGCCCCGTAGATAAAAGTTATAGTAAGATAAAAAAAAACCTTTTTCGTGTTGTGTGTAGGACGGAACAAATTTGCCCCCACAAGTTACAATAACACTGGCAGTGACAAATTGTCAAAATAGAAAAATATTCACTATTTGTTGCTTTTTGTCAATAATTAGTTGCTACAAAAACGATTTTGTTGCTCAAACCGATCTTACAAAATTGACAACAATGCTAGCTTTACTTAAAGATAGCATAAAAATAGCTAAATACTATATAATCAGGGAAACAAATAGACCAATATTTGTTGCTGAAGACCTCATTAAAACAACAATAAAAAAAATAACCAGTAAAATATAATTCAGTTCAGTTAAATACGTCACCTTAAGACGTAAATTAGAATGTGGAGGAAGATTTCGACTGGCGAGCAGGGCGAGCGGTGGCTTAGTGGTCAGAGCGTCTGGTGTACCGAACCAGAAGGCGCAGGTTCGAATCCTGCCCGCCCGCCGATTTTTTCCTTCATTAAAAATAACATATAATTCAGTTGTTTGAGGTAGCAATTATTATTGAGAAACACATTTTCAAAGATCAGATGAGTTTCCAATCGCTATGCTTATAAACCGGTTAAGCTAACTTAAGTTTTGATTTTTCTTGCTCAACGTGACAAACTGACAATATTGATGCCTGAAAGAGATTTTCTTGCTCGACGTGATAATAGTGATGCCTAAAATTACCAAAAAAAAACAAATAACCAGAGATTGGATGAAAATCTGACCAGTATTCTTATAAACCGATTATGCTGCGCCAATAATTTATATTGTTTATTTGTTTTGGAAAAATCGAGAGTGACGAGCTTATAAAAAAACCGGTCAGAAACCTGTGCGATCCCGGGAAGATATTCTATTGCCGATTTTCAAGGCGTCATTAACCAAGTTGAGCAACACAATTATTATTATTGTATTTTTTTGATTCCTTAAAAATCGAGCGCTAAGCTAGCATGAGCGGTTTATAAAGATACCGGTTCGGATACTCATCCGACCTTTACAGTGGCGTATTTACACTACGGCCAAAAGAGCCATAGCCCGGAGCACCAGGCTCCAAGGGGCAGCGCTAGCCGCACGGAGGTAGTAAGAAATCCCCTTCACTAACGTCGCCTGTCCTAAGTGGGTTTCCTCAATGTACGAGCTCACTTTTACATGAGACAACTGGAGGTAGTAACAAACTAATTGTAATTACCACTCTAACTAACCTAACCTGCCCAAGGCGGAGGTGGCTCAAATTTTCGAGCTCGCTACGCTCGCTCCTACACGAGACACCTGGAGGTAGTAGACAAAAAAATTGTAGTTACTCTTCTAACCCAGCCTGTCCGAGGAGGGTGGCCTTAATTTTCGAGCTCGCTACGCTCGCTTTTACATGAGACACCTGGAAATAGTAAACAAACTTTTGTAGTTACTCTTCTAACCAAGCCTGTCCGAGGTAGGTGGCCAAATTTTCGAGCTCGCTTCGCTCGCTCTTACTGTGTGAGATAACTGGAGGTCTAGTAACAAACAAGGATGCTTACAAAGTATCCTTCTAACCTAACCTGTCCAAGGTGGGTGGCCAAAGTTTTCGACTTCTCGTTTGCTGACTCTTAGTCATCAATTTTCATTGCTACGTTAAGCAATATTTTTTTGATAAATCAAGCGTTGAGTTAGCATGACTGGCTTATAAGAATACCGGTCAGAAATTCATCTGATTTACGGTTCTGAGTTTTGTTGATGACTTTTTTTTTATACCACTAAGGTGGCAAACAATCATACGGCCCGCCTGATGGTAAGCGGTTACCATAGCCTATGGACACTTACAATACCAGGGGTATCACTCACGCGTTGCCGACACGAAAAACCTCTTAGAGGTTCATGGAGGATTCACTGCGCCGACAGTTTTAGGGGATTTTCCTCTTACTGCCAGCGCAGCGCATCCTTAGAAGGAGCTCTGGCGACATTACTCACTGCAGGAACACAACACATAATAAAGTGTGTTATTTGGCTGCAGTTTTCTATAAGGTGGAGGTACTTCCCAGACTTTCCGGGCAACAATAATAAATTTCATCATCCGTCATCATCCGACGTCCGGTTCTATTTTTTTATGCTGACTCTCCAGGCGTCAATGACCATTGCAGCGTAGAGGAAGAAAACTATTTTATTTGACTCCAGCAAAATTTAGAGTAGCATGACCGGTTTATAAAAGGATACCGTGTAGTCAGAAACTCTAAGAAAACCTACGATTCTATATTTTGTTGTTGACTCTCTATGCATCAATTTTTATGAATCGAGTGTTGATCCAGCATGACCGGTTTATAATGCATCAGAGTCATCATCAAAATGTAGAACCGGTGATCGGGTGAATTTCTGACCGATATCCTTATATGCCAGATAATTATGCCTGCAAATAATTTATTATTTATTTATTTTGGTAAAATCGAGCGTTAGGCTAACATGATCGGCTATAAGCGCACCGGTTAAAATTCATCCGATTTCCAGTTTATCGAGTTGTCAATTTTTCGATGGGGTTGAGCAATTTTTTTTTTAATTCTGCTGAAATTCCACATTTTATGGAGATGAGGGACCCGGGGGGGGGGGGGGGGGGGGGGTGTTAAGAAATCCCTCAACTGCCCCCCCCTGGCCCAAAAGCTGGGTACGCCCATGTCTGTGTACATACCTTAGATAGAGGTATGGAGCAAAATCCCTGGAAACGGAGCGGCGGTGTAAAGTCCGTGGTGAGTTGCATGTAAATTTGCATAACGGTGATAACACCCAGCAGTCCAACCAGGAACACCGAGATGACCAAGCACGCCACAGTCCCCACGCCCTTATGGCGCGGGCCTGTCGGCTGCATTTCAACAGTAGCGGCGTCCTGCGAAATAGTTAAGATTGGGCTGGGTTCCTTTTTATTTCGGTTCGTAGGTAGGTATAGAGTTGGGAAAGAAGCCTTCGCATCGGGCGTTGGTATTCACATGTGCAATTGCTGATTTATCATTCATGCTGACATTGTCCCGACAACATAAACGTTGGCGACTCCATTATCGTGTTTATTTACTTATTTTTAACGCAAAGTTCGGTCGTTGGATCAATAAGTTGGATCAGTTACATTATACTGAAACGTTTACGCGGTATCCGCGAGTCCTCCTAGCGGTATATACCTAAGCGTATGTACAGTACTCGCCAAACTTATTGTCTGGCTTGAAGTTGGCACGAGCTAACTTCAACCCGGCCGTAATATCGGAGACTCTTTCGTACCCGAAGCGTGCCAACACTGCCAACGGGTCCCTACTACTTTTACTAAGCCTCCGCCGTTGTCGGTAATAGGTAGAGTTGAGCAGCTTTTTTATGTACCTAGGTATCATGCACAGAAATAAGGTCCCGTGGTTTCATGATTATTGTTCTTGAAATGAATACGGGAATGGATAGAGGCATGTCGAGAAGTATGTATGTAGTTAGATACTAGTAGTACTAGTAGTATAATTTTTTTTTTCCAAAACTAATTTGAACGAGGAAACAATGGTCCCATTGGCATACATTATATTGTGTGGACTGACAATTTTGACAAAAAAAACTTTTTATATACCTAGTTAAAATAATACCAAAATCCACTTATTTATTGTTTTTTTTATAAACAGACAATGCGCAATATTCTCTGGAATATTATTTTCCTGTATGAGCGCATTGTCATTCTGGTATAGACAGACTGATAGATATCAGAATATTATTTTCCCCAAGTAGATAGTACACAGGTACTATCATACGTGTTATTTTTAGCTCAATAACTGTACACCTGCGCCGTTAACAGAAAATCAATACATGAGAATGAGACTGCATCAAAGATTAATGTCGCCAATACTATTGTTACTGCATGGAAATATTTTGTTGCGCGGTAGGCACCACATAAGCACCAGTTGGTGTAGGTAGATGTAAGAAATCAATACATTAATCAACTGTTTCTCTGAAAAGCAATCCTTGTAACGTAAATGCATCTCCGATCAATAAAAAAAATAGGTACTTATGAATATTCTGCACCTTTAGTTTTTTACCACAGAATAATATTATAATTCACATACCTCATCGTAATGGCCTTCAGTTATCAGCGGCATTTTTTTAACCGTCAAGCTTTGCTTTGATATCACAGTCATTTTTACAAGATTTTAACGTACTCGCAATAGAACAAATTGTTTACGATTTCCTTCAGAACACAACGCTGTATTTTTGACTGCGACAAATGCGGAGATGCGTATTACCGAAATACCGACCGACCGAAAGAAAATTCATCAATAACGAATCAATTTATTACCTGTTCAAAAAATATTTGAGACATTTTCACTTTTAAATTTTATTTATTGCAACACCAATTCTAGGTTTTTACCTTTAACTTAGTTTTAGTCGATTCAACTTGATTCGATTGTACGAGAAATCGAGAACGAAACCAGCAATAAAAAAGAATAATGTTTGCAACATTGCGATAAAATTGAAGATGTAACGTAGCTTGTCTATAGTTTTTAACTGAAAAAAAGAAAGAAATTCGAGGAGGAAAGGAGCGATTAGTTTCGTTTCGTGTTGTAGAATATTCTGTGTTAAAAAGAGGTTAATGAATCAGCATCGCTTGCAAGTGCCGTTGAAACATGTTTGATTAGTTTTCTCGTTCATTATTTTATGTTCATCCTTTGTTTCATTGTGTACCACGTTTGTAACAAGACTGCGAGCACAAAAATAAAATGGCGACTGATCAAGTGAAGAACCGCATGCATGTTTTCAAGAACACTGGCAAAGATGTCGACGTAAGTACGGAAACGTAAAATAATCCATACTAATATCACAATTGTAGCAAAATAGTTTGTGACGATGAAATGACGTTTCGCGTGTCATTTTTAGGAAATGCGCAGGCGGAGGAACGAAGTTACAGTAGAATTGAGAAAAAATAAAAGGGACGAAACACTACAGAAACGCCGCAATGTACCCATCAGCTACTCTACAGACGAGGATGAGATCGAGAGGACCTTGGCTTCCACGGACCTCAAGGAGTTGGTGATGAACGCAGCTAACGGTGACAATCCGGACGTGCAGCTAGCCGCCGTGCAGCAGTGCAGGAAGCTGCTCTCGTCGGACAAAAATCCGCCAATCGACGAGCTCATCGCCACCGGAATTCTCCCCATCCTTGTTGGGTGCCTGTCCAGGGCTGACAACCCCACTCTCCAGTTTGAAACCGCTTGGGCCTTAACAAATATAGCATCAGGTACATCGGCACAGACAAACAAGGTTGTTCATGCTGGTGCCGTTCCTGTCTTCCTTCAGCTGCTCATGTCACCCCATGAAAATGTATGTGAGCAAGCAGTCTGGGCTCTGGGTAATATCATTGGAGATGGCCCTGTGCTCCGTGATTTTGTAATTGAACTGGGTGTGGTGAAGCCATTGCTGAGCTTCATCAAGCCAGACATTCCCATCTCGTTCCTTCGCAATGTCACTTGGGTCATTGTAAACTTGTGCAGGAGTAAGGACCCTCCACCACCAGTTAAGACTATTCAAGAGATTCTTCCAGCCCTCAATGTCCTCATCACGCACAATGACAACAGTGTAAGTACTTTCTACTAATTTACTAACCTTGTAGCCTGACTATTAAAGTTCATTGAACTTCTAACCAATACTAATAAATACCATGAGCTCAACAATAATATAATATAAACTAAATACTTATATACTACTTTACTTTATAGTACAACTTCTTGCGATTTAAATCAATTATCCTTGATGAAATATTTACTAGTGCTGCATTAAAGTTTATACAATACTGATATATTTGAATGATAACTGAAGTTAGATATTGTGATTTTTTATTTAATAAATGTAGTACCAGCATTTCTTCCATAGAATGCATTAATCATTACATTGATTTACAACAGATATGTCATAATGAGTCAATGAATTAGTTACTTCATCTGTTGCTACATGAGTCATTATAACCAATGAATTCTTGGCCAGTGTCGATATTAAGTCCTTACTCAAAATGCTTGAATGTTAAAGATTAACACAGTTTCATAATACAAAATAACTCTTCTCTCTCTCTACATAATAGATAAATTTAAATTGTCCCTATTCCTATCATAGCTATCATTGCTGAAGTCTGAATCAGAAACATACCCATATAAATTTTCATTATGTTGGATGATATTTTATTGTTTTAAAAATCTCATCAGTTATGTAGGTATGTATCTGAAAGTGAACTTACAAAGATATCAATATAATTATGCCTAGGTATTATTAAAAATGTTATTGTTATGTAATACAATAAAAAAAAAGATAATTGTCTAGAACTTCCCTCTGCATTTTTTATCCAAGTACTGTTAATAAAACTTACAAATGTGGACAATAATAATCAACTGTGGTTTTAATTAATATCAATTTATGTTTCAGATTTTAGTTGACACAGTATGGGCAATCAGTTATTTAACAGACGGGGGTAATGAACAGATCCAAATGGTAATAGAATCTGGTATAGTGCCCAAGCTGATCCCATTGCTGTCCCACAAAGAGGTGAAGGTCCAGACGGCAGCTCTGAGGGCAGTGGGCAACATTGTGACGGGAACAGATGAGCAAACACAAGTAGTCCTCAACTGTGATGCTCTCTCACACTTCCCTGCTTTATTGTCACATCAGGTATGTCTATCTTGGTATGTAGGTAACATTTCATTATTTACACCTACAATTTATTTACTTTGGGAAACCTATATTTACCTAGTAAACTTGATCAGTCATTTTTATAATAATACAAATCATGATTGTGAAATGTATTCTACAAAATACTAATAGTAAACATACCAACTAAATATATTTCAACACATAAACCACAAACATGTAAACCATTTGGATGTCAGCATGTCTGGTAGACGGCCAAGATAATTATCTATTATTGTACATGCCAGTTATCCACAGCCACAAGCTTAATTCAGAATTGACATAGAAAATTAGATATATTAGTACATTGACCTTACTTTAGTTGAATGGTCAATGACTGATAAAATGTCTGATCAGTTTGTTATTAGTAAGTCCAACAATGATGTTTGTTTTAATTTTATCACTCAATCATATAAGCTGATCTAGTATCCTAGACATATAACCCCTCTACAGTCACAACATAATACCTATATCTGACCAGATAAATTCGAATGTTTTCAGCTGCAGACTTATTTATAAAATTAGACTGGTTATTTCTATGTTATTTATATTTACACCAATCTAAACTTCAATATTTCTGTAACTTATTCTAATCTAATCGTTTCATCAACAGAAAGATAAGATCTGCAAAGAGGCTGTATGGTTCTTATCAAACATCACAGCAGGCAACAAGCAGCAAGTGCAGGCAGTTATAGACGCGGGCCTCCTGCCCAAAATCGTCGAGAACCTCACCAAAGGCGAGTTCCAAACACAAAAGGAGGCCGCCTGGGCGGTGTCGAACCTGAGCATCAGCGGGACCAAGGAGCAGGTGGCCGCACTCATCAACTGTGGAGTTATCCCTCCCTTCTGCAAACTGCTCAGTTGCAAAGATACTCAAGTTATCAATGTAAGTGTTGCTTCATTAGAATGTTAGTTTTAATTTCACAATCATGTTGAACCCTTAGTTTTTGAGTTTGTTGACCTTTAAATCTTACATTGCTACATGTTCGTCAACTTTGTGCTGCTATTTATAACTGGCATGATAAATTTAAATATGTTTTATATTCTAGTGTACTGCATCACACGTTTATAAATTTTACAAAAATCTTATCTGCAGGTTGTGTTGGATGGTTTAAGCAATATGCTCAAGATGGCCGGTGAGAACGCCGACCAGGTTGCAAACATGATCGAGGAGTGTGGCGGCATCGACAAGATCGAGGCGCTGCAGAGTCACGAGAAAGTAGAAATCTACAAAATGGCCTATGATATCATTGAGCAATACTTCGCCGGAGAGGTATGTAGTGTGGCTAGAGTGTGGTATCTGAGTGCGTGGCTAGTATAGGTGAGAGCAGTGTATGTATGTGTAATTGCGTATTGCGGTTGCAGGAGGAGGACGCGACGTTGGTGCCGACGCAGGCGGAGTCGGGCTTCCAGTTCGACAGCGGCGCGGCGGGCCCACACGAGTCCTTCCGCTTCTAGTGCGGCGCGCGCTCGCCCTCCCATGGATTCACGAACGACGCCCCGCGGCTCTCACCCGGCCCACGTTTTTTATTGAGCGATTCGTTGTTAATGATTGGTCGTTCGTCGATTCAACGGGCGGACTGTTGCAGAGAGGCCGCAGCACCGCGGTCCGTTGTATAGTTCGCGATGCTCGCGGCCGGCGGACGTGACGCCGCCGCGCCGGTGCTGCGGCTTCCTTGTGATACGGCTCTATTGTGATGTTTGAAATTTTCATCTTTGGTTTTCGATTTCGTATTGTACCGAGTATCGGACGATGGACACGAAGTGGATAGCTTTAATGTTAAGTGCCGCGTACGCGACGTATGCGTTTAGTGTAATCTGCTTACCGATTGAATTGATGCTTTTGATAATATAACATAGTATTTATGTTTCGATTTTAACTCCGAACGTACGATAATAATTGCAGACTCATGGAATCTAGACCGGACCGGTAGTCCCGGTATGAAATTATGTTGACTTCAGCCCATTTGTATTGTATCTATAAACCAATAAATTCTGTCCAATTAGATAATCGTTTTATTTCGAACAATTATTACAATATTAATTAGAATGAATAGAAGGCAGGGAGTCTTGATGTATCTGCTTGTACATGTAGTCATACTGTTTCTGTAACAACGAGTCCATAAGTTTTTGTTGATGTTTCCACACATATTTATGTCAGTGCTGGTTGGTATGTACACTTACTTTCCTCACCTCGCAGGCGTAGCACTTGACATTGCTGTAACTCTCCTCGGATGGCTCTGGTACTAGAGACCGTGCTGTTACTTTACTGTTCAAAGACTCCACGTCATAGAATACACCAACCTTTTGCTGGAAACTAAATGTAGTTATTTATTAATTTGTTCTTAAATACTTGTTAAATAAATTGTTTTTTTTTTTTTTTTTTTAATGAAGGAAAAAATCGGCGAGGCGAGCTGTGGCTTAGTGGTCAGAGCGTCTGGTGTACCGAACCAGAAGGCGCAGGTTCGAACCCTGCCCGCCCGCCGATTTTTTCCTTCATTAAAAATAACTTGTAATCTTAGCATGGAAAATGCTTAAAAAATACAAAAAGATAAATTATGTATTGATAAAATTATTTTGATTAATTAAAACACATTAGATAACTGCCTTATTAAAACTACAAAAAAATGTGTGGCCCAGGAAAACACTCGAAGTCGGTAATGTCCCAAGTAATATAATATGTCAATGACGGTAAGTAATACTGTTCGAAATACTATTTTGTACCGGACCCTGACTCGTAGGTTTTCTGGATCAAAATATATCAGCTCCATTGCCTATGACTTCATAAGCCCGACTACAAAATGTCTATTTACCACCTCTAGTCACAATGTAAACTTACTTAGGCAGCGGCTTGGCCCAGTGGTTGTCCAGTCTGTTCACCTTCATGATAGCGTTTAGTCGCTGCAGTAGGCTAAAGTTATCACTCTGTATCTTATTCTTTCTGTCCAGTTCACGCTGGTTCTTCTTCAGTTTGAGGGCCACGTGCGGCCGCGCGGCAGGGGCACGGTCGTCTATCGCTGGTAAAGCGGACTTTACCTTAAATTTAAATATTCACAAATAATTATTATTTAATACAATTTTCTTTAACCTTTCTTGTAAACTTTCAAGCAAAAAAAAATATGTAATCAGTGTTTTATCACCGGTGGTCCGCAGTTTTATCAGAATTAAACAAATTACCTTTGAACGATGATCTTTGAATCTGCGATCCTCCCACGGCTGGATCAGTAGTTTATCTCGACGCGATAACATTTTGCAATAAATTAATTCGCCCGAAACAAACAACAGTCGAAGTCGTGACTTTTGTTTTGAATTTTAATGTTTTTAACCCCCGACGCAAAAACGACGGGGCGTTATAAGTTTTTATTAAATCAATAGTTGTATGTAACTATGATACGAGGAAGAAAAGCGTTCGATAAAAGTGTTGGACAACTGGGATAGAAGGAATGTTATGTCACTGCCTGCAATTTCGCAGTGAATTCGATGGCATACTTTCACTTCTTATCTATCGTACCTCTTGCTTTAGTAGGATACGATAGAGATAGAGTGAAATGTGTTTTGAATAAAACAAGAAGTGGCAAATTAATAAATAAATTATTGTTAAATATTACATACCGCACTTACATTGGCTCGTTACATCGGATAATATACATTCACAAAACCGTACAAACACAAATTCACAAATACAAATTATTATTAAATAATATACTTTGAGCAATATAAAAATAAAAAACCGAATCACTCTATAATCTATATCTAGTTATTACTATAAAAACGTTTGATACAGTAATGTAGTTAAGTTGATTTTTGAAAAACTGGTAGGGTGGTACTTTATTACCAATACTTAAGGTTTAAGCTAATCATTGCAAGTGTTATTAGGTTATTATAAAAAGCTTTAGGAATGTAAAGTCAGCTTTAATTCCTTTCTAAGTTTGGCAATGTTTATTTCATAAAGCTTGTTAGATTTAGTGCACTAGTTTTCTCATTCGTAATCTACTATATAAAAATAAGTCAGGTTTTCCTTCCTGACCCTATAACTCCAGAACGCACGAACCGATTTCCACGGTTTTGCATTCGTTGGAAAGGTCTCGGACTCCGTGAGGTTTATAGCAAAGAAAATTCAGGAAAAATTTCAACAGAAAAGCGGGTTAAAAAGGTTATCAAGACCACGCGGGCGAAGCCGCTGGCGGAAAGCTAGTCAATAATAATAATAATTCCTTTGACCGTCAGTTGAGGTATATTTTATACATGTCATGATAATGACACATTTACTTCCTCTTTATTTAATTACTTCTTAAACGATTCAATATGTCCATCTTATTTACCGCGTTCTTGTCGCTACTGGTTTGTGCTTGCTTTCAATAAATGCGGATAAGTGCTTCAACATCCTAGGAAGACTTTGTTATACACAGTGTATTTGGAACTCGAGTACATCAGTATTTAGAAATACTTTTATGCATTTTAACTTCGAGCCCATTACTTTTATGTATTAGTTAACGTTAAATGCATAATAAGTATAATCATGTAGGCTCTGTGCTTCATTCAAATCTTCCTTTGAATATAAACCATGTATATGGATACAATTTCAAAATAATCATGATTCAACTTTCAATAATATCCAGTATGTAAAAACTCGCCCAAAACCTGCAACAGCGGTACAATTTGCTATTTTTTTTACTAATAAATCTTTACGCTGCGTTTGCCTCGCATTTTTATTCTAATTACATTATTGAGTATAAAACGTATTAAATACATCAAAAAGATCTAGCTTACGATCACTGCATTTGAGATATGACTTGTGTCGACGTAGCCAATAAATAGTACAGGTACTCACTTCTTAGCTTGTGTAGAACATTATACTTTGATGTGGTGGCAACCGGCGTATTATATATTCTTTCTCGTTCTCATACGATTCAACTTCTTATTGCAAAAGTATTGTACAAAGTACACAATCATAAGTTTTTACAAAAAAAAACTGCCCACATTAGGATTTTCTCCTGTGTCGTTCGTTTTGTGCAGGAATCGAACCCGCGACCCCTGGCGCACAAACCGATCACTAAGCCTTAGTTTAGTTAGATACTATTTTCAAATTTATATTTTATAGATAAACGTTATGTATCTAGCAATTTCATTTCAGTTTTTTTCTCCTTATCGTATTATTTCTTCGATATACTTGTTCAACACAAATGAATGCAAATTCATACGACACATTAGTTTATCTCATTATAACCTTTGACCATATTTTCTGTCCCATTATTATGTTTTATGTAATACACAGACAAAAGTTATATCTCAAAAGTATCACATGTTATTAATTATAGTGCGTTATCAATGCTGTGGCGACATCGCCACCAAGAATGTTTTCCAATAAAATTATCTGCATAGTGAAAATATTTCATACTTGAAAGTATTTTAAGCATTTTCACAAATAATTTCACCACATTTTACAGCAAGCATCAAATAACAAAATTAAAGTGACAACTGAAAAAATCCCTTAAACAATATTATAATTTATTTAGTTTATTAATTTTAAATAAAGCATAATTATTACGAAATTAATGAGACAAATTACAATAACAAATCTCAAATTAGTCAAGTCATAGTTACTCATAAATGCAAATTAATCTTTCACACACGCACGGAATCGTTACAAGTCGAGGAAAACATCCTCAACTATCTATGATACAGGGTAACATGTAACCTAACCTTAATGCTAAGTTTTCGCATACAAAAACTCTATACTTGGTGCATCATCAACTGTCAATGTGTAAAAAAAAGTCATTACAAAAATAAACGTTCTTGTGTAAAAGCTATTTACTTAATACTTTTCGCTATGGAGTGTTACCAAAGTGGACTTTACATCAAATAAGATGTTTCAACTGAAAATGTCAAGGTTATACTTAAAATTAATCGTTGAATGTGATTCGCATTTAAATTTATATACTGTTATCTACAAAATTAATATAATTATAAACAATTACTGTGTATAAAACAACAAATAAGCTGCCTCTGTTATTGTTTCACTCAGAACGGATTGCGGTGAGTGCGCGCAAAGTGTTTGGGCGTTAAATAATTTATAATACATAACAAACAACCCTTCATTCCACTTAATAATAAAATTCGAAGTCACATACTTGTCACCTTATAAAGAATTATTGCCAAAAACCGACTAAAACGCTACTATAGTAAAGTAGAGGCAACAAATGGATACTCAGACGTTTACAAGAAGAAAGCTTCATATACATGTGTATCTAAGCATAAAAAACAATGCGAGGCTTATTGAACAGTTACATAGTAATTGTAGTTATACAATTTCAATAAGGCCACAAGGAAAACAAATCATGAGTGCGCCATTAGTTGCCGCTACTTGAGTTCAAAACTTATACTATTCAATTTTCATGCTTCAAATTAATTATAATTATTTTACAGTATTTGTGACCGAAGTTTGATTACGCGATAAGTCTTGTTTCGTCCTTATCTACTAACGCATCCAAACGGATCGCGCGCACAAGGTAAAGTAAAACTGACATAACATAAGAGCGCGAGAGTTGTTTGTGATGTCGGCGTATAATATTGACTAGCGATTGTCACCTCAGTGGAAATCAACCCTTTGAGATTCCATGCCCACGACACCAGATTAAACTACATAATACTGTTTACACTCTCTGTGATAATTACACTGATTCCTTGTAAATAAAGACAAATGACTGTATTGACTGATTTGAAATACACCCGGGTATTACAGATGGTACAATAGCAAACGCGAATTTTTGTGTACTTTATTTTATTTCAATACGCACCGAATACATAAAGTAATCTGCTGTCGATATCAAGATAAACTTATGCAGCAACCCACCTCTCACTGAGGCTGTTTAAAATTCTAGTTACTACGCTATCTGTGATTAGTTCAAATCGATATTTTGTCTTTTAATGCAAGTTTAATCTGGTGCTGTATCAACCAAGTGTTA
This sequence comes from Acronicta psi, assembly GCA_946251955.1. Taxonomy (NCBI): domain Eukaryota; kingdom Metazoa; phylum Arthropoda; class Insecta; order Lepidoptera; family Noctuidae; genus Acronicta; species Acronicta psi. The sequence continues at coordinate 16,241,552 of OX276470.1, read as the reverse complement.
CCTAATTCGTTGTCGTAAAGACTAAAACGTAGGAATATTGATATCATTATAAATTTGAGTACGCGATTCCTCTAGTCAGACTTATACAGTTGGTGCTGCCGCGTTACGGGTTCTGCTCCCGGCTGACGCGCGTGATTCGAGGACCGATTGCGATGGACAATACTGTGAATTTAAAGAATATTCAGAGAATAGAATGTATATAGAAGGAATGTATTATTAATACTTTAGATTTTTCAGCTTGAATATTCGTCCGTAAGTGATAAGTTTCTACACAAGTATTATTTTCATAAATATTTGTACCGAAACTTAATTTTACTGCACTTATAGCAACCTTAAAGAAGTCATTATTAGAACTTAAATGAGAAAATGCTAAAAGATGCTTCGCCTTTTAGTTAATAAGCAAGCTTGTTTCAGTACCACGGTATTGTAGATCGCAATCGCGCCTCTCAGTAGAGCGCCATAGAAAAATCTTACAAAATTCCCACTCACTTACATTAACTTTTCTTACATTCCACGATTTTCCCTGATCATGACTTACATTATTATCTTACTTAGCCAAACATCACAACGTATGCATTCAGTGTATTTACTCGTAGTTATACATCACATAATCTGAAGCGTCCACTCAATATATCCGCGTTATTACTCGTGCCGCGGGACTATCGATTATAATATGCGTAAAACACAGTTTAACTATAACTCATTATAAAAATTACACTATGGAACTTACCTAAAATAATATGATATAAATGTTATTAAATACTAATAGAGATAAAGAAGCCAATTTTTGGTTTTGTTATTGTTGTAATAAGTTGGACGTTGCATCAACGCCGCATAATACTAAATCGTTACAGTATATTAATGGTGTTCGGTAACGAACAGATTCCTCAGAGCGATGTTGTACTATTTAGTGATGCGAATCGATCATAGCGGAATCCGTTCGACTCGATAATCGACTACTTTCGTGCAAAACCCTCACTAACGGTGGCCGGGGCCGATCGAGTATACGGAGCCGGGCGAATACAAATTTCGTACAAAATTGACAATGCATATTATTATACGGAAGCTCTGAGCTAGTCGAGGAGTACAGAGTGTAGTGGGGCGCTACAGGGCTCAGCAGGGCCCGGGCGCGCGCGGCAGCGGGCGCACGAGGTAGAGCTTCTCGCCCGCCTTGTTGGTGTAGATGGGCGCGCGCTGGTAGTGCGCCACCAGCTGCTCCAGCGCGGGGAACTTGCGCTGCCCGATGCAGTACAGCGCGCCCTCCACGTGCACGCGGAAGTGCTTGTTGCGCCCCGGCGCCTTCAGCGACACGCTGTAGTCGCCCACCTGCCGCCACCGGGAACATTCACATTGCTACTGTATCGGAACGCTTCTCAAATTATAACAAACAAAACAAATAAAAACATTTCAATACAGCCATGGACACTATACACAATAAGACCAACTAATAATAAATAAAAAGAAATAACTGAATAATAATTTTGAAACAATAAAATAACCATTATCTCATCATCATCAGCCCGTATTCGTCCACTTTTGGATCTAGACCTCGTTTGCTGAACACCACAGAGCCAATCTTCAGCTCTTTCCAATTGCTGCCAGCTGCCTTCCGCGAATCGTCCCTCCAGATGGGCGGCGAACGTGCAACATTACGCTTGCATAAATATAAGGTCTCCAATGAAGAACTCATTTACGACAACAGTTATCGATTGTCAATTTTTACGACTTTCGACTTTAAGAACCAATCTCACCGTGAGAATTCACGCTGTTATATCGACCCCACTTCAAATGTCGATTCAATATGCTCATAATAAATGTCAATGATAATAAGTAGGCACCATAAAAAAAGTACAACAAAAATTCGCGCGCCTTATGTAGTTGTCCCGATTTAATAGCACTAAAAACGCAATTAATGACCAATTCAAAACTAAATCAAATCCAAAAACATTCTACTTCGCTTTATAAACAATAATTTTCGGGCTTATGCTTCATGTATGTATTGTAACTCACATTAGTCTCGGAGTCCCGGATAAGGAAGTCTCCGTCGTGTCCGTGCTGGTTGAGCAGCGCGTCGCAGTGCGTGCGCGTGATGGCGCCGTAGTACCAGGCGCGGCCCGCCAGCGCCCCGCCCCCGCCCCCGACCACGCCCCCGCCCCCCGGCACCGCCGACACCGCCGCCGCCGCCACCGGCCGCGAGCCTAACCCGTCGTCGCTGTAAATGTTATCGTCAACATTTTAACAACAGTTATAACAAAATGGTACTTTATCTTCCTTGTGTTCCTTCGTAAACATTGACTACTAAGAGTTGCGCGGCACGAGGCCGACGTGTCCGACGTGGATGCGCACAGTGGTAGTACCTGTAGGTCTGCGTGAGGTAGTCGGCGAGCTCCTGCAGGTAGTTGCGCGGCACGAGGCCGACGTGTCCGACGTGGATGCGCACAGTGGTAGTACCTGTAGGGCTGCGTGAGGTAGTCGGCGAGCTCCTGCAGGTAGTTGCGCGGCACGAGGCCGACGTGTCCGACGTGGATGCGCACAGTGGTAGTACCTGTAGGGCTGCGTGAGGTAGTCGGCGAGCTCCTGCAGGTAGTTGCGCGGCACGAGGCCGACGTGTCCGACGTGGATGCGCACAGTGGTAGTACCTGTAGGGCTGCGTGAGGTAGTCGGCGAGCTCCTGCAGGTAGTTGCGCGGCACGAGGCCGACGTGTCCGACGTGGATGCGCACAGTGGTAGTACCTGTAGGGCTGCGTGAGGTAGTCGGCGAGCTCCTGCAGGTAGTTGCGCGGCACGAGGCCGACGTGTCCGACGTGGATGCGCACAGTGGTAGTACCTGTAGGGCTGCGTGAGGTAGTCGGCGAGCTCCTGCAGGTAGTTGCGCGGCACGAGGCCGACGTGTCCGACGTGGATGCGCACAGTGGTAGTACCTGTAGGGCTGCGTGAGGTAGTCGGCGAGCTCCTGCAGGTAGTTGCGCGGCACGAGGCCGACGTGTCCGACGTGGATGCGCACAGTGGTAGTACCTGTAGGGCTGCGTGAGGTAGTCGGCGAGCTCCTGCAGGTAGTTGCGCGGCACGAGGCCGACGTGTCCGACGTGGATGCGCACAGTGGTAGTACCTGTAGGGCTGCGTGAGGTAGTCGGCGAGCTCCTGCAGGTAGTTGCGCGGCACGAGGCCGACGTGTCCGACGTGGATGCGCACAGTGGTAGTACCTGTAGGGCTGCGTGAGGTAGTCGGCGAGCTCCTGCAGGTAGTTGCGCGGCACGAGGCCGACGTGTCCGACGTGGATGCGCACAGTGGTAGTACCTGTAGGGCTGCGTGAGGTAGTCGGCGAGCTCCTGCAGGTAGTTGCGCGGCACGAGGCCGACGTGTCCGACGTGGATGCGCACAGTGGTAGTACCTGTAGGGCTGCGTGAGGTAGTCGGCGAGCTCCTGCAGGTAGTTGCGCGGCACGAGGCCGACGTGTCCGACGTGGATGCGCACAGTGGTAGTACCTGTAGGGCTGCGTGAGGTAGTCGGCGAGCTCCTGCAGGTAGTTGCGCGGCACGAGGCCGACGTGTCCGACGTGGATGCGCACAGTGGTAGTACCTGTAGGGCTGCGTGAGGTAGTCGGCGAGCTCCTGCAGGTAGTTGCGCGGCACGAGGCCGACGTGTCCGACGTGGATGCGCACAGTGGTAGTACCTGTAGGGCTGCGTGAGGTAGTCGGCGAGCTCCTGCAGGTAGTTGCGCGGCACGAGGCCGACGTGTCCGACGTGGATGCGCACAGTGGTAGTACCTGTAGGGCTGCGTGAGGTAGTCGGCGAGCTCCTGCAGGTAGTTGCGCGGCACGAGGCCGACGTGTCCGACGTGGATGCGCACAGTGGTAGTACCTGTAGGGCTGCGTGAGGTAGTCGGCGAGCTCCTGCAGGTAGTTGCGCGGCACGAGGCCGACGTGTCCGACGTGGATGCGCACAGTGGTAGTACCTGTAGGGCTGCGTGAGGTAGTCGGCGAGCTCCTGCAGGTAGTTGCGCGGCACGAGGCCGACGTGTCCGACGTGGATGCGCACAGTGGTAGTACCTGTAGGGCTGCGTGAGGTAGTCGGCGAGCTCCTGCAGGTAGTTGCGCGGCACGAGGCCGACGTGTCCGACGTGGATGCGCACAGTGGTAGTACCTGTAGGGCTGCGTGAGGTAGTCGGCGAGCTCCTGCAGGTAGTTGCGCGGCACGAGGCCGACGTGGATGCGCACAGTGGTAGTACCTGTAGGGCTGCGTGAGGTAGTCGGCGAGCTCCTGCAGGTAGTTGCGCGGCACGAGGCCGACGTGTCCGACGTGGATGCGCACAGTGGTAGTACCTGTAGGGCTGCGTGAGGTAGTCGGCGAGCTCCTGCAGGTAGTTGCGCGGCACGAGGCCGACGTGTCCGACGTGGATGCGCACAGTGGTAGTACCTGTAGGGCTGCGTGAGGTAGTCGGCGAGCTCCTGCAGGTAGTTGCGCGGCACGAGGCCGACGTGTCCGACGTGGATGCGCACAGTGGTAGTACCTGTAGGGCTGCGTGAGGTAGTCGGCGAGCTCCTGCAGGTAGTTGCGCGGCACGAGGCCGACGTGTCCGACGTGGATGCGCACAGTGGTAGTACCTGTAGGGCTGCGTGAGGTAGTCGGCGAGCTCCTGCAGGTAGTTGCGCGGCACGAGGCCGACGTGGATGCGCACAGTGGTAGTACCTGTAGGGCTGCGTGAGGTAGTCGGCGAGCTCCTGCAGGTAGTTGCGCGGCACGAGGCCGACGTGTCCGACGTGGATGCGCACAGTGGTAGTACCTGTAGGGCTGCGTGAGGTAGTCGGCGAGCTCCTGCAGGTAGTTGCGCGGCACGAGGCCGACGTGTCCGACGTGGATGCGCACAGTGGTAGTACCTGTAGGGCTGCGTGAGGTAGTCGGCGAGCTCCTGCAGGTAGTTGCGCGGCACGAGGCCGACGTGTCCGACGTGGATGCGCACAGTGGTAGTACCTGTAGGGCTGCGTGAGGTAGTCGGCGAGCTCCTGCAGGTAGTTGCGCGGCACGAGGCCGACGTGTCCGACGTGGATGCGCACAGTGGTAGTACCTGTAGGGCTGCGTGAGGTAGTCGGCGAGCTCCTGCAGGTAGTTGCGCGGCACGAGGCCGACGTGTCCGACGTGGATGCGCACAGTGGTAGTACCTGTAGGGCTGCGTGAGGTAGTCGGCGAGCTCCTGCAGGTAGTTGCGCGGCACGAGGCCGACGTGTCCGACGTGGATGCGCACAGTGGTAGTACCTGTAGGGCTGCGTGAGGTAGTCGGCGAGCTCCTGCAGGTAGTTGCGCGGCACGAGGCCGACGTGTCCGACGTGGATGCGCACAGTGGTAGTACCTGTAGGGCTGCGTGAGGTAGTCGGCGAGCTCCTGCAGGTAGTTGCGCGGCACGAGGCCGACGTGTCCGACGTGGATGCGCACAGTGGTAGTACCTGTAGGGCTGCGTGAGGTAGTCGGCGAGCTCCTGCAGGTAGTTGCGCGGCACGAGGCCGACGTGTCCGACGTGGATGCGCACAGTGGTAGTACCTGTAGGGCTGCGTGAGGTAGTCGGCGAGCTCCTGCAGGTAGTTGCGCGGCACGAGGCCGACGTGTCCGACGTGGATGCGCACAGTGGTAGTACCTGTAGGGCTGCGTGAGGTAGTCGGCGAGCTCCTGCAGGTAGTTGCGCGGCACGAGGCCGACGTGTCCGACGTGGATGCGCACAGTGGTAGTACCTGTAGGGCTGCGTGAGGTAGTCGGCGAGCTCCTGCAGGTAGTTGCGCGGCACGAGGCCGACGTGTCCGACGTGGATGCGCACAGTGGTAGTACCTGTAGGGCTGCGTGAGGTAGTCGGCGAGCTCCTGCAGGTAGTTGCGCGGCACGAGGCCGACGTGTCCGACGTGGATGCGCACAGTGGTAGTACCTGTAGGGCTGCGTGAGGTAGTCGGCGAGCTCCTGCAGGTAGTTGCGCGGCACGAGGCCGACGTGGATGCGCACAGTGGTAGTACCTGTAGGGCTGCGTGAGGTAGTCGGCGAGCTCCTGCAGGTAGTTGCGCGGCACGAGGCCGACGTGTCCGACGTGGATGCGCACAGTGGTAGTACCTGTAGGGCTGCGTGAGGTAGTCGGCGAGCTCCTGCAGGTAGTTGCGCGGCACGAGGCCGACGTGTCCGACGTGGATGCGCACAGTGGTAGTACCTGTAGGGCTGCGTGAGGTAGTCGGCGAGCTCCTGCAGGTAGTTGCGCGGCACGAGGCCGACGTGTCCGACGTGGATGCGCACAGTGGTAGTACCTGTAGGGCTGCGTGAGGTAGTCGGCGAGCTCCTGCAGGTAGTTGCGCGGCACGAGGCCGACGTGTCCGACGTGGATGCGCACAGTGGTAGTACCTGTAGGGCTGCGTGAGGTAGTCGGCGAGCTCCTGCAGGTAGTTGCGCGGCACGAGGCCGACGTGTCCGACGTGGATGCGCACAGTGGTAGTACCTGTAGGGCTGCGTGAGGTAGTCGGCGAGCTCCTGCAGGTAGTTGCGCGGCACGAGGCCGACGTGTCCGACGTGGATGCGCACAGTGGTAGTACCTGTAGGGCTGCGTGAGGTAGTCGGCGAGCTCCTGCAGGTAGTTGCGCGGCACGAGGCCGACGTGTCCGACGTGGATGCGCACAGTGGTAGTACCTGTAGGGCTGCGTGAGGTAGTCGGCGAGCTCCTGCAGGTAGTTGCGCGGCACGAGGCCGACGTGTCCGACGTGGATGCGCACAGTGGTAGTACCTGTAGGGCTGCGTGAGGTAGTCGGCGAGCTCCTGCAGGTAGTTGCGCGGCACGAGGCCGACGTGTCCGACGTGGATGCGCACAGTGGTAGTACCTGTAGGGCTGCGTGAGGTAGTCGGCGAGCTCCTGCAGGTAGTTGCGCGGCACGAGGCCGACGTGTCCGACGTGGATGCGCACAGTGGTAGTACCTGTAGGGCTGCGTGAGGTAGTCGGCGAGCTCCTGCAGGTAGTTGCGCGGCACGAGGCCGACGTGTCCGACGTGGATGCGCACAGTGGTAGTACCTGTAGGGCTGCGTGAGGTAGTCGGCGAGCTCCTGCAGGTAGTTGCGCGGCACGAGGCCGACGTGTCCGCGGGAGTCGCGCGCGCGGTACCACTCGGGGTCGGACGGCGGCCGCTCGATGATCTCGAGCCGGTCGCCTTTCTCGAACGACAACTCTTGCTCGTTATTCGACGTGAACGAGTACAACGCCACCTGCGGGGAGTACTGAAATGATTAATCTCCGTGTTCTAACAAAAATAAATGATACTTTAACACTATTTCTATAAAAGACTTGGTTTGGATTTGGATGCATTATCTTGATGTCACAAGTAACAAGGATGTTTCATTATTGAACAAAACAAGTAGAGCCAAAAAATACTGGTTCTAATATTTGATGGTACTCACCACGATGTCGAGAACATTTTCCGCCATAGCGTACGTATGCACGGGGTCCTCATTGTCACCCTCTTCACTGGTATAGTTTGAGGGAAACCTAACAACCAATAATGCTCGTTAATTATGAATAACTTGGTATTAAGCAAGACAGGTGTCTTTTTGTATTTTTAAGCATTTTCCATTGTTAATACAAAATATGTAATGATGCAGGATGCTAACTAGGTATCGTCAGTAAATGTACGTACGTATGCATGGAACAAATATTCTGTAAGAGTTAAGTAAAGGTGAATTTATTGCCGTCAGCACATCACAGTCAAAATACAAAGCTATCATCATCAGCCCGTATAGGCCTCTTTTAGTGAACGCAACAGAGTTCGATCTTCAACTCTTTTCATCCAGTTACTGCCAATTTCTTTTGCAAGTCGTGACGCGGGTCTAGACGCGGTCTCCACTCAAGTACTCGTTTACTAAAACGATTGTCGGATCTCCGAGAGACGTAACCAGCCCATCGCTAAATGGCTTTAAGCTATCGATTCTCTTCCACGTTTCAGCTCCGTAGGGTTAGTCATGACGGTAGGTCGCACACTTAAAGACTTTCGTCTTAATGCACTGTGGAATGGGTTACAGTAAGACCTATGTGACCTGTCGGAGTTTACCAAATGCTTCTAATACAAAGCTAATCTATAGTCAACTGCATTTTCTTTTATTAATACGAAGGACGTATAAATAGAATATAATATTATGTAGGTATAAATAGAAAATGAAGGTTCATTTTCTAATATAAAATGTTCTGAACTCACCATCCAGTATGTCCTTGATACTGTCCTCTCCACCAGCCATCATTGCTCTTCTCCAATATGAGGATTCTGGTGCCTTTGGTGAGGGCCAGCTCGTCGGGCTGCTGGGCCTGGTAGTTGTACTTGACGACGGCCGTGCCCAGCGCGTCGGCGGGCTCCACGCGGCGCGCGCCCGCCGCCTCGCCCGCCGCCCCGCCGCGGACCGGCGAGCTGTTCGAAGGTAAGGTCTTAGACCCAGATCCTTTCTTTACCTTCTTTTTAATACTGGAATCGATATCAATTACATTATTATTCATCATTACGATGGAGTAGCTTAACGTGCAGGACGACAACGGGTAGTTTTTATAAGCACTTGGCAGTTTTACACTTGGACGATTGATCTCGAAATGTTTACACAGGTGGATAGACTACGGTCTAGATTACGACTCCTTAGTCGACTTCAATCCCCATTTGTTTATATTACTGCTATATCGTCGATCTGTGATTTCTGCTAGTTTAAAAAACTATTGGAATTTTCACTATGCACTGGGATTTTTGTCCGTAATTTCTGAGTGTCCTCAAGATACAATGATTCACTAGGTACTAGTTTTCAGGCGGTCTACGTGTAGCCGAGGCAGCACAGCACACAATAAAATGTGTTTATTGTTATTATTTCCTTACAAACTGACATTGTTCGGGTATAATATAAAGACCCATACGCATATTTTCTCGCGATGTTTTCCCTCATTGTCTAGCGGTAGTGACACATAAATTATTTGAATGAAATACTCGCAGTTCGGGAGTAGAATTTAATTTGTAACGACGTTGCCTACACAATATACACTACAGAGTCTTTTTCTGATCAATAATCTTTGTATTTGATTTTATGTTTGGCCTGGAAAAATACCATGAATTGTCTAAAACAAAGTGATATGTGATATGCTAGCATAATATGTAGGAATAAAAAAAAAACAGTTTATTGTATCGCTTGCAAAATCGAGTAAAATGGAAGGCGTTCATTCGTGAAAGTGAGACCACAAAGAACAACAAAAACAGCTGCTCGCCATGTTCAAAGAGCAACGAGGAATGGCGTGTGTGGGTACAAAGAAGGAAAACGACCGAATATAGTAGCAAAACTCGAGATGTGCAGCTATTCACTAGAATAGAACTACTATAGTGACGGGACTAGTAGATAGATCCAAATTGATTAGCGGTTACCGTCACTTTTCCAAATGCTTTAAAACCCCGTAGACCACAGCCGATATTTGATCGGTGTTTTAACATAATAAATAATAACACTTTTATTTCGAGTATCGTATGACTCATATAGTGAGGTACAAATTACTTAATGCTAAGTTAATTTTTTTTTCTTGAAGTCTATATATTTTCGAAATGAAATTCCTTCCGGCCACAAATTATCATCTAAAAATATTTGCAATTTATGCCTGGGTACAAATATTTTATAAGCATCGTATTCTTTGTGTTTTTTCATTTGTTTTAATTACCATGAATATACTGGATTATGCAAAACTATGGTACCTACAGTATTAGTCAGAAATCTTCTTTGAGGTCCTAAGAACAAAGATATTATATGTAGTGTAATAGTTGAAATTACAATCATTATTTTTGTTGTTTGGAACTGTAATGAAGTGGTATGTTAATTGTACAACCCAGCCGCGCTTATAAAAACGGTATTTAGCAAAATGGGTAATTAAAATGTAAAAACAACAATATAATTAGGTACTATTACTGTATCGCCTTCAAACATATTTCATAATAATAGTTTCCTTTGGCATTCAACAGTTTGTGCAGAAAGAGTAACAGCTGATATCCGGCAATGTACGTTATATGCGCTGGCGCATACTTAACGCGGCTGAATGTTACGATAGGATTGCGTAAGCACGTGTGAAGCCGTACTAGTTGATATAATCTTACATATAATGGTTACTAGACACTAAAAGATGGTCGGGCTAGTTCACTCATATTTACGCGAAATACTGCTTAACGACTAGCTCAGTTGAGGAAATTACTATTACTGTCAAAGACTATTCCCCAATTGCTGTGCCCAGTTTATCAGATACCGATGAAATTACACTTTTTCAAATACACGGACACAGATCAGAAATTGATTTTAAGTAACACTTGCTTCCACGGTAAAGAACCAGGAGAAAAACACAAATCTAAGCTCAGGCCACACTAAATGCAAATACTAATAAATGCAAGGCCATCCTAGAGGCCATGCTTGTTTACAAGAAATAAGAAAACTAGCGCAGTGCCAATACGTTTGTTCACTAGGATCTCTCACTCATCATCACTAAGCATCGAGATTGATACAATTAAGCGAGGCTACTGGTTTTTGAACGCTTGGGCTATGAAACCCCCACTAGGGGAGTAGCCAGACAGCGTGGTGGAATCCCCTCTCAGTCTGCCCGACTGATGCCTGGCAGGCACAGTAAGGGTCATAATGTTATTACATATAATAATATGAACAGCCAGTAGCTTTTGTATCATCAGTTAACACATCGATTTACACTGTTATTACATGCATATTATTGCCATGCATTTTTCGTAACTGCAAGCGTGATACATCAATGTCACCTTTGTAACACTTAGATAAAATTCAAGACCACTCCTTGTTTGTTTTAGGTATACATAGGTATATTCGCATATTACTTGTACTTAGTGATAAAACTATTATTGACAAGGCTACCTTTAAGAAATTCATAGCGACATTTTTATATAGGTGGTGGGAATCCTAATGTTTGTACTACATATAATAAGATATATGAGAACCTAGGACGTCAAGCATTGCAGATTTGTTATTGCTTAGTTATATGTTTAATTGAACAGCCAATTGGGTTGGACATAAAGACTGTGATATGTGAATGTGTAATTTGCCAATTGGCCATAAAAATAGCGCAAATAGGGGGCCATGATTGACCAAAGTAAATAAATAGGTCAATGTGGCTCTGCGGTCACGTGTCGGTTTTGATTTTGGGAAGTGGTTGCCAGGTGGTCAGGTAGATAATAATTTCTAAACGTAGGCGATAATGCTCCTTTATGGGTATTTGAGACTATCAGGGGGCTGCAGAAAACCACAAGAAATTAGGATGTTTTGACTTGGCCATAGCTGTTTCAGATTGGCGACATATAACAATTGGAGAGCTCTAGAAAAGAAAAATAACTAAGTCGGCAGTGGGCAAAATAAGCTTGACAACCTATGGTTTAGATTGTTGATGGATTAACTACCAATCAGGTGACGGTTGGTGAATTGTCGTTTTATGGAGTTGAGTTCTTAGATCTAATATTTTATAATGGCTGCATTATGAACAACCTACCTCAGCATTCCCGTTGACATGCTGAGGACGACAACCGCCGCATCAATGGTTCGGTTTTTGATTTACCCCTATTAATTCCCCAATGAAACACTTATCGCTCATAAGCTTATATGGACATGTATTTGGCACATTGCTGAATCATATAACATAGGTAATAACACTAACAAAGTTATCTGCATGTATGTTACAGGGAATCTCCAAATATTACTGACATTATTTTGCCATATTACGTATCTCAATAGGTACTGGTGGTTAGTACCACCAGTAGGTAGTCCTGCCTATTGGAATTGATAAGACAATTGCGTACTCGTCTATTGGTTGATCGCAAATCTACGACAGATGTAGCCATAGAATCACTACTATCTTTAAAACCAATATTACAAAGAAGATTTTTTTTTTGTATTGAATAGGCTCCGACACTACTGCACCGATTTGAAAAATTCCCCCTGATGACATGCTATAATTTATAAAAAATACCTACCCAACGCGGGCGAAGCCGCTACTCTATACAAATAAAAATTAACTTTAACAACTGCAGCAAATTGGTTTTTTTTTGTGTTCGTTATTGTCAGGACAAGGTTTGTTTGTATGTTAGATATTTTTTTTATCGACTGTAAAACGCAAGCGAAGCCGCACATGGGTCGCTAGTTTTAAATAATTATGAACTAAGAAGTGGTTTCGAAACACCGGCGCCATCAACATTCCTGATAGATTCCCGATTGCAGATTTATTTTTATCATGACAACTGACAATTCACCTGTGATATATCCCTATTTTTTTAAACAAGTGCTGGCTATCCCAACAAGCTGTCTCTTTAACATAATTATAACGGGAAACCATCCATCATTCATCTTGACCTCAACCCTCACCTGTCAAACAAGGAAGGTTTCTCCTTCTTCACATAATTGCTGGGTACGTATCCAGACTGGCTGCGCGCGTTTTGCACGCGCCACCAGTGCTTGGAATCGTCCAGGAGCAGGTATCGCTCGTTCTTGCGCAGGTCCAGCTCCTGCGCACCCTGCGCCGCGTAGTCGTACTTTGCTACCACGTAGCATACGTCATCCTGAAAAGAAATAAGAAGAGGGTTCGATTAAAACATTTTTTTTTGTCAACAGACAGTTCCTTGAAGGTAGGAACGATAATGATAACTACTCGAAGCGATGGAAATCCTTGAATTATCGAGCGACAAAAATGTTGTGGGCGTACTTGTGTTATACCTATCAGATTACGATGTCAGTATGATGTACTATAATTAGTACATCATACTGACTGAATGTAATACATACACACATTACACACACACCATTTAATGGAATGAGGCGTAAATCATCAGGAACAATCCGAACAATGTATATTATGTTTACATGACTCAACTCAGTTTAATAAAAAAAAATACCGCTATTTAGGCAGTTATATCTGGTCAATGACTATAAAGCCAATCCTGATGATGATACTGGTATCATATCTACATAAGTAAGAAAGTATGCGTACATTGAAGTAGAAACAATCCGACAATGCAACTAAATGCATCTGTGCATTATGCATTCTTGCATTGCTTGAAGTCAAGTCTATTATCAGAAGTTTCTGGAAATAAACCAGCTTGGATATTTTTCTTATTAATAGGTGGAAAACTGTAGAATTAGTAGTCATAATAGACTAGTATGACAGCAGTTTAAACACAAACACTAAAACCACAATTCAGGATAATTGTAATATACAACTGAATACAAATTATTATTATTGAAAAATCAATTAGTGCTTCATTAAGGATGGCTACCACAATAAAATAAACACATACTTTTAAACAAATATATAGAAAATACCTAGTTATTACATGGATTTGATAGTTGTTTCCCCTCATATATACCTTACCTACTCAAATATGGCTCAATGAAACTGGATAGGAATTGATGAAGTCAATGAAACATTTTAGATTAGGGATTTTCATAACTTTGTTCTACACTTACTTCACCTCCAAACAAAAAATAAATAAATAGTAAAATATGTAATTGTCATTGTTTTTACAGGTGTCTGCAATTAATTCTATATTTACTTAGGAAATAATATCACATAATATGATTGCAATTTCATTGTGTGTGTTAAAAGTTAATTTATAAATAAAACATACTAGGTAGTTAACATCTGAGGTCCATGGCAAATTCATTGGATAGGGCTTCTGATGGATGGACCAGACCTTTACTTTTTTCCTTAATGCCACCCTATTGTATGCCACAGGTAGTATTTAATAAATATTTTTCAAAGAATAGCAATATACAGTTAAAGCAAACTCTGCACTGCCACTAACGATTCTGTGGAAGTGATATCTGTTTGTACAGATATTTCCTTTTTACATCTAGACCACTCAACGGATTTGAGATAAAATCTGGCAAGAAGATAAACTGCATCCTGGGGAAGGACTACAGTTAATCTCGAAAGGACCTTCGGTATGCAAGTAAACAACAAAAATAAACTGATTCCAGGGCTTATGGTACACCCAAAAAGCAATTAACTGTTGTAACCGGGATGTTGTGAAAAATATATGAAATAGATCAGTTTTACCTAATACCTTAATACAAGAAACATGTATGATAGACAGCCTGATACTCCTGCATTAATAATGCTTGAGTACAATCAGTGCAACAACAACAGGGTGCTAAAATGACTCATCAACAGAATTAAACCTTCATACAATAGCCTGATAGTGGAACATTACTAAATATTAGTTTCACAGAAACTAGGCACCATTCTATTGTCTGTAGTCACCAAGCAGGGCCATTGACTAATACAAATTAAATATAATAAATACATCATTTATTATTAGTCATAATATTTTTGTGTTTGTCTGTCTTCTTTGGTGACAGCAACTGAGGTCTAAGTTAACTGATGAGATTTAATGAGATTTAATTAATTAAAATTTTCTGAATTCTATGAAGGACCTGTTGTTGTATTGTAGACTGTAGACATGTTTTAATTTTTTTCAGAATAACTAGATAAAGGTTGCCACGACTAAAAGTCTGTCTAATGAACATAATTAGGTCATCATTCACAACCTTGCTAAAAACAAAATAGAAATAAGTTAGAAAATTAAAAGTTATCAAACCACCTGGCCATCTGCCACCAATTCCTTTTACAGTTTGTGGGCCCTTGATCATGTGAACACTCTGATTCAATAACCATTTTGGGAGTAATTAAATAGAGGTGAGAATATTCTCTGACATTCGAGACAACCCAAAAATGGGCATCATAGTTCATCATAGTAAAAGCAAGGAAGACTAGATAGCCAATACATACTTGTGTTTTTCCCAATTGAATTGAAATGATAATTTAAAATTTGCATCTTTCATTTATGTCTGACTGTTATAATTTGTTCCTATACATTAGTATAGGAACAAATTATAACAGTCTTTCACTTTTTTTAACATACTAGAAAAATCTAAAGTATGCACTCTGATGATTATCTCAACAGATTAAAAAATAGTGAAAGTGTTATTAGCATGTATAATTATGCATAATGCATAACAGCCACACTGTAAGCATGAAATTGTTAAAATATCCACTTTAGCTGAGATATAAAACAACTACCACCTAATTACCAGTGTTCAGGGTCAATCAGAATGATATTCTAGTATCAAGTTAGTTAATAAATAACATTTTTAATCTGCTTAGAAGAAACTAGGGATAGTTAGGAGTCTTTGTGGTACAGAACAAAAACTTGTAACTGCTATTTTTTTGTGGAATGCCAAACAGGATACGATAAATTAAGTTAATTATGCAAGCTGATGATTATAAACAGCCTGTTGTGGGTGTACAGTGAAGGTGTACCTGGGCGTTTTTCCCGTGCCTCGTGTTGGCCATAGCGTGCGGCGCCGGCAGCGGCTTGTTCGCCCACACCGAGTCTACGCCCCGCGCCGACCGCGTCTCCAACATGACACCCCAGCTACAGGATCTCGTCGGTCACCACAATCGGGTTCACTGATACATTGCGACCACCGTCGACACCACTGCACTGCACCACATACACTGCACTCACGCAATAACACCACACCGATCGATTCGCGATGCTGTATATCTACAAAACCTAATGATTGTTTATTGTAGGACGTGCGAAAATCTGATCGAAAGCCAGAGAGACACCAAAAGAGCTTCACAGTAAGCGACCCCTTAGATCTTCCAAATATTTATTATTCAACAAGAATAATTTACAAGGAAGGGTCTTATCTCATGTATACTCTTATTAGTAGGATTTTCACTCAGTTTTACTTAGAAAATTACCGAATTATAATAAAAAATCTCATTTGTCGGTGGGGCAAACGAAGAATCAATAGACAAACCAACTTTTTTATTGAAACTAGTCAAGCCATAGACTCTCGGTAAATTTTCAGAAACAACAACAGTCCGTCTATTATTCAGTCTTTAATATAGTCGATTTTTAGTTTTACAAGAGCAAACTTTAATTTTTAGACATGTTGCGGCAGGATATACAGGAGACGTGTGTGTATAACTTACCACTGTTTCTTACATTTGTGGACTATGAGAAAGCCTTTGTTTGACTCAATCGAGAAGCTGGCTGTTTAGTATTTTGGAGGCCCTGCACCGATGCCAAGTGGATTAGTGATATATCCATGTGTCCATTCAAATATATCCAGCTACGCCGGGGCCTAAACTGTTCACTAACGTCCCAGTCTAGCGTTTTAAACATAATTATCTTATGTTTAAGACGCTAGACTGGATTATGCCCATTCCTTCCCAGTCTAGTGTTTTAAACATAAGATCTTATGTTTAAGACGCTAGACTGGGAAGGAATGGGCATAATTTAGGGATATGAAAAAATAATCGATTATGAATAAAAATGGATTTTTAATCTATTTTTTGCGGAAAAATCGTTAAAATAATCGATATATATAATAAAAAATCGATTAGTAAAAAATCTATTTATTTTGACATGATTTTAAACAGCAACATCTGTTTATGAAGTTATTAGTTTCGTGGAAGTATTCTTACAAGTTCTAAAAAGCAATTCTAATATTTTATTAGGTTTTTATATCGAAAATCATTTTAATATTAATTATTTGAGAATATCAATTCTCATATTTCAATAAAAAGACAATATGTAAAGTTTTATTTTCTACATAATATGATTAATTCACCAATCAAACTTTACATATTGTCAGTGTAACTGAACTGTTTTACTGCAAGGACTGTTTTACCGACTTGAATAACGGATTGAATCCGTTTTCTTCGTCAAATTTGAATGTTTTCGTTTTACGTATTTTTTTTTGTTTTATTTTATAAATATTAATTACAACTAATATGACTACTACATGGAACTAATATGTCAAACTTCGTTACACTTCGTTTACATCCGGAATGCGTACTCGGCTCAACAACTCAACGTAAAACCGACCTTATTGCAATCTGTTAAACTTTATATTTAAACCGAAATACGTTACGGTCAGATAGAGAGGTTAGGGTAGGGGATTGTGTCTCGTTTTAATAAATTGCCATACAAGAATTTTCAAATCGTCTAGTAGATTTGCCACGAGGCTAGGGTATCTGATCCAAAAAATATTATAGAGTTATACATTGCTAGATAAACTACTGCGTAAAATATCTTTTTATGAAATAAAGATACGAAAAGTCGAAAGTATTTTTTTTTGACTAAATTCTTAAAATATAATAGAACTTTATAGGTTTATGGTTAGTTTTGAAATTTTGATATGACAACTTCAAAACAATGGCAATGACATCGCGTCATTTTCGTTCCGTGATTTTTTGTTGTGATTTTGTTTGTGAAAAATGTATAAAATAGTGAAAAGGTGTTGCGTAAAAGGATGTGGAAATTAATCATATACCGGCTCTAACAAATCCACTCATAGGTTACAAACTTAACCCGCCAATGGTAACATAAATGTCTATGAGACCGGACGTATCGAAAAATTCCAACTATTTTACTGTTTAACTGTTGTTTTGTATTATTTTGTTTTTTTATTATTTAAGTGAAATCATATAAACACTAATAAACGAGCTTTGTTATTAATAAGATGCCTTTGTTTTATTATCAATGTATTTTAATAACCAAACTAACAACCTACTTATACTTTAAATAATCATGATTATTAATTTGCTGAAAATGTTAGTAGTAGGTATATGTTTAAAGTTAATTATTGCAAAATCTAAGGCTGAAAATCCCGGTACGCGGGACCGAGTCTACCAATAATATAATTTAAATTTACGTCACAAATGGTGGGTTGAGGGGCCTTCCGGGTGACAATGTTTTCAAATTATGTCAGACTTTAAACGGACATGTATGTTTTGACGACAATAAAAAATATTAGTTATGTCGACTATAATTATTTATTGATGATTACGAACGGCCAGTTGACTTTTTGAGACGACAGTGGACGTCTGGGCGCCATCGCGCACTACACTTCGGTGGTGCCCTCTTTAGCGCATTAGACATGGTATAATGCATATTTTTGGTACATACATAAGAAACTCCCAAACTTGGGCACTTACTAAAGCGCAATCAAGAAACTAGAAACATGCCAGACAGCAATGGAGAGAAGCATGTTGAATATAAAGAAATTGGACAAAATCAACAATAAAACCATTAGGAAACGGACAAAAATAGAAAACGTCACAACTAGAATAAGAAAACACAGAAAAGACAGGTCACATATTAAGAGGCACTGAAAAATGGAACAAAAATATTGTATTTTGGTATCCTAGAAATAGAAAGAGGAAACGAGGTAGACAGTTTCGAAGGTGGGAAGACGAAATAAAGGCAATAGCCGGGAAAACATGGACTAGAAAAGTGGTAAACCAGAGAGAGTGGAAAGAATTGGAGGAGGCCTTTGCCAAAGTTGGGCAAACAGACCAAGTTGTCGGTGTCATCGACTCACCAGAGTCGTCAATGTTAAATTAATGCAATAGTTGTCTGGATAAAGGCTTATATTATTATTATAACATACTCCCAGAACAACACAAACACTTGTGCTTATCACATAAATATATTTATCTCATGATCAACAGTTCTTTCAACGCTTTTACTAATTTTTATGCGACAGACGGCAAGATGCAATTACAACAACAGTGCCTATGTTTACTGCAAATATTTTTCTTTAGTAGAAACAAAAATAAACTAATTTCACAAATCCTGTCTTATAACATAAAACTGACATGGTCTCTCTTAACGACAAAAATCATGGTCACTCTAATAGAGCGAGATGAGTGGCTCCACCCTAACTATCTCGCTTAGACCGTTTTTCTTCATAAGTGCACATTCCTATTGTATACTAAGTATACTTACTACTTCCATGGACTACTATTACATTACTCTGGCTGATTATTACTGTCATTACTTTTGATTTTTTAATAAGTAAAAGTAAAGTCATAATTACGGATATTTCATACGTTTAATTTGATATCTAAATAAAATAAGGATATGATCGATTATTAGAAAAAATCAATTATTGTTATTATAAAAATCGATTATTTAGATTACTAAATAATCGATTTTCGATTCATTACAATTCGATTATTTCGATTTCATTACAAACTAAAATAATCGATTTATTAATTATCGATTTTTTTGTTGAATGTCACATCCCTAGCGTAATTCATAAACGTG
The DNA here is from genome assembly GCA_946251955.1 of Acronicta psi. Taxonomy (NCBI): domain Eukaryota; kingdom Metazoa; phylum Arthropoda; class Insecta; order Lepidoptera; family Noctuidae; genus Acronicta; species Acronicta psi. Next base: position 16,222,404 of record OX276470.1, on the reverse strand, counting down.
AACAGCGAGTTCTTCTCACACCTGCAAATTATCGATGACATGGTTCTTATGGCGGACTTGCGATCTTGAACGAATGCTGACCGATCTAGGCTAGCTGACTTTTCTCGATGTATCGGTTTTGGGATGAACATCGATAAAACCAAGGTTATGTTGAACCAGTTTGTTACCCCGGGACCGGTACTGGTTACTGGCATATCTCTCTAAATTGTTCAGGAATACCCCTACCTACCCTAATCTGGATGGAAATTTTACAATGGATTTAAGGGAGGGGGGGATAATAACGTCATACTTTTCATATAATGGTAGGATTGGTAGGGTATAATACTCTGTGGCTAGGCTAGGATAGGAGTACCGATACGTATACCGTACAAACCATACGAGATCGCATGTAATACAATGGGGGCTATCACGTGTGAATCCGCCACCAGAGGGGGTTGTGTAGCGTGAGGTCTTCGAAATATCAAATGTCATTGTTTGTGGGTTGATTACGCGGGTTCATTTCTAATTAATGTACCTAATGTTGTGAATATTTGGCAATAACTCAGATGAATTATGGCAAATATGAGTTACGACTTACGAGTCAACGAATATCAGTGATTTAAAAGCGGAGCTAAGAAAACGAAGTGCAGAATTGAACTTATGGCCTACTTTTTTTCTAACAAAGCGGAACTACGCAACACTGTGGCATGGCCGATATGTTTACGCTACGGTCTATTGTATTAAATATGATTTAAATGAAAACTTTGTTATCGCACGCGTATTAACAAATTTTGAGTGCTTCAGGTGATACTTTAGGAACTCACTCAACAGTTGCGCCATCTGGTGAGACAAAAAACGATAGCCCTCATTCTGTGACACTGAGAAACTGTAAGAAAATGTGAAAGTAGTAGACTAAACAATAATTATGTAGTGAAACTGAATAATTTTCTGTGGAATTTTTATTCTGTGATGAGGTGACGCTGACGACTGACGTAACGATAAGACATTTGACATGACAGCCAATCAGCCATGACAGTTGTGAACTGACTAGACTACGTACATGGTGTGTTTTCGCTGAAATATTTTTTCATGGGTCAAAATCATTGATTTTAGTCCCATTCAAATTAAAAATGTCGGATTCAGAAGCTAGTAATTATTCAGGGAGTGGCTCTGAAGCGGGTAGCGTCGGATCACGTAGGTCGCGAAGAAGCGCAGCGTCAAACCGTTCAGTGCGTTCCCGTTCGGGCTCCCGGTCGCGATCTGGTAGCAGAAGCCCCTCGCGTACACCCTCAAGGTCTCGTTCCAGGTCCAGGTCACGTTCACGGTCCCGTTCCAGGTGGGTACTTCTTTTTTGTTATTCAAAATGGCATCAATATTCATTGGCAAGCTGACAGTACTGTAATTAGGTACAACGGCGGAGTGGGGCTACAATATGTTCCATCGTAAAGTTGTAAGATATTGGACTGTGATATTGGAGATTTTCAATCAATGTGCTTCAAAAACCTAATATTAGGTTATGGTTGCCAACCATTTCTGTGTACGAAGGCCAAATCCGTTTTTTTTATCATGAGATCTTGATAATGTGGGATAGATATCTATGATTGTTTCAAGTATCCTCCTATAGGGGACTATGATACATTATACACATGAGTTTCACAATTTGCCTGTAATGTTGCCCATATTCATCTAATTATTCCTGGTCATAAAAAACCCACAACACAGTGGTGAATGACATTGGTACAACATGGTTCATATTCATATAAACAAAATAATGTGGTTTTCTAGAGAGCAGTGTTTGACACCGTAATATTTAGAACCAGTGCCCCTATTTGCATGACTGCCTTCTTGTTGGTGTCGGATAGTTTGTGAATGCTTTTCTGGATAGTGGTGAAGCCATTTTTCATTTTAGAAATCTGAAATGCACCTTCTGCTGTACCACAAGCTTTTAGTAAAACATCTTCCTCTCCAATCCTGTCCAATTCTCTCCTGTATCATATGACCGATTGGTGGCCATAATGGTGTTGGAAGTTTCTACATGTTGCTACATTGACAGATGATTCAGTCAGTCAGTTTCCTTATAAGAACTATGAGAACATAAATAAACTTGTTTTAGGAGTCGTTCAGCTGGATCAGATGCTAGTCGCAACAAAGATGACGAAGCAAAAGAAGCTTCTGGTGATGAAGAAGTTGAGGTATTTAGATTTTAGTTACCTAACCTAGTTAATTTAGTTACCTAACAATTTACCCTATGGCCTACACACTAGATCAAAACTAACATGGTTGATATTTTATGTATAAAGTATAAACTTGTGTGTTATGGTGAGCCTATGATTCTTATTTTATAATTTCTGTGGTCTAGAGTACTGGACTGCTGATTCCATTCCAACATAACACAAATATTTAATAAGTATTTGTGTTGTGTTGTTATGTATTATAACTATGTATTTACAGAATAAGAATAGATACATATTATACCCATTGTCTTAGTACCCATAGTACAAGATTAGCTTAGTTTGAGACTAAGTAGATGGTGCTGTGTAAGATGTCTAAAAATATTGATTTATTTATTTGTATCAGATAAGCTTTAATTTAATGAATACAAAGAAATACACATGATCATAGTATGCCCGGGATATAATTACTTTTTACTTTTCACATTACAAAACCTTGCAGGATGAACAAGAGCCTGAAGGTGAAGACCTAGTTGACTCTGAGGAATATGAAGAAGATGAAGAAGAAGAAAGACTGAGGAAGAAGCGGAAGAAGGACAGCCGCTATGGAGGATTCATTATTGATGAAGCTGAGGTACTAAATTATACTGTTTTACTATTCAAGAACTATTTAAATTAACGCAAATAAATGGTTTGAATTTGAATTAAATTTTTAACCTGTGACTAAATAATAATAATAATAATAATAATAATAATTTATTTGCATCAAGTCTTACATTTTACATTAGATACATGGTAGTACATACATTTTAAAGTAAATTAACAATATCGTTGCGACACCAGCACCCTTGCTAAGTTGCCGAGACAACTTGTGTTAAAGATGCTGGGCCCAGCCCTTTATTGGATGTTCCTTTATCGCATTGAGGTACATACATGCCATTTTGTAAATATACAACTGGTTCGTTAGATGGCATAGGTAAACAGACAAATAAATTATTTAGAGGAATAAAACAAAACGATTTTTTTTTTAAAGTGGAGAAGTGTAGTGTGTAGGTGTGTGTGTGAGTGTGTGTGTGTGTGTGTGTGTGTGTGTGTGTGTGTGTGTGTGTGTGCATGTCTGTGGTGTATGTGTTATTCCTAAATTTGTGGGTAATGATAGCGAGCGATGAGCAAATGAGGATAGAATGGGGTTTAACGGGAGCTGAATTGAGTTAACAATAAGCTTTCTGTGTTATTGTAATTTAGTGTTTGTAGCCAATTATTTAATTTCTTTTTAAGTGCCTCTCTAGGGAGCGGGTAAAAGTTCAGTATTTTATTAAGACTATTGTAGAGATGTGGACCTTGGAAACAGGGAAATCTTCTTGTGAGAGAGTATTTACAGCGGAAGGGTTGACATACCTTGTCTTTGCGTCTTGTGGTGATGATTTTATAGGAGGTTTTTTGATGTTGATGTAGCAGAATGTATAATACAAATAATTGTCGTACTGTAAGGACTTTACAGTTCCTATATAGTTCTTCGGTCGGGAAAAGGATAGACCGAAAGGTACTAACTTTTAGCACGGCTCTCTGAGCTCTTTCTAGCTTCAAAAGTACCGTTTTGGGTGCACCGCCCCAAGCGCATATACAGTACGTTAGAAGAGACTGACAAAGAGCAAAATATGTACACCTAATAGTTTGAGGTTGAGCGATGTGGCGAAGAGTACTAAAGACAAATATTAGCTTTCTGATTCTCTTTGTCAATAACTCTATATGAGGGGCAAAACTCAGGCCATCATCAAGAGTCACACCGAGATATCTAATGGTTCGACAGCGTTCTAATTTTGGACATGTACATGTCGCAGTGCCAGACAGTGTACATGAGTGAGCTATTAAATCGTATGAGTTTGAGGGTTGAGTGGAATTTCGTAAGCTGTACGTAAGAATTTTAGTTTTGTCGGTATTGATAGTGAGAATGTGTCTTTTGAGCCATTGTAGAACACTATTTAGTCCTTTTTGAGCGGAAGCGAAGGTATCATCCCAAGTGTCGCCACAGAACGTGAGGACCGTGTCATCAGCAAACGCTACGATTTTTCCGTTTTCCAAAGTCAGATTACATAGTTGGTTAACATAAATCAGAAATAGGGTTGGGCCAATCACACTGCCTTGGGGAACGCCGAATGTCACTGGCTCCTCTCTACTGAGGTAATTTTGTATTTGTACACACTGCGTTCGGTCTTGAAGGTGGTCTCTAAAGATATTAAGTGTTTGGTCACGAATCCCGAGTTCCTCCAGCTTTATTAATAAGTCAGAAATGGAAACCGTATCGAACGCCTTTTTTAGGTCCAAAAAAATTGACAATACTTTCTTTTCCTTGTCAATATTTTTTGTAACATAGTCGATTAGGTCAATTACAGCACTGTTGGTAGATTTATTGCGTCTAAAGCCGAATTGGTTGGGAGAGAAAAGCTTTTTATCCTCCATATAAGTTACAAGTCTTTTGTTGATTAGGCGTTCTAGAACTTTAGAAATGGAAGGTAATACTGCAATGGGGCGATAATTATTTAAAATCTTTTTGCTCCCACTTTTATGAACTGGGTGTATGATGGCCTTCTTGAAGTACAAGGGAAAAGTGCCGGTATGGAAACAGAGATTAAAAATATGTGTGAGTATGGGGACCATTGTCATCGAATAGCGTTGTAAGAACTTTGTTGAAATATTGTCCCAGCCTATAGCAGATTCTGATTTAAGTGACATTAGTATATCCCCAACCTCCAACTCATCGGTGTCTAACATGACAAATGATTGTAAGGGTGAAGATATGGAGGTAATTTCTGGTGGAATTTTAAGACTGTCAGGTGGACAGGAAAAGTTAGCAGCAAGTTCCATGCCGATGTTGGCAAAAAACTTGTTTACTTTGTCAACCGAGAGCTGAGGTGAAGTAGAAGTAGCCAATAAATCTGTGTTGGGTAAGTTTGACTTGTCTGTATTAGTTACTCTCTTTATCACCTTCCAAATCTTTTTATTGTCTTTTGAAGCCTCACTCAATTCTCTCTTGTCATAATCTCTTTTTAGTTTTTTTAAGATTTTAGTGCAGTAGTTCCTATATCTTTTATATGTAATACTTAATATAACATTGTTCGGAGATAGCTTGAGTTTTTTGTGCATTGCATCTTTATTACGCATACAGCGAAGCATACCAACCGTCATCCATGGTTTGAGTAAGCGTTTTTTATTTGGGATCTTGATTATAAAAGTGTGTGTATTTATGAGTCGAGCTAGTGTCGTGACTAAACATTTTGTCGCTTCATTAGCTTCGGTATGTTCGTAAACTGTTTGAAAATTGGTAGTCTCCATCTCATTATCAAGAGTTTCATAATTAGTCTTCAGAAAGGTGCATGACCGTGTATTGACATATCGTTTTAGATTAAGGCACAGTAATACAGGGTTATGGTCGGTGACGGAGGCGTGTAGTACTAAGGTGAGTGCAGTCAAGTTAGTTTTAAGCATGACGTGGTCAAGACATGCATTCTCTCGAGTGGGAAGTGAGTGAGCAGGAAGCAGACCATGGGAAGCTATGAGATCGAGATAGTCCGAGGTTTGGTTTGAAGATATAGTACATGCGATGTCAAGGTTAATGTCACCAACTATAGCTATGTTTTTATATGTAATCAGGGATTCCAAAAGAGCGTTTAGGGATTGTAGAAAGTTACTTACATCTCTAGAAGATGGAGACCTATAGATACATATTATTGCCTTGTCAGTGCCGATTTTGAGCACTAGACAGCTGGCATCTGAGAAGTCAGGTTCATCAACAGTGTAGTTTTCTATATTTTTAACATAAAGGACCACACCATCGTTCTGGTTTAAGTGTTTTTTTGTCTGATGATACGAGTAGTTATCGATAGTTGGGATAGAATCATAATAACGTTTCAGCCAGCACTCAGTCAGTACTAGTATTTCGCAGTCAAGGTTTATTCTATGGAGGAGGGTTAAAAAGAATCGAAGTTTGCATGAATAGAGCGAATGTTCTGGGTAATTATTTTTAATTGCTTGGAAGGGTTAGTGACATAGCTAGTGCATTCTTCGGGGTCACAATTAAGTGTAAATAAAAATAAAAATTACTAATAATTAAACCTGTGACTATAAATATTAATTACTCTTGTGATTCATGTGTTATGCCACTGATCCACCTAAAAAAATATATGGCACAATTAATAACATCAATGTTTATGTTTCTGCTATAGATTTCCGATCTTTAAAATGTCGGATTGTTACAGGTGGATGACGAGGTTGACGAAGATGACGAATGGGAAGAAGGAGCACAAGAGATGGGTATTGTCGGTAATGAGGTCGATGAGATCGGACCCACTGCCAGGGAAATTGAGGGGAGACGCCGCGGCACCAACCTGTGGGACTCACAGAAAGAGGAGGAGATTGAAGAGTATCTCAGAAACAAGTATGCTGATGAGTCAGCAGCACTTCGACATTTTGGCGAAGGTGGTGAAGAAATGTCGGATGAAATTACTCAGCAAACCCTCCTGCCCGGCATTAAAGACCCCAACTTATGGATGGTCAAATGCAGAATAGGTGAAGAGAAAGCCACAGTGTTACTCCTAATGAGGAAATTCATTGCCTACCAGTTTTCTGATGAACCATTCCAGATTAAGTCAGTAGTTGCCCCTGAAGGTGTAAAAGGCTACATTTACATTGAAGCTTACAAGCAAACTCATGTTAAGAATATTATAAATAATGTTGGTACATTAAGGATGGGTATTTGGAAACAAGACATGGTTCCTATAAAGGAAATGACTGATGTGTTAAGAGTGGTTAAGGAACAATCTGGTTTAAAACCTAAACAATGGGTCAGACTAAAAAGAGGTTTATACAAAGACGACATTGCTCAAGTGGATTATGTAGATTTAGCTCAAAATCAGGTGCATCTCAAGTTGTTACCCAGAATAGACTACACAAGGCTTAGGGGCGCATTAAGAACTGTTCAGAGCGAAAGCGAGGCAGCTAAAAGGAAAAAGAAGAGACGCCCGGCTGCGAAGCCCTTCGACCCTGAAGCTATCAGAGCTATTGGAGGCGAAGTCACTTCAGATGGTGACTTCCTCATATTTGAAGGAAACAGATATTCCCGTAAGGGTTTCTTGTATAAAAACTTTACAATGTCAGCCATTTTGGCTGAAGGCGTGAAGCCTACTCTGACTGAGTTAGAAAGGTTTGAGGAACAGCCTGAAGGAATTGACATAGAATTAGCAGCCCCCGCCAAAGACGACCCAACTAGCTTACATTCTTTCTCCATGGGTGACAATGTGGAAGTGTGCTCTGGTGACTTGGCTAATTTACAAGCTAGGATTATAGCTATAGATGGTTCCATGATAACTGTCATGCCAAAGCACGATGCGTTGAAAGATCCTCTGGTGTTCAAACCTAACGAGTTACGAAAGTACTTCAAGCAAGGAGACCACGTGAAGGTGTTGGCGGGGCGCTACGAGGGCGATACGGGGCTCATCGTGCGCGTGGAGCCGCACCGCGTCGTGCTGGTCTCCGACCTCACCATGCACGAGCTGGAGGTGCTGCCCCGGGACCTGCAGCTGTGCTCCGACATGGCCACCGGCGTGGACTCGCTCGGGCAGTTCCAGTGGGGCGACATGGTCCAACTGGATCCTCAAACCGTCGGCGTCATCGTCCGGCTTGAAAAAGAAAATTTCCACGTTCTCGGTATGCAGGGCAAGGTGATCGAGTGCAAGCCGCAGGCATTGCAGAAACGACGCGAGAACAGATTTACTATGGCACTCGACTCGGAACAGAACACGATTCAGAAGCGCGACATAGTGAAAGTTATAGATGGACCGCATGCCGGACGGAATGGCGAGATTAAGCACCTGTACAGAAATTTTGCGTTTTTACAGTCGCGCATGTACCTCGATAACGGTGGTATCTTCGTGTGCAAGACGAGGCACTTACAGTTGGCCGGAGGTAACAAAAATTCCAACGCTTCAGCTGGACTTTCGTTCGGCTTTATGTCACCGAGAATCCAGTCGCCCATGCACCCGTCGGGTCGCGGCGGCATGACCCCGCGGGGGCGCGGGGGCCGCGGGGGGCGCGGCGGGGGCGCCACCCGCGACCGCGAGCTCATCGGCCAGACGATCAAGATCACGGGCGGCCCCTACAAGGGCAACGTGGGCATCGTCAAGGACGCCACGGGCAGCACGGCGCGCGTGGAGCTGCACTCGGCGTGCCAGACCATCTCCGTGGACCGCTCGCACATCGCGGGCGCCGGCGCGCAGGCGCGGGACGGCGCCGCCTCCTTCTACTCGCGCACGCCGGGCGCCAGCCGCACGCCCACGCTGGGCGCCGCCACGCCCACGTACCGCGACACCGGCATCAAGACGCCCATGCACGGCTCGGCCACGCCCATCTACGACGTGGGCGGGCGCACGCCGCACTACGGCTCGGCCACGCCGTCGCACGAGGGCGCGCGCACGCCGGCGCACGGCGCGTGGGACCCGGCGGCCGCCAACACGCCGGCGCGCGCGCCCGACTTCGAGTACGGCGCGCTGGACGACGCGGACGCGGCGTACGCGGCCGGGCCCTTCACGCCGCAGACGCCCGGCACCATGTACGGCTCGGACCACACGTACTCGCCGTACCGGACGTCGCCGTCGCCGGCCGGCTACCCGGCGGGCTACCCGGCCACGCCGTCGCCGGGCGGCTACTCGCCGCGCTCGCCCTTCGCGGCGGGCGAGGCGGCGCCGGACTGGCACACCACGGAGGTGGAGGTGCGCGTGCGCGCGGCGCCGGAGGACGACGCGCTGGCGGGGCAGTGCGGGGTGGTGCGGGGCCTGTCGGCCGGCATGTGCGCGCTCTACCTGCCGCTGGAGGACCGCGTCGTCAACGTGCTGGCCGACCTGCTCGAGCCCGTCGTGCCGCAGTCCGGCGACAGGGTCAAGGTACATATCTATGTAATATTATGTCAAATTCTGACAAAGAAAAAAATTGGATTGTAATAAATAAAAAAGAAAGCTCAAGTCGTAGGCTACCGTTTTAAATCATTTAAATCCAATATTTTTCTCTCGTATTTTTACGGCCGGAGTTGAAGTTCATCAACCGATACTGGCTCACTGCTGGGCACGGGTCTCCTCAGTATAGAGGGATTCGGCTTTAGTCCACCACGCTAGCCTAATGGGGGTTGGTAGACTTCACATGCCGTCAAGAAAATCTCTCAGGCACACGTTTTATCACGCTGTTTTGCTTCACCGTTAAAGCGAGTGATAATTACGCACATGATTTCGAAAAGTCAGAGGTGCGTACCTTGGTTTTGAACTCGAGACAAAAGTCTCGAGTTCGTCGTAAGACTTGGCAGTCCCAGTGGTCATACTGCTTATGTATGTACGTAGCGAAAATAACTTACTCCCAGAATATGAAGTTTATTATAATTCGCACGTAGGTACAGAATGAATACAGAATATTGTCGACATCGTTACAACGGCTTTTATATAAAAATATAACCGATAAATACATTTTAACATTTAAACGAACATTAAAGTAAAAACTAAAATCATACAAAATATTTTCAAAAATTACTTTCAATTCGATTTAAAAAATATTCATAAAGCGGAAGTCAATATAAATACTAGACATAATAATCAAAGGGAAATCTAAATGAAGATTATACTACAGCGGAAATCAAAATAAATGTTTTTGATTCCATAGATAAATAATTATTGTTCAAACTGGAAATTTGTGGTTTATACTGATGTTACAGCGCCATCTCGTAGTGAATAGTATTACTAGGTGTCAAAACGTCTTGCCTTAGCATTAATAGATGGCGATGGAATCTGTTTCGCCCCCGTGTGAATACACCGCAAATAAAATACACACCCTACAAAAGAACTTTATAACTCTAATCTAATTCACTACATTTATTTACAGGTAATCGCCGGCGAAGACCGCGAGGCCGTTGGTCAGCTGATCTCCATAGAAAATCAAGAAGGGGTTGTCAAGTTCGGCACGGATGACATCAAGATCATGCAACTTCGACACCTCTGCAAGATGAGCACTGCGTAGATATAAATACTATGACAAGTTTAGTGTTATACTAGATAATTATACTTTAGGAAATATTATATTTTTCGTTTTTTGTCTGTACTTCTTTCGGTCTAACAAGATCACTGAATTCAACTGAATTACTAGGTGTGCCAATCTTCCGAGATTAAAGAAACTAGTAAACTGGAATAATCCATACCTTCAAAATATTAAGTTTCCATAAATGTTTACTTTGTGTAATGTACCTGTGTACTTCCCCCACTGTATTTAAAACTAATGCTATGATAATACCTATTATGTTATTTACAAAAGTATAAATAAACTTTACAACTGCAATGGAATCTTGTTGTCTTTCTTTGGTATCAGCCCCGGCTTTATAAAATTGTAAGATAATACTGCGGGCATAAAATCTTAGAGAATCCCTCTCCACCACACTAACGAAAATTAGAACTCAAGAACGGCTGCTCAGATGATTTGTTGACCTTGATTTGTTGGATTTGCCCCGAATAGCAGAATAAATTAGGTACAAACTATGCAACGCCATCTCTGATGTTATTTATGACAGAAACTATAAATCTCTGGACAAACTTCGGCAATCCAATGGAAAGTACTAGGATAGCATAAGCTGTGCGAAGTTGCTGTTAGAAAGTGAAGTTAGTACTGGTTTTTGTCGCCTGGAGCGCTGTGTGATACGGTAACTACTTTAGACATACTTGGTCCTTGAGTAACTGACAGTGTGAGAGACTTCGGAATATCGGGTTACAGTTATACAGTACTAGGGTTGCATAAAGCTATAGAGGGTTGTTTCTTCCCTGATGTTGTCGCGCGCGTTTTCTCTACTATTATGGTGGTTCCGGTAATGTCCACCCGTACGAATCCAGGACGGGTCGCTAGTGAGCTATATAAGCAGGAGGGATTAGATTATTTATTATATCTGTTGTATTATTCCTTTCGGTTATTTTCCCACTGCAGTCAAGGGTTCCCTACCCGCCTTCCAATCCTCTCGGCTAAGGGTTTTACAACACAATAAGGGAACAGACAATAATGATTTTATTAACATTTATTCAATAAATAATACAAAATTGGTTTTCATTGCAATGTTTAAGAATTTCAAACAAAGATACAGTCACATAAACTGAGCAAACGATCTACCAACAGTACACTGATGTTATAGTAAGATAGTTTATTTCAATAATATGATTACATCGAAAAATATAACGATACCATACAGTAACACTCAAGTACTCACATTTAAATACATCAATGGAATTTTACGTTTGTTCAGGTAACATTGATTATATTAATTTTATTTTTAAATTTTATTATAATATAAATGGTTGTAAATGTAAATGCTCAGCGAAATGCGGCCAGAAGGGCAAAAAATGCTGATACATTCGAAGTAACACTGACTAGCCTCTTCCTCTCGCTTGTTACACTCACGCTAAACAATAACATTAGCCATGATTTACAAAACAATAAAAACTAATCAACAAATGTTATAATCCAACCAAATTATGTTGACACGCACACATTCTCTTTCACTACACACAACTTGGCACTACATAATGCAATAACTATGTAGTTGTATAACGATACAATTGTTTCATAGAGTAATTTTATAATAAGTTTTCTTAGAGTTACTAGTAATCATTAATGTTTTATTATGCTTGTACTAATAATGCATCAAGTGTCAACATAATTGTATTACACACATTAAAACATATCATTTGCTAAACATTATGCAACACAATGAGCTCGCCTTGAATACTCATTTTTTAAATGAGTTATTATTATAATACAAATAAACAGATGAACAAAAATGTATTTATTGCAAAATTATTATTATTACATTGCAAACACTATCCCCGATCCCCCTAAGTACTAATACAATTATCTTAGTCTAGCGATGTTTCGTCCCAACCACGAAACATTTACTTTGTCTTTTAAAAACAATGTAGGAACAAATTTATGGGTTTCATGGTAGGGACAATAGCTATCTACACTTGAGATGCTAGGCCAATATCTACACGATATCCGAGGAATTCTATAATAATGACGTAAAATTTACTCTCCAATCACGCACAGCGCACTCACGACATCAGATCTAGGACATAATATTAAATTTACATGAAGAATCTCATCAGAAACGTTCGACCTGTCAAACGGTGTACTTACTTTTTTATACATAAAGATCAACGACCATCCGTCCGCACGCGCTCAAGCGAAAATTTTGTATTACAATAATACACACTACGATATTTAGACGTAAGACAGAAATATGTACACGACTTAACAAAACTAACGTAGAAACTTAGAGCCGGCCGAAGTTCGACCGCTAGGAGCCGCCAGCCCGGCAGTTGTGATGTGCGGTGTACACGTGTACACAGTACGGTGCACGACTGTACGCAGTACGCTGTACGCTTGTACACGTCCAGTCCGCGCTCGGGGGGCGACTAGTGGTTGGCTCACGAGGCGTACATGCGCTTGATGTCCTCCTTGTAGCGCTCCTGGATGTCTTTCCGCTTGATCTTGAAGGCGGCGGTGACCAGCCCCATGTCGGGCGACCACACCTCCGTCACCAGCTTCACGGCCGCCGGCACCTCGAACTTCTCCAGACCGCCTGCGACAAACACTCCGTCATTAATACCAAATAAAACACAAATTTCTCAAAACATTTCGTCATCATACCATGTCGAAATTTTAAGTTCATTATTCATTTCTTTTTCTCGCATTTATCGTATAGGAAAATGTAAAAATAACATACATTTCCTGGCATGATCAGCAAGTTCCTTGATGACCGCCTTCTCGACGGCGGCATTCTGGCAGAGCTGTTCGAAGTCCATCTCGGGCAGGCCGATCCTGGCCGCCAGTTCGGCGAGGTGCTGCGGGTTGGGCACCAGCAGGCAGACGGTGTAGCACTTGGAGCTGTCTCCATACACGCAGATGTTCTCCACGATGGGGCAGGTCTTCAGCTCGGCTTCCACTTTGCCCAGTGACACGTATTCGCCGGCTTGGAGTTTTACGAGATCTTTTTTGCGATCTGTGACAAGAGAAAAGAACTAAGTATTATTTTGTTTCTCACCTAAAAATATTATATGCCTTCGAAAACACAGCAATGATATGAAGAAGCAGTCCTATGATTCTGTGAATTTAGCGAGAATATCCTCCTTAATTAAAAGGGATATCGAGCATACCTTCAATTTCTGACGCCAGAGGGCGCTTCGAGAACGTTACCGCCAATATCTATGTCAACCGTCATTGCATTCTTGTGATTCTTTCAAGTTAGATTGAAAAGTTGAAAAAGTTTATAAAAAAGCACTAAGATCTAATAAATAACGCGAGTTATTGTTGAACAAGTGTTTGTGATTGTGTTCGTTAGTGCTTTTTGGAGACACAGCAGTGTATTTCATAGAAATGGAATCGGTAAGTAAAGGTAGTGAGAACCCCAAGGAGCAAGCCGAATTTGTTGCTTCGGATGGAGAACAAAGATCGTCAACCAGCTCCAGGGCATCGATCAGTAGCTCCTCCTCATCCTCGGAGTTTGAGGAGGGCATGGCATCGCCTTTGCCCAATAAACGTTCTCGTGCCTCAACTCGACGAAACCGTAAGTACAAGTCGAAACCTGTTAACAGCGATCCGCGTATTGAGACTTTAATGTCTCAGGTGTCGTATTTAACTAATTATTTGAGTCAGTATCCAGTGTATTACAATAGTACAAACCCACCTACTAGTAATAACGTAATGCCTAGTACGAGTTCAGAGGTCAGGTCGGAAAAGTTTCACAAAGCATGGGTGTTCCCTCCTCCGAGCATGATACCCAGGGTACTGGCTCACCTAAACAGTGCAGTAGGGACTTACTATGTGATAGCCCCTCGGTGGACCCAGTGCTACTGGTACCCGGATCTCCAGGCACGCGCGCTTGCACCACCCCTGCCTATAGACAACCTGAGAGAGGTTCTGGTGGACTGGACAACGGGGCTGAACCCTCCTCAGATAGACAAGCTAATGCTTCAGGCTTGGAAAGTTGGGGGTGGGAGCATCAAGTAATAAACTGGAGTAAGGATGAACGACAGCTATTAAAAAAGAGCTGGCGTCCCTCTACCTTGAGCACCTATAGTGCCCCTTTAAAAAGATGGTTGCATTGGTGTAGGTTACATAGTGTCAATAGTAATAGTCCAGAGGGTAAAGATGTAGCAAGATTTTTGGCTAATCTATATTTACAAAATAAGTTTGCATATAGTACTATTCTTCTACATAAATCAGCTATTTCCACATACTGTGCAGCAACTGTTGAAAACTTGTCAAAGAACTTTTTTATTCAGCAAGTTTTAAAAGCTATCTCTCTGGCTAAGCCACACCCAGCCAAGCTCCCAGTATGGGATGTGAATGTTCTGTTTGACTGGCTAAGGTCATCCACTTTTTCGGATTCTCTTTTTATACAAAGCAGACGCACTGCATTAATCCTTTTGCTAGCTTCTGGTCGAAGGCTACATGACCTTACGCTCTTAGAATACAGTGAGCAAGGGTTCACAGAGACTGAGGACAGCGTAACATTCTGGCCAAAATTTGGCTCAAAGACTGACACAGGTTCCCACAGGCAATCAGGATGGCTTCTTTTACGGCATGAAGACCCCAAAATTTGTCCAGTGACTCATGTTAAGGAGCTAATTAAGAACTCAGAAGCCAGGCGCGGTCAGGATAATCAAGTAAGCTCTCTATTTATCTCCATCACAGGAGTGGTCAGGCCTGCATCCAAAACCATGATTGCAGGTTGGGTGAGGTCAGCATTTAAACTAGCTAAAATTGATGCTTCTCCGGGTAGTATAAGATCAGCAGTTGCTTCTCGAGGATGGCTGGATGATAGACCAGTACAAGAAATATTAGAGAGGGGAAACTGGAAGTGTGTAGAAACATTTTCAAGATACTACTGTAGAGAAGTGAAAAGATCTGTCAATGGGACTTCAGGGGATTTGCTTTACAATAATTTTAAAACCATTTAATTAATATTAATTACCTAGTCCAGATAGTGATCTCAGTGTTAAGGCTAAGGTTTATTTTAATTTTCTATTGCTTAAGAAGCAGGCTTGTTATGTTTCTGTTATGGTTGATTAATAACTTTATTTTAATTAGAGAGGTTAAGTTTATTTTTTATTGTTGATTGACAGTTAAAACAGTACAAGTTTTAAGTTATTGTTAATGTCTGATTGATTTATGAGAGTATAATAGCAGTAAGTAGTACCTACTGTGCAAAATAATTGTTTTTTAATACCAAGTTTTCATTTCATTTTAAACTTATTAATATAAGTTTTTATTTTATTTTAAACTTATATAATTATAATTAGGATGATTGAGATAATGTGATGTTTTGAATTATTCCGTTTGTCTTACAAATATTAAACCTTATATCTTAAAACTTACAGCAATGTTTTAATTTTGGGTTAATCTTATAATTGGTATTCACATTGCATTCTTGTGTGTTATTGTTATTATTTCTGATCACCAGCAGATATCAAACAGGTCTTCATATCATTGCTGTGTTTTCGAAGGCATATAATATAACTGTTTTGCATTAAGACAAAACAGGTATTATATGTTGGAGAAAACACAGCAATGCAACCAGGGCTTGCTGATGATGAAGACTGCAATGACGGTTGACATAGATATTGGCGGTAACGTTCTCGAAGCGCCCTCTGGCGTCAGAAATTGAAGGTATGCTCGATATCCCTTTTAATTAAGGAGGATATTCTCGCTAAATTCACAGAATCATAGGACTGCTTCTTCATATCATTGCTGTGTTTTCTCCAACATATAATACCTGTTTTGTCTTAATGCAAAACAGTTATATTAGATTCGTGCCCGACATGAAAAATTATATCTACAGGTCTACCTACAGTAGACTACCTGCCTACAATAGGGGAGTAAATTTTGAACTCTAGTTAAAAACAGAGTATTTAATTATTTACATTATTCAGGTACTGACCGATAATCTTAATGCATCCGTCGTGGTGTAGCTCTCCGATGTCACCGGATTTAAACCAGCGCCTGCCCTCAACGTCAATGAATTCTTCCTTGGTCTTCTCGGGGTTCTTGTAGTAGCCCTCCGCTACGCAGTCGCCACCAATAACGATTTCACCCTGAAATAATAAAAGTTTTTATTTGAAATACATAGTTTAGAATGACATTCATGGTAGTGTATTGTCTGAAACAGAAACACGAAACCAACAACAAACAAACACGTTCTGGTGGAGCACGAAGTAATAGGTTCCGATGTAATACAGACAAAAAGCTGTCGAAAGTAGTGTATATTTTGGAAATTTCTGGAAAATTATATTTGATCAATATGGGGTTCAGTAAAATGGTAGCATTTCTCGTGTAGTTTGACGGTGTGTTATGATTACTTTTCAGCATGGTTTCTGTTTGGATCAATGTGTGGAGCTGGTGTAATTTTAAGAATTGAAGTTTTGTAGATCGATTGCATTAGGTGCGTGGTGCAAACAGTAAGTAGTGAGTACCTGCGGGAAGGGCTTGTTGTCGACGCGGTAGCCGCCCTCGTCCCAGTCGAGCAGGCGCACGTCGGTGTGAGTGTGAGTGTGTGAGTACCTGCGGGAAGGGCTTGTTGTCGACGCGGTAGCCGCCCTCGTCCCAGTCGAGCAGGCGCACGTCGGTGTGAGTGTGAGTGTGTGAGTACCTGCGGGAAGGGCTTGTTGTCGACGCGGTAGCCGCCCTCGTCCCAGTCGAGCAGGCGCACGTCGGTGCCGGCGGTGGGCGCGCCCACGCGGCCGGTGGAGCGGTCGTGCGGGTCCATGACGGTGGCGCAGGAGGTGGTCTCGGTGAGCCCGTAGCCCGCCACCACGTCGCAGCACAGGCAGATGCGCACCTGCGCGTGCGTGTCGGGCGACAGCGGCGCGCCGCCGCTGATCATCATGCGCACCTTGCCGCCCAGCAGCTGCCGGATGCGCGAGAACATCTGCGCACCGCACGACATACACCGTTAGTCTTAATACTACCTCAACGCACTACTAAGCATGTGATTTTGTTTTTCACATCATAACTTGATTACCGGTGTTAATTTCCAATAATATTGACTATCGTTTAAAAAATATATACTAAAATTATCTCTAACACCATATTTTTACTTAATTAAAATCAAAACTTAATTTGATTAATAAAAAAAACAAGAAATAAATTTAATTTCATAATTTTTTTTGCCATTTCAAAATTAATGCCTCATAAATTCCCTTCTCATTATAAATTCCTTCCTAGCTATAGTCATAAACTAACCAGTTAGTAATTTCATCACATTCACTCATATTCTTGTCATCCCCAATACATACCATGACATAAAATATACTAACAAGCTGGTTGAGTATGGGCGTGTCGTATCCGCGGCGCATCCACGTCTGCTTGTACGTGTACGCCCACTTGAAGAACGCGCTCGCGAACTCGCCACTGCGGGACACCTTGTCCGTGATGCCCTTGCTGATGCGGTCCATTATCAGCTGAGGAATAAATACACATTGTTTAGTGTAGACTAAAAATCATAGCTGTACTTGGTTGAGACAGAAATTCCAGGATTAAAGTTGGGTATTAATCAAATAAGTATCTTTGATTAGTGACAAGGTAAATTTATATGTATAAAATATTGTAGGGTAATTTTATAGCTACAATTAAACCATACTGAGTACTTAAAAGTTGTTTCAATGATAAATTAATTCTCTACATTGACTTATTCAAATGTATGTTTTTATCTTTTTAAGGATATCATCATCAACCATAAACAATAGAGAATATGCGTCCGATTAGCAGAAGAAACAAGCTTCCATCTAGTAGCAGAATGCAAAATGTATGCACTACTCAGATGAGAAATACTAGGCACTGATGAAGTAAACGAAAAGCAACTTGCAGAAATATCAATCAAGCAACTGTTGGACTTCTGCAAAGCAATCAGAAGATTCGCGACGCCGAGCGCCAGTAAGTAACCCATGAAGGGATCCACCAAAAATGGGGAACTGGGCGAAATAATCCCAACAAGAGGACTGATCGCCCGCCTGGTGCCTGCAGGCGTTCCCGAAGATAAATAGATGCGTCCGATTGAAAAATAGGTTAAATATAGCTTTTATGAAAATTCTTGCTTTATTATATATTATGCATATTCGGTCTTCCACAATAAAGCAATATAACATAACATAACCTAAAACATAAACGAGCGAACATAGACATCGGAAGATTATTTTCTACAATGCAATGAAGCTATTAGCAATCAAATCAAATGACGTTAAGAAAATTTTAACGGGATCGTAGGCATCGTGATTTTATATGGTTTTTTTATTTTTACACCTTATACACTTCCTCCACAAGTCTGCACTGTCTTGTCGGAACACGAAAATACACATTGCAGGGTGCATTCCGTATTGTATTTTAAATAATTTTTGTTTTTGGCATGGTATAATAACAGTTATTTATCAAATGTTTATGAGTTACCGAGCACCGTAACCGTAACGTGTAACTGTTTTTTATCCTTTGATCTGGCATGGGGGTATCTATTATCTTTTTAGAACGAAATCGAAAAACTACACCTACAGCAGTATTTCTTTGTAAACAATATTTTTTGTTTTTTCTTCGGGTGCTAGAATCAACATGCACGCGGCGGCTGTGCGCTTACTCTGGAGCATGCCACATACTCTGCCTGCGGGAGAACGTTACCCGCTACCTTAAGAGTTTGACTTTGAGCTTTGTTTATTGTCATTGTGTAGCAGAATTTGATAGGAATCTGCACTCTCTTGAATTCGAAGGAGTTCATTATTTTCGGGGACCTTCCCGAAGCTTCTTTGAAAACAGATTGGATACAATTGATTTTAGAGTCTGTACTTACAGGTACAGTGGTGATGCATGTGGGCTGCAGTATGGTGGCGTCTCCCTTGGTGCCCTTCATGATCTTGCTGGACGTGTCCAACATTGTCAGCGGTGTCGAGTAACCGATCGGCACGCCTGCAAACAATACAATACACAATTTTTAGAATGCACCAAACTTTTTTATGATTCTCTCATGGAGTTGTTTATATACGAACAAACTTAGAATATTGGAAAAAATTTCAGCTTCGTTTTATCGTCGTTGTGGGACAGAAGATATGAAGACTGATTACTGTTTTAACTTTAGAAATTGCCTACTAATCGAGCTGCCGAGGCCAGATGGCAGTCTCGCTTTGTATAACATACTTTTACGGATGAGCATGTGTCATTCTTTTTGGTGAACTGTAAAGTGTGCGCAGGATAACCTGGCCGGACTGAAGTTAGCCGTTTGAATGCGCAATGGAATATTTAGTTTAAAAATTCCATTCTGCGCAACCGAACGGCCAACTTCAGGTGGCCAGGTTATGCCGCGTGTACTGAAAGGGCGTTTGTGCACTACATGGAATTTTACTGTCCGGCAGCCCGACGTGCACAAACTAGTATAAATTTTATATGGCGTGGCGTATCAAACCGTAAAAAATCGGACAAGGGACGGTAAAATTCAAGTGGTTGTCAATAATATGAATAGTATGTGTATAGTGACCTCCGATCATGCAGAGGTTCTCGGCGAGCAGCTCGAAGACGTGCGCGAGCGGCAGGAAGCCCATGAGCACGTCGCCGTCGTAGATGGGCATGGCGTCGGCGAAGGCCTTGAGCGTGGCGAGCATGTTGCGGTGCGACAGCAGCACGCCCTTGGGCACGCCCGTGGAGCCCGACGTGTACATGATGATGGCGATGTCCGACGGCGACGGCGGCACCGGCTCTGCACAACAACACAATGTTATGTTATAATCCCAGGTTGTTAAATCACCTTAAATCTAAGTTCAACTTCTGCATGCTCGTTCTGGACGCTCTTAATCTAGGCTTTAAGACGGCCATGATTTAAATCGTAGTACATAGGTACCAATATCTGCCCCTTTCGAACTTTCAATCCTAACTCGTCTCATACAGGGTGTTTGGTAGAACGTTGAACATACGAAAATGGTGGTTAGTTGGGGTCATCTGCTACCCACTTGGCCCAAATTATTTGACCTTGGCCGCACCGTTTTCATTTTTACTTTTTTTAATTTCACAGAAAATTACCAGTTTTTTTTATTTAAAATTCGAATATAATTAGACATTAATACAAAACAACATCCTGCCTGTTTTACTCATCACAAGTAAAGATATTCGAATTTAAATTGATAAAAAACTGATAATTTTCTGTGAAATTAAAAAAAAGTAAAAAAAAACATTGCGGCCAAGTTTAAATAATTTGGGCCCAGTGGGTAGCAGATGACCCCAACTAACCACCATTTTCGTATGTTCAACGTTCTACCAAACACCCTGTATACCTACTAACTTAATTTATCAACCTCTGTTCGTCCAATTTCTCTATAAATATCCAAACTCCTTTACCTTCTTGCACTCCACAAATAGTCAAACTGTCCCTCGCTTTATCTCTCAAAATCCTTCAGTAATCAGTACACAAGATACAATAAATTTACCAATTTTGGAGGAAGCGCCTCTGATGACAACGTCTTTGTATCCGATGATTTTGATGCCGGGCTTGTATCCGTCCCTGTCGATGGACTTAAGCTGGTCCTCCATGTAGATGATAGTGTCCACCTTGGGCGTCTTGGCGAGGATCTTCTTGAACTTGGGCAGCAGGTCGTACGTGGTGATCACAGTAGAGACGTCTGTCTCGTTGATGCCGTGCGCTATCGCCTCGTCACCCAGCGTTGCGTAGATTGTTACCACTAAAATAATAATTATAATGGATTATTAAAACTTCTTTTTCTACAAACCTACCAAAAGTAAGACACGGTTTTTGGCCCTTACTTTAAAGCAGACATTATTTTAATCTTGAATTCGACTCCAAGGTAGGCACATCTGATTTTTCGAAGTCATATATATAATAAGATGAACAGTGTGTTGGGCTACTAAGAGTAGTAGTAAATAATAAATAGCTTATGACGAAAAGAATATGACAAACAGTGCATTAAAAAAATGTGAGCTGATCATGTTGTGTCTAAACATTTTAAAGAGTAACTATGGAGTTTCTTACTGGTTCTTTTTCATAGGAAACGACTAATTTGGAACCGTGCACCTAGATCCAAGATATTTTCATAAATGTAGCTATGCTAGTGGGCTGACCCGGTATGCTCTGCTTGAAGCAGCCGTGCGCGGCGAGCATCCACTCGGCGCGCGTCTCGGCGAACATGACGACGTTCTGTCGCGGCCGGCAGCCCAGCTCGCGCAGCCCCGCGCCGAACTGCCGCGCCTCCTGCTCCACCTCCACGTACGTGCGCCACACGTAGTCGCCCATGTTGAACTGGATAATCACACAACATAACATACCATCACGCCTGTATCCCCGATGTTAATGTACACCCACATTTCGCCGGTATGTTTAGGTCATGTAATAACCTGTGACACTCCATACAAACTTTCCGATACCGTTGCACACTACAATACCAAATGTCAAACTTGTCAAAATTACGTTTGTACACGTGCAAATGCATATGTGTGCGTGAGAGTGCCTAGGGTTTGTTGGCAGTCCGTCCAGCAAGAACACCGGCAGAATGCGAGGGACCTGGGACTGGGCATAGATCCAGACTTCGAACTGCTACTGGGAATTTTACAGAAGAACTCCACAACAACGTCGATCCGGGGTTCGAACCCAGAAGCTCTAGCGTAGCAGTCGCGCTTGGGACCACTAGACAACCAAGCATTTTTAAACACCTCTGAGCTCTCTAGCTAAGACTACCGTCAGCAGATAGATGTAAATGTGTGCCGTGGCGAATGTCACGCACGCATATTATGACCGCGACTATACAGTAAGGAGAGAAAAGCAGTTTTTAATTGGTCTACAAGTGCGACATATTATTATGCTGCCCCTTCTTCTGGCATGGATTGAACGAATCCTCATGGCTGGACTTTCTGCAAAGGGGTGCATGTGTGCGTAGGCAGTAGGCTGTATCTTTAATTCTGTATTTTGCTTCTCCATATTATGTATCTTATTAGTTTTTAGACACAACGGACACTAGCGAAGTGCGGCAGCATAGAGTGTTATTAAATTAAAGCGAAGGTCAGAAAATGTTCGTTTATTATTACTACTAAGTATCTAGTCTACTTTGTTCTTTACAATACAATCATAACCAAAGGGAAAAGAGCACGTGTCTAAGTACGTCAGTAATTGAGTGAGTGATATGCCATCTGTTCATACGAAGTACACTCTCACGCATTCAATGTCAAAGCTATTGAAAAACAATTGCTTTTAAAAGTAGCTTGCGGTAAATAATAGCTCTTGTTTCTGTTTTACTAACAATACCTATAATCCAATCAACTAAACGTGGTTATAGAAAATTATGTAGTGTTCATCAGTGAGGGGCTCGTGGCTAAGTTATAAATACGCCGATCAACAGATCTGCAAGGTAACGCGCTTAGTGGTCAGTCCATTGTTCAGGTGAGTGACGATTCATTAAAGCCGTCGGTTCTGATTGTCATAAAGCTCTCGGTCCTGGTTGTCATACGAAAAAACTTTTATAACAATTTTAGTAGTCAGAAGCTCAAAAAGTCTAACAACCAGTCCATCCTTAGAATACCTATCGGTATTTCCCAGAAATTGGGTTGCGGAGGTCTGAATGCAGTAGTTTTGTGTAAAATACTGATATTCAGCCGCATCTGGTTAGACTGGAAGCCAACCCCAACATGGTTGGGAAAAGGCTAGGAAGAAGTTAATCAGTGAAGAATTGAATGTTCTCGATATGACCTCAGCGAAGTGTTTGAGTGGTTACCTTCTTGAAGACCCTGCCGTTGGGCTGCGGCTCGTCCTCCTCGCTGAGCACGGTGCGCGTGCCGAGGCAGGCGCGCGGGCCCCAGCGCGCGGCCGCGGCGCGCAGCATGCTCTCCATGGTGGTGACGCCGTCGCGCACCAGCCGCAGGTGCAGCGCGCACGGCGGGGACACCGACCGCACCGTGATGCTGTTCGATGTCGTCTGGATTATACGAGCCTACAAAAACGATCATTTCAATAAGAGCAAAGAGGACATCGTCATGTAATGCAGCAAACGGGTTGATTTGATGTCTAAACTGATTAAGAACTATAGGTCCTTAGGAAAAAAAACGTTTTCAAATCTTAGCTCATTATTTCATTAATTTTCCAACAATCCTCAGATAATTAGTTCAATATTGCAATTCTGTAGCGGGGAACATCATCGCATTCGGACGCGGGCCGTGGGAGAATTTGAAACAGGTCAAACCAAAATAACAACTACAATGGCTGTTCAAAAATATCTGCAATGGCTGTTTATATAAAACACAAATACAGGTAACACGGGAACATATTACGTCAGATATACCGAAATTGTACCTGGTCACACTGGTCAACGACAGCACCATTAATCTTTAATCAAATGAGCACGATATCTAGCCAGTAGCCACTCGGAAATCTGATCTTTGGCAAGGTATCAAAGCTTTTGCGAGCGAATTAATTCGCGTCAGAATTTAATCAAAGTTTTTTCTCAAGCTCTGAATAATAAACCGTTATCAAGTTATCTCAGAAGTTGTTGACTTGGGTAATTCAATTATGGACACAGCAGGAACGCAAAGTTTCGAGACTTGGGACATGAAATCAGGTCTGATCTGAAGTTGGAAAAGCCAATCATTACCAGAAAGACCCGGTATGTTTTTACGATGTTTAGAAACAGCTAGTAAAGAATTTCTTACCTTAATTCGTCTGGATAAGGCTCGTTTCCTCCACGGCCTCTGCAGTAAGAGGTGGACGGGGAAGGTGATTATGTCGAAGACCAGCGCGACCGCGCGGATGGTCTTGAGCACTGCTGACACCCACCATGACTCCGGCCTGGGGACGAAGTAAATGCTCATTAAATAAAGTTAACAAATTAACATATGAAGGATTTGTTATCAAAAAATCCACCGTGCTATGCGTTGCAGGTTCTTATAATAAAATACATAGTCGTCTTTGTTACGAAACCAGGTAATTGTCGAAGTCATAAAGTCAAAGGTTCTTGCGTCTCATCAAATAACAAACAACGTCAACTACCCGACCTTCGTAACCCCACACGTGAGTTCTATATCACCATTAATAACAATTTGTAAGTATACAGTTTGCGGCAAAAAAGATTTATCTAGTATAGAAAGGTCTCAAGGTATACAAGTCTGCACTCGCTTCGGTACCAATGTAATTTCTAGTTGAGTTTTATAGAATGATATCGATCACCAGATATTGTAGTAAGTGTATATAACAGCTGGTTTATTGCGGTAGGTTAACGAACTATCGAAGATTCGATAAATTAAAATGTACCTAAGTACATGGTCTACCCTTATGACAACCATTTCGGTAAATCGCTACAAACTGTTGTCTAAAACGCATTTGACTAGAGTGATGGATGATAGAGGGATGCCAAAGAAACGACGGAGTTGTGTTAAGGCCGATATGATTGAAAGGGAATTAATAATGAGATTACGAGTGAAAGGAATAAATGGGAGAAAAGGATATGCTGCGCCAATCCTTAAAATAGGGACGAGAAAGAAGGGTTTTGATTACAAACTGCTTGTCTACGTCACTACAGCGACAGTATAAAATGATAAGTTCTAATGTAGTCCTAGTGATTTGATCGAGTTTTCTGTTTAGAAAAATATATATTTAAATCAGGCTCCTATTTCCCCAACATCAGTTAAGGTAAATTGTTTTATCTTGTCCTGACGTACTCGCCTTGAACTGGCTAGATTAAACCTTTGCCAAAATATCTCGGGACTAGCTAGCATCTGCAACTTAAATGAACACGGTGAATTAAATTAAGCGAAGTGGACCGTGCATATCTGTGTTCAGAGCATTTATATAATATTATAACGCTAAGTGTATACGAAACCGTCTTAAGTTTTTAATAAGCTATTTTACTGTAAGCTGTGGTACGAAGCGCTGAAAAATGAGACCGATATATGAACGTTTGAAAAACTAAAATGTTCTGCGCAGTTAGTTAAAAAATGTTGCCATTTGCTTAACTAAATAAGTAAGCACTTAATTTCAGCACTTAAACTCAGTACCATGCAATTCCAGTGCAAAAAAAAAGTATTTACGGTTTGTACAATTTTGAACCTTACTAGTTTACGTTTAAGTTAAAGATGATTCGTAAACGTGAATGGTAGTTATTTTGAGGTCAATCACGTATCCATAAAAGATAAAAGCCACATGTGCACGGAACAAGCGAAGCTTTTTAAGGCGAATGCATAGCCATGCTTTTAAACGAACAGTCCTTAAAACTGTTTATAATTACTTTTAACTGTCTAGTTCTTTAGAGTTTAGACGAACAGAGTAGACATAGTAAGTATGATTAACGCCATGTTTTTAGAATGCTTTTCTCCATAAAACCGAAATCCTACACCGACTACATTTTAGGATAGAACGTTTAGGAGGGGCACAACAGTGGACGAGTATAGTTATACACCCGGAACGGTAAAAAAGTTTCTTCACAAAAGCAGGCTGTATATGTATAGGTAGGGACTAGACATATTTATACAGCCAGCTCTGGATTAAGTAAATAGGAACTAGCTGTATACCCTACAATGCCTAGAGGCAATATAACACATACATAATTTTCTGAAGCTGCTATCAAAAATATTATTTTACACAACCAATTAATGTAACTAAAGGCTATAGCAATATTAGAGAATATTTCTTGGATCGTGTAGGCGTATCTCCAACGTTGTTCTAACATAAACCCTGCAGTACTCTGCGTAGGACGTGAAGTGAAATATCTTACACATAATTATTCTCTTTCGTGTTTCATGGATATACCAGTGACCTTTTAACCAATTGCTTTTCCTCTAACTTCTGAGGTAGGTAACAACAAAAAAACAAACTGATTTGAGAACCTCATTCCTTTTTATCGTTATTGGACCTGAAACAACTCTGGGCGTTAAATATTACGAGCGTACTCTGGGCGTTAATTCGTTCAATATTACGAGGTCAGTGTCAATGAGCAGATGCATTCTGGCGAGGCAGGCTGGGCGACCATGACCCACGAGGCGCATGCGCGGACAGGCACCAGAGTGCATCCCTCTGGCTAGCTAACTACGTAGTACGTACTAACCTACCGCAATGAACATGTACGCGCAGGCCTGTTGCAAGCCTGTCATTAATTTCCGAAAACGAGCATAGAAAAAGTCATTTAGATATGATACAAACTGGGCACAAATCTAAATTCCGAGCGGCTGGGCATCTACTTAGATTTCACAGTTAAACCCAATAACACAGCTCGTCCTGTGAATCAAACCCAGTCCCTTAAACGTAGCAATCACCTTTACGACAGTTCCATGTATCAAATTATATCGAGAACAGGAAAGTGCCGAGAAACATTTTCGTTAACAATAGGGAGCGATAAACCCTGATGGGGTGGAAAATTTTGAGTTATCAACTTATTGTTTCGAACAATAACCTATAATCGCACTGTCCGTTGATAACAGCGGTGGTTCTCGAATGTCATTTGTGGATGTGAAATCGGCGATGCACTCTGTTCAGTTCTTATGTCCTCCAGTTTATCACAGCCTGCTTCAACGTGACTGTTGACAGATTAGGAAAAGCACAAACTCTTTACATTCGGCATCGGAATAATTGCATCATGGCCGCATATAATCGAGGAGCAAAAAACTACAACTACTAATAACAAATGTTAACAAAAACTGGATCATTAATAAAAACAAGTTAAGTACTCTCAAAATGTTTTTGCGTGGCCTTGTACTGTCCCCTATATATTTCTTAGAACTATGCTCGTAGGATAAGACTAAGTAACTAGTTTTTAAACAATGAACAAAGATCCTTAGATCACATATCGGATCTTAAGATCAAAGCACGCTGTAAGGGTTGCAGTATTATGACAGGACAGAAAGGTTTCCATGTGGGTAGTGATCATATTATAAGATCCTGCACTAAGCCGTCTGAAGGGATTTCGCCCAGGATATAACCGAGCCTTCGATGGTTATCAAGGACCGATATTTCATTCAGTAAATATTAGATTCCAATTCTATTTGTTGTTTGATATAAAATGTATTAAAATAGTTCAGTATTAAATTATTTAAAGTATAAATGTCACATATTATTATTTTTAAATAAGAAAATGAAGCCGATGCCCAATGTTATATATGTATAAAGTAAAATAATTCATTTAGATCGAGAGTTAAAGATATTATAAGAACAAATGAAAGAAAATAACGAAATTATTGAATGGTTTAGAATGGCCCTCTAGAGCCCTAAAGTAGTTTAATCATCCCAGCCTTAAAGTTGATAATTTCAACGTCAATCAGGTATCAACATCATCGGACCCACGCAATATTCACTAGCATGTATGTATATTGCTACATAAACATAGATGCCAGATAAATAACAACAAAAATTGCATGTAAGAAGATATTTGCACAAATACCTAGACGCAGATCAAATGAACACTATTAAGTGGGCCCTAGTCATAATATGTGACGTGCGTAAACAATGGTTATGTATGAACGGTGAGGGCAACACCGCGGTGTCACCTTGCCGCCGCTATAAATAACGCTAATGTAGGAAATATACGTCTCCGCGGTAACCTCCGCCCCTAAGTCGTTATCGTTAAACCTTGGACAACATTGAAATTGCCATAAACTGCAACATCTCGATGTTTTCTATGACAAATCTAACATGTGTCTTTCTGAACATTTTTAAAATTCAATTGATTTTAGATAACGTTGTTCCGTCATCTACCTTTTTACCGCCCCAATGCTGGGCACGGGTTCTGGAATAAGAGATGTGAGGCTATAGTTCCTCAAACATCACGTAATTCACGTACGATTATCACGGCAGACTTCACACCACAGATGTGGACTACGTCTACGTGGACTACGTCTACGTCTGTGCTTTACACGCTGCGCTGTCGAGAATATTTCGGTGCAATGCATTTTCCTCCATAGCTCATCTATGCATTCATAAATACCTACCTCCAGAGGCTCCAGATAATGATCGACAGTTCTCAAAGTAAATTAAACTTTATCGGAATAGTACGTAGGTGCTGCATACTTGCGGTCGAAATTATTGGAAGAGAAGTTTCAGAATCAATTTCGCAACAATTCGATGTATTCCAGTGTCATCAAATGCCAATTTCGCATGACACATCGTGAGAAGGCTTCATTGCATGTTAAGCTTAAATACATTGCGTGTTTTAAACGATCTTGCGATACTCGTTCTACGAAAACTCATGAGCTAACTACTGGTGAAGACTGCTGGCTACTGATGAAGGTCAATTTGATTCCCTCGTGAAGAAAATGAATTTATTTCATAATACCCTTGGTCCTTAACTTGCATGATTGTGTTAATGTGTTCCCTGGGAACAGACTGTACATGACCGTCACAGCTCATTAGTATAAAAGGTTCCCGTCTCTTTATTCAGAAGTACACGTGCAAAAAGGTAGCGTGAGCGCAACATGTCATGTGTTACCCAATCACGCAAGGATGCATGGAATGGAATGCAACTAGTAACTATACATATAAACTTGTGCTCTTAATATATTTCTTAATATTTCAGAACATAGATTAACGACATACGTAACACGTAGAGGTTTTAATAAGCGTTTCCTGATTCATTGAGCAATCAAGCAAAATGTTTTGATAATAATATAATTTGCTAATTACTTGTACCTAATAAACGACGAGAATCAAAATAAAAGCCTTTAATAATGTATTTAACTTAGACAACATTTATTTCCTGTAAGTCCCACTTATATAAGGTGAGTGGCAGCCGGCAGGCACATTCCATTGCGTCCTAACACATGTCAGTAAGGAATCCTTTCCTACCTAGGCACCCGCGACTGCACACTATGGCGAATCGCGCTGCAATTATGCAACTGCTGGCCCCGTTATGAATGAATCAGTGGCTTGCAATGTTCGCTTGCCACAATGTTGTACAGCACATGTGCATTATGATTCTTTTACTGTAGCACATGTCTTTGATCGTTAGAATTACAAAGGAAGCAAATTATTTGCAATATAGGTCACTTGTACCGTGGCAATTTTATTGCAGACACTTTATTGATTTGATGAATAAGTAATTTTACGCTAGTATTGTGGAGCTATCTCTCTAGCGAACGCAGAACCACTATACATATAAATGAGGTAAACTGCAGGTAAACTGTCCTGACATCAACGGGACACACAGACTAAGCGTTAAGATAAACTTCCCAGCACCTCCAATCTTACGCGTAGGATTTACGATTCGAATCTCAACATCGCACTCAGTAGGAACGCAATATTCAGGGCTCAGAGCCAGCCAATATACTTGAATGATACCTCAACTTGCTCTCCTAGGTAGAGGAAAAAGACAAAAAAGCTTTAAAAAAGCTTTACAAAAATCGCTCTCAAATCATGAGTTCGAGTTGGTAATCACTGGAACTCACAATTCCAGTTTACATAATTATCGTGTTTACATCATGTAAGCCTTATCTTGCACCGTGTCAGTATTTTGGCACAAGGCCCCAGTTTCTCTGACGACTATCATGAGTACCCAATGTGCTAGCCTGTGCTACCGCAATACAAAGTCCAGTGATTAGATAATAGTAATGTGTTTCATGTTTTTGTCTTCACTATTTATAGCAGTACACTGTAATAAAACAGTTGATTACTGTAATTAAAGCTTATTATGATTCAAAACGATTAAGAATGCGTGACCAAGAAAATCACATTCTGTAGGTACAACATTTTATCTTAATTTAAAACCGAACGTTTCAAATTATTTATTAGGTACTTCTCAAAAGCGCGAATTAAATTAGTAAAGATCTCGTAAGTTTAAATTTTTAAGAGGAGTGTATCCGTAATTTGCTCCGTTGGATATATTAACCAGTGAAAATCTCTATAATATTCTGAACCAAATTCTGTGATTCTGTACCAAAAGACCAATTTTTTGACCCCTGACTCTGCTTGACCGGTTAGGTACGGTCGCAGTGATACTAAAGCCGTTACATAAATACATATATCATAACCCTGACCCTGGCAGGTTCCGCCTGTGAAATGTAATCACACCGCTTTTCGCTGTAATCAGCAAAACATTAGCTTGTCAGAAAGGCAAAGGCAAGCAATTATAAAGGCCAGTAGGCAACAGATAAGTGGAGTGGATTACCTTGGCACTGGACTTTGTATTCGCAGTCGCGCACCATCGAGGACTCGACACTTTTTATTAGGAAGATAAAATTACCTCCAAGTTAACATAAAAATATTCAAGGATTATGAATTTTTTAAAATTAAATTAAATTAAGTTAAAACAACGTAATGAAGAGTTAATTATAGTAATAAATCGCAACCGATCCTTAAAAATATTTGCGAAAACCCAATTAATTTTTTTATTTGCTTCGCGTCCCTTGATGCTGACCTATAATAATTGGTTTCCATTTACGTTACCCAATAACATCGGGTCAAGATGTAGATTGAAAATATGATTTAGTTACAGAAATCATTCATTTATCGACGAGACGGCAACAGAAACCGATTTATGTGTAATTTAAGAAAAATATCAAAGCACACAGCTAATGTGTGCTAATCGGATAGATACTTATCGTTATGTGATACAATAATCAAACTAATCAGTTATGTATTTACAAGGATCTTGGAAATTTATTCAAGGGCGAATCAGTCGCCGCACTGACACTTGTTAGAGATTATAATTATTAAAACATGTTACTAATAATTAATCATTCGGAAATTCGCAAATTTAATTTTATGGGACTTGGTCAAAACCAGTCTAACCAAACGCACTTGGATCTTCTCTGCCTTTTTTAAATCACGTACTACCTATTGATTGAATGAAACCTTTATTCGCTATAACTTTACTATCAAAACAAAGTTTACGTCAAACATAATTGTGTTTTTAAGTGGCACTAAATTACTACGTAATAACTTTGATGTCGTTAACCAAGTTCAAAGTATTCAATGTATTGCCATTAATTGTCCATTAATAAACGTGATTACGTAGTTATTAGTTGAGCATTAATAAGTGTAGTTAGACTAAGCAGAGTTGACCTGAATGTTAAACTTTCTGTAACTTACAACAATTAGAAAATATTAATCAAGGCATCGATAGCATTTAGTTTGCAATACACAATAAGTTATTATTGCAGCTTTGTTGTCCAGTTTTGTAAATACACGAGTACAGTATTAAAAAAATAGATTTATTAGTATCTGTTGGAGTGTACACTAAGATTATAATGGAATAGCATCGATTTAAGTTATCTTTATTACGTCTAAAGTATCATAAAACGATACATGTGACTGACTACGACGCGATCTGGTTGAAATCAGCCTAATCCTGAATACTGATGAGGTTTTAAGTTCTTTCGCACTTTTACTTGGGTATTTGTTAATTAAAACCAGATTTCATTCCATTAAAATATACTAAAACTAAACAATATAAACTGTTCAAGTGTTCAGTATTACAGCAGTTCAGGAGTTTTGTAAAATTCAACTTCGAATGGTGGAAAATGTAAGAAAATAAGTTGAACACCTAGGGAACTCGCAGTAACAAACTATGAAGCTAGTTGAAAGCTAACTCTATTGTATTCGACAACATTGTTTACGATATACAAAGAACAAGTAGTATAAATATTTACCGAGTACCTGACAGAAGTGAGCTGAACCGTTAAGGCCACGACAAAATCGACCTGAATGTTCAGCAACATCAACAATACAAGTTGTCGGTAGCTCACCGGATTGTTTACGATATTACGGCAAGTTTACGATAAACGTCCGATATTCGGGTTTAATGTTAGTTTATTAGAGTTGAGTAAGTCATTAAAGTTAAAATCATTGCTAATTTGCGACTTATGACATATAATGATTTAATTAGGAATTCTAAGAGGAAAGAACTATAGAGAATGTGTCAATAATGTATGGTATCTGTATTATTGTAACACTTGACTTTTCTTTATTGACTGTCTCATTAATAGAGACTTCTAGACTAACACTTCCCAAAGTATGACCGATAATTGGATGGGCCCTAAAAATAAAACGATACATTTTTCTTATATGAAGAGCATAATGCAAATAGATAAGCCCCATTTTCTTGTACGAATTCATGGCTGTTGCATTCGGGATTTTGATTTGTCACAGCAACTTATTTACTACATGGGAAGAAAGAAGAAGGAAAGTTTCAATGTTATACTTTGGTTAAAATGGGAGCGGGGTCGTATATGTCGTTTACAACCTTAATGGGGACTAAAACACACCGGCGAAATTAGGGTACACCTCTGTCTAACCCTTCGAAGCAGCCAGTCGTGATGGTATGTTACATAACAACGATGCCGATGAAGTGAGTGGTAGGTACAGGACGAGTCGGAAACGAGTCGCGGTGAAAGTTACTGCTAAGCTCTACAGGAAAGTCTGAACCTGTTTTGGTTTTGTTACTTGATCGGATAAATTGCGAAGTACTTGTGTACACACGACAATACGGTCAAGCTACAGTTGCACTACAAAAATCACCGCTATTGCCACGGAATACAGGCGATCCAAACGGCAACCATCCAAGGATCCAAAGGCTGTACCGATTGCACTGAATCCTTTACACGATAGTTCGTTGCAAAGGAAGTAAGTATTTAAAATCTCCTATTTGCAATAATTGCATTTTAGATTTTCATTGATGTATTGTAAGGTTTCAGAGATCATACGTAGTTACCTGGTATGGAAACATATTAAAATAAAAGTTATTTAACCTGTCATGGAAAAATTAGTAGGCACTAGAAAAAAAAATATTTCAAGTAAGTCTTATTACTTAAAAAAAGAGATATATACGATACTACACTTACGATATATATAAAATCACTTGCAGACATACCTAATCTAAAGCCAGATTTGTAATCAATACGTTAATCTTATTTCATAAAAAAATATTACTTATAGATACAGAAAACTACATATCTGACTTACGATGCGAAATAAAATATTAGCGTTTAGTTATCTCTAGCATTCTTAATTTTACACAATATTTTTAATTTAACGGTGACTCAAATACTTAGTGCGGATCCAAATCAGCTGATAATAGTCAGATTCCCTTGCGATTACGGTTTAATGTCCAAATTATTTGATAAAATGATGTATCATTCAATGAAAGTGGGACAATTAGCACGTGAATAGCATGCGAACACGATGGCTTGTCCTTTAAAAAGGTTATATATGCGCAGACGCACCTTGCGTATATAAAAGACGCATCAATGTAGAAGATGGTTAAGTTGCGGTTTTGGTACTTAAGCTGAAGGAATAAGAACCTAGGCAAAATTAATATTACAATAATACTAAATTCCGCGAGTCTTTCAATTTATGACGTATTTTAATACTCTACACTGCATTGCAAGTTTTATTCTCTAAGACAAACGATCTCGGGATGTTTTATGTCCAGCAATGGACCGTATGAGTGTCAAGTTATTTTCAGCGCAGCAAAGTGGGACATTGTGGAGCTATGTTACTATGTGGTAATGTTAATTACCATCGTATGCAGGTTAGTAGTCACGCGATGCGTGTGCGCCGCCGTTCTCAGGATCCAAAGGATGGTCCTTACCTCCTACAAGTATAGAAACCTGTTGGACTGGTGCATTTGGTTTCTTTCTTTCTTCTTTCATTCTAGTTTCAACGATCGTGGTCGAATATAATCTTTGTTAAAGAAATTACCTTCGCTTTGCGTGTTCTTTCTAACATTTTGTGATTAGGGCCCTGTAGAATTTTAGAGCCCAAGTATCAACTCTACCATTCTTAGAAGAGGTCCAGTGCCCAACATGAGAATAAAGATAATAGACTCGACTTAGCTAATTTTTTCAAAGAAAAACTCCAACGAAATTCACTCGCACAATGCACGGGTAATAAAAATACAAAACACGCCTAATTTCTATTCAGGAAATAAAACTACTCACTTTCTTCTAAGTGGCATTCCCATTTTGCGTCACAAGATCACAAGGCGCAAGAACATGCAAGTACTGCGCACAGCGGTCAACTAAGTCGGGATTACAATTGATAACCCTTATATGCACGTGTTATCAGTCAATAGTACTAATAAGACCGATAAGGTATCTAGTATAGGTATAGTGTGAGACGGATGTGTTGAAACAGCGTTTGTCGATGTCTGGGGGTCTTGTTCCCTTGACCAAAGATCAACAGACAAGAAGAAAATAAAGTAAACGTAGGCGCAGAATATGCATTTTACCTATTACGTGACAGTTTCAAGAGATGTATAGTTGGTATCACAGACGTACGTCTGTGGTTGGTATCGATTTTTTAGATTTGATCGATATCTTAATAAGTTGGAGAATAGTTATCCATAGCTGGTCTCGATTCTCTTAATTCTGAGATATCTATCGGTATGGGATTGGTAATGGAAAGATAATTTCAAGTAAACGAGGTAAATTCAGTTTCTCTGAGGAAAGGTACAATGAAGATGGCCATAGATTTCGTGCCAAAATAATCTTTTTAATCCATTACGCTGTGACACATATTGTCGATTACATTTCGTTACAGTTTTACAATAATTATTTAAGAATTGTGATAAATAAAAACATACGTCATTAAAAAGCTAAGCCAATATAGTAGTTGATGTAAAGCATATGTTTTTTTAAAGTGCAAACAGGTAGGTCACTCATTTATTTATGGTCTTGATTTCATAGTCATTATACATATGTATAAATAGTCAAAACAAAGAATTTAATAGTAAAGTCAGATGCGGTTTCTTGTGTTGGTTTCCAATATAAAAAAAAAGTTAAGACACGCATTTATGGTTGTTTGTTTATTACAAGGAAAATGACCTAGAAGTATAATTTCTAGGTCTCTCAAGTTCGCTAACGCACCTAAAAGGAACACAGTGATTATTGGACCAATAAAATTCTAGATACTAAGTACGTATCGTCCATCAAGCAGGATATTGTTTCCGTAAGCAGGATCCGGGTACCGACACTTGCGGTTACAGAGAAATAGGTTGGGAGACAAGCTGCTGTGACCATGATGGTATCATGGTACCGCGAATCTAATGCTCATAACCAGATTCAACACGCGAAGCATTCCTGGAACGACTGTAGACACGTGCTGCCATCTAGGAAGCGGAGTTACATGCTTTGATTGCATTGTCTGATTGGCTAATTAATACAGCGGGTCAAGCTTTAGAAAAACTCGATGCATAAAAACATATCCGTAGCCTCACGCAAATAGCACCTACATATCTTATTGGTTTAAGTTATTAAATAAGTCATTACGGGCTAAAATTGTAACAACGGAACACATTGATTATTCTAATCGATCTCTAGCTCTAACAAGATACAAGAGCCAATTCAGTAAGGGATATTATACTTAATAACTTCATAGCAAGGATTCTTCATTATCCAAAAATATTCCTTAAGGCCATTACGACCTCATTAGGGACACACAGTAATTAAGTCTGGGACCTATCAGGCAGCCTGTTAATAATTATCTGTACCATAGACCGGTACTGCGCGATGTTCGCGTGAAAATATTTCAGTAAGCAATTTCTACTGCGCACTGGTAAGTACGTCGCTCAAGTCAAGACATACTTATTGACGATTAGTTATCAAGGATTATCTCAGGTCAACGACCCGGCCACTGGCACAATTACAAGTGACCCATTGTTCACGTAACTATAGCGAAGTATTGTTATAAAATAACCTCAATATTTGAGAGGGAACGCGACCTAAATTCAACACAAGTCATTATACCCAAGAAGTATTTCAATGTCGAATGAGACATTATACTCGTCATCTGAAAACAAAAATAATATGAGTGCAGAAAAAACCTTCATAACGAAAATAAAAGTGGGATGGAACACTGAAGCGTCTAGCTGTTCGGGACTTCTGGCACACAGCCAGCACTGTTGATATCTAAGAAAATGTTAATCTTGATGCAAGCTGCAGGATTAGTAAGCACCAGTACAAAATAAATGTCTAGTATCAGAGTGACTCAATATGAAAACAAATGATTGGAGTGTGTCATTCTAACTTGCCTAATCTTTTCTCTTTTGAAGTGCATCGGAGTTAGTTCCACCAGTGAGGTCACATTCACATTGCTATAGAAGTGCTGACATTGTGTGTAGCTCATGCCGATTCCCCAATGTTATGCATGTTCAGTGCATAATAGTGTTAGATTTCCATCTTTTTAAAGTTTAAAGGATTTAAGGGCCAACTTTACCTCTATACTAAGATAGGAAGGTTTGTGAGGTTCTCAGGTGGCTTTTCCTACTGTACTGTCAAAGGCAGTCGTGTGGCAAACGGACCTCATGGTTTAACATTCTCTCCAAGGCCCGGATATTTAAACCACCGTTTCCATAAATAAGGAAACTGAAGTAGAAATATGTAAGCGCTAGATTTTTATTTCCACCGCCTGGAAAACTCCGGCGCGGATGTCCTCAATTGAATTGGCAATTGTGTTACGTTCGTCTGGGCTAGTTTTTATTCAGTTTTAAAATAGCGCTGAAGTTAGTACACAAAAGTTACAGATTTATAAATCATAAAATACACGTACGACTCGCTGTGGCAAATATTGTATCTCACAATCGGCATAAAACGACAATATCTACTCCAAAACAGAGTGCTTACACAGAATAAATACTACTACGCCGACAACGAATTCCATCCGCTACCGACATAAGAAGTCCAAAGTATCTCTAAAACTTCTAAAACATACCTATTAATTATTATTTAAAAAGAATATTATATTTTGAGGTAATCTAAAACTTAATTACTCATCATTACGTGTTCGGCCTGA
Organism: Acronicta psi; assembly: GCA_946251955.1. Lineage (NCBI taxonomy): Eukaryota > Metazoa > Arthropoda > Insecta > Lepidoptera > Noctuidae > Acronicta > Acronicta psi. The sequence goes on along the minus strand of OX276470.1, from coordinate 16,185,447 downwards.
CACGACCGATAAGGTGGCCATGACTGAAACACGCAGAATCCCTGATAATCGTAATACGGGTGTTTACTTTTATAGCTGTAATAATGCTTAAGTTGTTACTGATTATATAATTTATTGACAGGTTCTTAAAATGCCTATAATATATGGTTATAAGGAACTTTGACCGAAACAATAGGGAACTTCGGTAAAAACCTAAATATTTAATAATATTAAACTGCTATAAATGTAAAAACCAAATTAGTCATGGCATATGCTGTCGTTGATGTCATTGTCAACCTACTTTTTAATAGGTACATACACCAATACGGTGTCCTGTTACAGTTAAATATAGAAAATTATAAAAAAAAACTTACGTCTCATTCTCGTCTATAAACATTTCTGTGTGCTTCAACCTGAAACAAAAGATATGTAATCAGTATAAACAATCAGAATATAATAAACACTTGACATCCATCCCATCGAATGTTTACATACAATCTATAGTAAAGTATCAATTTATATCGCCAAGTGCAATCGCAAATACTCGAGACCTCGCCGAGAGTTGCAGAATCGATGCAATCTGTTACCGCTATTATAGGTATTGAGAGTGCAATCAATACTAGTAATACGGTATCGATGCTCTAAGTAAACCAATTTGTCTTGTTGCATTGCCAATAAAGATTTGTAGAGTAAATTATGTTGTTAATTTTGTGCTGTCTTGAAATACTTGCAAAAGATAAGTAACGATGAGAAGATGAATGATTCTTTAACGGTTGAAAAAACCGATCACGTCAATTTAAGGTCCAACTTTTTACAATCGATACGAATCCAAAAGCTTACCAAGTTTTGGTATAAAAACTTGCAAAGCCTTCTATTTAAAATTAAATGAATGATCAATTTACAATGAACAACATATCAAATTAAATTATTGTAATGATATTGACAGAGTGATAATGCCATTACTGAATTCCTCTAGCTAGACCATTATTTCCATAGCGACTATACTGCTGAAGACTATTTAATTGTTAAAGCTATCTGTGATAATCACTGAATGTCTGAGATTAGAACCGAACGATAAAATAACTAGGTGCTGATTTGTTTTGATAAGTGCAAAATTTGTTCCAACGAGAACGACTACCTGGCATTGATATGGGAGATAAGGAGATACGGCGATTATCAAAGTTCAAAGTCAAGAAAAATACTTACGTATAAACAAAACCAGGGAGAAACTACAGAAAGTTGATAAGCAAAACGAATTATTGAGTCTACTATTGCCATCAGCAAGAGAAAGCAACGAAATAGGAAAAGCTATTGCGGTAATAGTGTTGCTCGTTAGAGAAATAGTGCGCAACACGCAAAATAAAACAAATAAAGTTATAAGAACCATTATTAAATTCCCAAAGTTAATTGAATATACAAATCATAAAACAGTTACAACAATCAAACAGCTAACTCATTGAAAACAAAACCCTTGTATCGGAAACTTAATTATGAACCATAATTGAAAACAAACAAGATGCATTTTAGTGTAAATAGTGTTGTTATACGTCAGCGTCGAGCCCCCGCGAGCTAAATTTAGCAACGTCAAGTAAACACAGTATTGACGACAGCAGAAACCTAGCTAGCCAAGTCTACGTTACTCATTTTAATATCAGCGGTTTATGGCAATGATGAATCGAATTATTTATTGCAACTGTCGAAGAGCTAGTTGCTATGGCAAGCTAAGTAAATCAAACGGATTTGAAGTTAAGACACTTCTTTAGTAAAATTAAGTAGTATAAATTAAAAGCATTGTCTTAACTTCATATATAAAAGTGTTATTTATAATGTTAATTTTGATATATTTTCAGATATCTGCTTTGATAAAACAAAGGCCTAATGCCGTCTCAACTAAAATCAATACAAAGCATTATGTTATCAATGTATCAGACAGTCTGAGAAAGGTGTTGAAAGCATTCAAAGTGTAAGGATAACGTTGAAATTCTCGTAGACAATGAAACGAAACATGAACTTGAACTCGTTGTGGATAAATAAGACCGTGGGAATGCAAATCTTTTATTGTTCGTTTTAAGACAACAAACTCAGCTATCAAGCCAAAGACGACTGATGGAAGATTAGTTCAAGCTACACGCAGCAGATACAACAATTCTTGTAAACAAACATTCATAGACTACGGGCGAATTATTTGATCAGCAGTAATTATAAGACAAGAAGTAACAATAGAAGAAAGTTCGTGGTATCGTGAAATAACGAAAACGTAGGCTTAATTAATAAAATCCGATTAATGTCTCAATCTTAATCAGTTACATAAATTGTGACTACCACTTGTAGCTATTACATTTTATCTAAATCTGGTATTAGTGAACGAAGAACATTAATCAGTTAGAGATAAAACGTAGTTAATGGAACAATATTGGGCTGCCCTTGATTCACTGACCGCAAACATTGGTGTAATTAAACTATGGACTCCGACCTTAATTTGGTAGCACGTGCTCGTGGATAAACAACATTGTGAAAATTATTAACGTCAACATATTTATCTGAATCTCTTTTGTCCTTGTTAAAATTCTAAAGGACAAAGTTGAGAATAGATGTTAGAGGCGATAACTCCTTTAGTCTAACAGTCACAATAGCATTATAGGTACGTGGTAGTTATGCTACTGGAATGGTTGATAAGTTTCATCTTCCAACACAAAACACTGGAAGGTCGAACACAGGTAATTTTGGGGAACGTCTGAAAGTTTATCGATTTGTTCTTACAGACTTCAATTGAATAACGAATAAAATTAGCGCTGTACCTATGACAAAAACATGTGTCGACATCAAAATATTAAATGTCAATGGCGGTGCTTTGCGCAATCTAATTAAAACTAATTAAATATAATTATAGGATTTCTATAATAAGATATAATATTAATTCAGCATTAGCTTAGGTACCTACTGTGATTTTATACTGAGGAAAAATGAGCAGGAAACATTGTCCAACAAGTAAAATATTTATATACATTTTGTTCTTATAAAATAATGTATATATTTATATTGTTACGCAACCGAAGTGCAAAGTTCAATCGGTCTAGATGTCTGGGATTTACTAACAATGAGCCATTATTTAACAAAGAAACTTTAACTTATGCGGAATTAGAAATTAATTTTAATTATAATTAATAAATTTCTATATAATAATTATTGTAATTAATGAAGATAGTAATAAATAGTAGTTAATGTAGAAAAAGAAGGTTTTCTAGTTTTCACTGCAGGAGTTGCTAAATTAATTTGATTTTAAACTCACTATTTAACTTTGGTAATAGAAATAGTTTAGTTAGAAATAGGTAGTCTGTCTGGTGTGGTAAACCGCTTTGAAATTTAATAGTAGTACCTATATATATACCTATATAGTTGTCTGTTACAACTGTGACGTCAGACAAGAACCCGAGACAAACTAAGTAGCTCGATTAGACCAATTAATTCAACAATGCACTGAGACGAACACGTAAGTTAATAGGTACTCCTATTTTATTCTGCGCGCCTAGTATATTAAGTCTAATTGTCATCATTAATTATGGACGATAGAATTCTTTAGTATATAATAAGCATGTATGTAATAAGCAACCTTTTAAACTTAAGGATAATTTATGTAAAAGTTAAAGAAAAAGTAAAAAGATCCGTCCGTCTACCTGGCTAGGTTCTAAATTGAACCTTTTTGAAGAATGATTGTGGAATAGATACCGCCCGCAGACAATTTAAATTTTAAAAATATTTTTTTTACGCTTTGATGTTATTACTACTTACGTTACCTCTATTCTCCTCTACTCTTATCTTTTATCAAATCATAAACTAGTTTTTCCTCTTCTGAGGTCAACGTGTCATTCGCATCATCCTTCCTCTAAAACTCATCACCTTCACCTTCATTCAGTCTTTCTCTTTCCTGTGTTCATCCAATTTACTTGACTCTGTTTTCCCTACTTTCTGTAAAAGTTTTACTTTAAAACTAGCTCCAATATAATATTGTATCCATTCCTTGCTTTGTGAATTCATTGTCACATAGCTTCGTCTCTTATACACACACCTGTTGTAAATAGTGCTTTGTCTTTACTAACATACTAGTTACAATTTCAAAGGAATATGACATACTAAGGAAGTTATGTCTCATTTAGCACTTAGTAGAAATTATGTATGTAGAGCAAAATGAAGTTCAAAGGTTTTCAGTAACGTCGACAAATTCCGTGCAAAGCTGACAAACGGAAGCACACGAGCTCGCGCCTTTTAATTAACATTTAACAATTAATGATAACAATTTGTCTTCATTATGTCTTACTTCTACTTGTAGGCAACAATTAATTCTAATGAAAACCAAATAGGTAATTAAAACAATTAAAAACAAAATTGGAACAAAGATAATTATTCTGTTGGAGTGCCTTAGACCAGAAAAGCACGACCTTGTAGAAAAGTCCTCGAAACTGACACCGAAATTCGTAAGCTGATAAAACTAGGGAGATCATTGTCTTGATCTCCTGTGTCCGTGACATGGCATGGAGACTGGAATAACACTGAACAAATCCGGCCTGTCCTTGAGACGCTATGATTACTTTTACTTTGTGTCTTCATATTATATTCGGAGGGTAAGCGTCAATATCGAAAAAGTAGAGGTAGGTTTTACAATTTTTTTTTAATCACGCCACACCACAAACAAAATTATTACAGATTTAAGGAAACAAACGTATACTCACGCCATCTTGTAAATATATAATAGTAAACACACGGACAGACAGCTTGATGCACGGGCTACCACGTCGACACGCGACATGGGAATAAAGACGAGCACGTGACGCCCAATACTTGTACTACCAACAATTAAACCCGCGAACCTGAACGAATACATACGTAGAAAAATAATAATTGCGGTATGCAACAAAATGTTTGCTGTTATGAAAGCAGGTTACAGTTTTAACACTGTTTGCATCCTTTAGAAACGTTTGTGTATTTTGATACACTATATAAATTCCTTATAGACAGAAGAATTTTCCACTGTATCGTAAAAAATCCTTTAGCATCCCTTATTTTATAACTAATATTTTGCTTTTTATTTGTCCAATGTATTTCGAACTCAGCCTACACATCGCGCGAGTCTCACAATGTGGTGCGAAGTCCACTCGATCAAATTGTAACACAGCACTGGATTCGCCAGTGACATCATGTCGAATTGAAACCAAATAATAACATGGACTTTGGACCTCAACAAGGATCGGGACGGACCCGTGTGTGACCAGTTGAACCATAAACCTCATTTATTCTGTGAATGGACGTAGCATACATTGTACGCTTCTGATTGAGACCCAATCGATCCGAGATTTTAATCGAGTCATTACTGCGGCTCTTATTATTAGAGATATTTGCTCAGTAGGCTGTGTCAATGGATGGCGTAAGTTAATGAGTATTCTGTGTTCGTTGAAAAGACGTATCGGCTTATCTGTCTCTGTCAATTTTGAGACATCAGTCTAATGGACTGGCAGTCATTAATTATTGACCTGACGAACGATCTTCATCAATTGACCTAACTAAGTGAATGGAAGACAATAGTATATGTGTTAAAATGTCAAGTGTATTATCATAATGACGGAATGCCGTTGAACTTAGCTTTTGTTGTATTTATGAGTCACTTCCGAATACGTAAACGTTTTTGATTCGCACGTAGGTGTTAGCGTTATTCGAGTGCCAAATTATTTGAACACTGCCTTGCAAACTCCAGACAGGCAAGTCTTTTTTTTTATAAAATTTTGAAATGGATACTTGGCAAGAAAGTGCTCTTAGGTGAGTCAAGGAGTCACTAAATAGTAGCCGAAAGATATCAGACGATCTGTGAGCAGACCACCAGCCTGATGGACTACATTGGGAGGACGACATTAATAAGGGAGCAGTGGAGTGGGGAGATGGAGAAGAGGTCTTTTTCCAGTAGTGAGTTAACGGTTGTTTAGTAATATCAATATTATACATGACATTTTATTTCGGTTTCAAGAACGGTTATAGGCTTTTCGGTAGTCTCCATAATCGCATATTCTTAAGTTATTGATACTGCTTTATTCAAAATACTGACAAACAGATTGAATGAAATGATGTTGAAAACAATATGATACTTAAACCTATGCTTTGATAAAATCGGGAAGTCCTTCCCTTAGTCAACAATTTTTCCACTCGTGTTACAACAAGCAGCCAGTAACCGATCTTAGCCTTACGTCAATAGCAGGTGTTATATAATTAAATAGACAATAGGTTTTACATTTTCGTATGCCTCGTATAATTTTGATTGTGCCGAAGTAGGTACTTTGGTGTTGGCGTCATTGTCAAGACCAATTATCAATTCCTTACAGGGACCATGTGGAATTGTGGATGTGATGTGTAGTATTCCATAATTTATTTTACTTCAACTTCCAAAAATGTTTCTACAATATCCGTGGTTTTAGAAGTCAAAATGATTGAAATTAGAAGCTTCTGTTATTAAAAAAATGCAACTTCCGAAGCCCTTCGTGCCTCGGAACATGCTAGCTATATGATAACTTATTATTTAACGTATCTTTTGAAATAAGACGGCGGCGTCAGAGTAATGAAATTATTATATCCCCGAACAAAACAAATTCTGAGACGGAATGTACCGTAATAAGTAGCGAAATTCTTACTCACGACCACAAGAGAGCAATGACCTAAACAGACTAATGGCTCTCTCCAAGTCTCCGCCGTCCAAGAAACGGAATGTAAGAAGAAATTACAGATTCACGTAAGAGAATAATATAATTTACATCGAAATTGAGCATTTTCGGCAAAGAGTTGAGTCCAAATTTGCATACATATGAAAGTCTAAAGCATATTAATATTCAAAGCAGACCTAACACCGAAATGGCATCATAAACATAGAATATTACACACTCACCTAAAACACCCGAGTATTCAACAATTAAGCCATTAATCGAATAAATTCTAATCGATATGTAAATACAACTAGCCCCGGTTTGTAATAACGATACGAAATAGCGTCCGCAATGCGAATACAACGGGGCCGAGTGCAACTGACCGCGTTACTCAATTTCGTGTTATTGCATTCGTACGATCTACGAACTGTTTCTTCGCGTTACGCTGTTTGTATCGGTGTATTGGCAGTGGCGCGCATAACAAGAGCGGATATACTATATCGCGGTTCCGCGATGTGAGATGTGTGATGTATGTAACCAAAAAATCTAAATTTGTAATGGGCAGTACCTAAAGGAGTCTATATTGTAACGTGCCATGAATCAATATTATATAATCATTTTTATGTAACTATAACAACACGACCGGCATTTCCTTTAAATCAATGTTTTATTACTGATACCAATTATGCATACAAGTGCACACAAACATGTTTATTAATCGATTTATCGTTATCGATATCCGCCAAGTGACGGTCCGTACGTGTCCTTTGGCGCCGATATCTCGATTCTCGGGTTATCGCAGGGTAACGACTCGATATCGCCTGTCTACACCTACAGTCGGACGAACCGATAACCCTGCCAGAGAGGTCAATAGCTCGAAAGGTTATTAATATACATTGTGGAGAGGACAGATGGACTTTGTAAGTAATAGCTAAGACTTACTGCTCACCTGCTGACCACGAAGGGTCCCAGAGAAATACTTGCACGATAATTAGCCGATAATTGTTCCTCTTATAATACAGAGAAGTAGCAATTATTGCGTATTAATTAATTCCAAGTTCAAAATCAACGCTTAGACATTAAAGACGCAGATACGGTTGGAGGGCGGAGAAAAATTTAAAAGAAACCTTCTTCAGTTTTATTCGCAAATTATACAAAATCAAGTTAATTAAATTGATGAATATAATATGTATACGTGTAAAGTGTGTGTAGATTATTAGTTTGTTAAATTACTAGTCACCCAATTCTCCAGTTCAATTATTTTTATCAAGCTTTCCCTGCGTTTTTAACACTAATTTGAGGTATTGATTTCTGACACTTACGCGAATACTAGACATTGAAATAAAACTACTTTTTACGGATTTTATCGCGTTATATTGATATTATTTTAATCCTGACGTTTCGGACCCTTTACAGCGTCGATAAAATCCGTAAAAAGTAGTTTTATTTCAATGACTAATTTGAGGCATAAAAGAAACGTTTTTATGACAGGAGCTAGCATCTGAGTGCATTATAGAAGAACAGCAAATGTATAAATTGTTGTCAGTACAGTCTGCGTGGAAACTTCAAGGAAAAGAACGGTTGCACATACTTTATAAGAGCATAGGTACCTACACGTAACTCTTAGATAACATCTCAGTTTTCTTAGCCACGTGTGCCGCGTGACTATGATTCCTAAATAGTTAGGTACTAGATAGACTACCATTTGCGCACCTGTAATTTCCTTTTGTTCAGACTATTTCAATCAGCAGAAACAAAAGTTGAAGCGCGAGGACAATGCAGGATCGGATCAACGAACTTCGCACGTATTCTTGTCATAAAGGTAGGCGTTCTCTCTGATGACAACAGCTGTGTTAGTGAACAAACACTGACATTATGTAGAAGGTTCACGCTAGAAAAGCCAACGTAACTAAATTGTGGGTGCGTTACAAAATTGAGCCTTAGCAAAACAGCAAAATAACAGATAGTTCTAAAAAATAATCATGAAATGATAATTATAAATACGGTTTCATATGCTTCTGACAAAGGATTTTCTCGTAGTACATCAGTGTAGTTTTTAGTGCAAGTCCTATCAAAGAACTAACCTACACGGACAAAACTGGCAAATAATAACAAAAATTTTATTTCCATGCCTAAATGGAGCCCGTTTCCTTGTCCCCTCTGTGCTTTGATATGTGGTGGTTTTTGTCACTCGTAATTACGCGCCCTGCTCAACACCACCTCGTGATCTCTTATCGCCTGGTACTTGCTCACAATAACGCACTGTCCTCTTTATCTTTATTAAAAAATGCTTTCATTATTTTATTATATACATTTTATGTCGTAATGGTGCGATTTATTGTCATTTACTTATCACAATTAATAAAAACATTCGTTATAATCGAGGCAGAGTGCATATTTTTTATACATAATAATTATAATGAAGTACAATTATTCGAATGAATAAAATACATATGATTAAAAACCTATATTTAATCATAAATTCGTCATGGATTTATTTAACTCCGAAACATAGGTACCTAGTGCATTTACATACATACATGCAGCTAGTACTAGTGCACTTATTGTAAACATATTCTGAGAAAAATGGCAACATTTGTTAGATTGCACGCATGAATTATTGTATTCAACAATCTATTATTATTCATAAACTGTTATTACGTAGCTTAACGGGTACAACCACGAAATAACATGTAAACGTTGTACTTTCAATAAAAACTAACGTAATCATGTCCAAGAATTTCTAGGAATAATGTCCAATTGCTAGATAAAGTTCTACCCTTTGCACAGCACCTTTTCCTCCTCATGATTGTTTATAGAAGCTATAGGAGAAATAGGAGCTACTAATGGTCATAGTATTTCCTTCTATTTTCGATCTGGCAAAACAGTAGTTTATTTGAGCAGATCGTGCAATTATATTTTTTTTGTCCAAATCGCATTATTATTTACATCTTCAGAAAGTTTTACCTGTCAGATTCTGTCTCACAGAAATCTACGACTACTTGATTCTTTTTTCAATCGCATTAAAACTTTATTTCTAATCCTTTCATGACTTGTAGAAAGCTTTAGAATACTTTTGCAGAACATGGCGAACAAGAGAAAGATTAATATGAACTGTGCCATTAATGTCACCGTTACCAAGTTATCCAAGTAACGAGGTTCATTACTTAGAGGATCGCGTGGCGTCTGCGAAGGTCTTGACGAAGTTCAAAGGAAAAAAAGCAGACCAGTCCCGACAGACAGCACCCACTCACGAGCATGACGTGTGTATCGGCGCCGTTTGACTCAACCATGTTGTTGGGAATAAAAAGACCAGACACACAACGCCACCGTGAATGACCGATAATCACATTTGGCAGTTATTTTTAATTAGGTGCATATTATTATTTAATTATGAAGCCATCTAAAGAAGTCTACGTTGAGTTATGTAAACGATGACTATCACAATATACACTGAAATTAAAATTAAATTATATTTAAATATATTCATGAGTACATCGCTGTAATGACATGGTAATGCTATTGCGACGATTAAAAACTTATGTACTAATTTGTTTTATAACAATGATGATACTAAATAATTCCATTGTGTGTAAACAAAGGTTAATTAGAATATAGTTTTGATTAACATTAATTAGCAATGTATTTAATAGCGAATTTAATACGAAATAAGAAAATTCTCTCGAGAATGATAGGGAAGCGACCTCCATGCTCAAAAACAAAGTCAGTACGAAACATAATAAAGAATAACACAGCACTATAAAAAATCTATGCGTCGATGAAAAGCGTCGCGAAAACGTCTATGAAAAATAAATCTAAAGCTATTCAATCAAAGTATGACAAGCCCAGGCCGACAGACTTGGTAGAAGAGATAACGCTTGAAAGATTATATGACCAAAGGGCGTTGAATTGTAGCGTTAAAAGTTTAGACTTTGAGCTTAGTTAAGAACAGTAGGAACTAACTTCAATTCGTAATCGGTTGGAAGTAAATATGAAATAGCCACTAGCGTCTGTCTACTACTTTACAGTAATAGTATACTTGACATTTACGATAAGCCTTCGATCAGGTGATGTTATTACAAGAATAGAAAGCATTACTGATTTATGATAACGCAGAGCTAAAATGATGAAAAGGAAGTGCAGTCAACTGTCTAAATTGTCTGTAAACCCAGCTACCATTTTCTTTATTTTTAAACACAATTTGCCTGGCCCGGGCCTGTTTCGCCACCTCTGGAAGTCTGGATAGCCGGCAACCGCCGGATAAATTAAAAAAAACGGAACAAAAATTGTATAATATTATCTGCCAGTTATTTTAACGGGAACGGTGACCCAGAAGATCCTAGCAATGTTTTTCTATTGTATCTGCTAAAACGAAATAGATCGCTGTATATGAAGATTATGAAGTGTGGGAAGTATGTTAACATAATATTTATATTTAATTTTATAATGTTTTGTGTACCTTCAAATAATTTGAGTTGAATAAATTTTTTTTTCTTTATCTTTCTAATGTACAAACTTTCAAATGATTGAATTAATATTTATAAGTAATCGGCGGTGTTGCGTCTAATTTTAGCAAGTTATTGACCTCGACAGACTTAGGCATTTTACAAACTTTTTGTTAAAAAAATAATCAAAAAAATGGTCTGTGTCTTCAAATGCTATAATAGTTATTATTTATGATAACATTAAATACAAAGAACCTTTTATACTGTAACTGGGCTTTTCCGAGGAAATCTTAAAACTTATATTTTATCATTTCAGTTTGGTTTTCCAAATTGAGCCAATTACTTAATTACATCAGTGATTAATTACACTCATTACACATACCTACTTAAATAATTTTTTTTATATTATTTTATTATACAAAAGCGGCAATAGCGTTTTTATTACGTAAGCAATTTGCATCAAAATGTGAAAGTTCTTGGATGAAGGAAAAGTAAAACCAATCACCGCACTTCTTTGTCATTTTTTTTTGTTCATTTCAAACAGTCAGGTGCAAAAAGTTTGCTATCTGGAATGCGTTACGCCGTTCACTGTTATTGTACTATTTGTTTACTTATGATAACATAGGATTATTATTATCTACGTAGTTATATGTAAGTATTATGTTCTTACTCTAAAACATCTCAAACGATGTCAGTTGTATTTTGTAACCCTTAACACACAGGGTAATTATAACTGTTCATAACGCGGTTAAACTTTGTACTTCTCGTGGTAACACATGTTTTAAATAATATTACCTAAACCAAAGAAACTCACCGGTTTAGCGAAAACAGGTAACCTAAAACTAGACAAAATATCACTTAACGACTATCACAGCCACTTGATACAAGAGACAATAAAATATTTTTTTCTACAATGTGGGAAGCGAACGCGCGGTGTGTCCGGCCGGCGCGGTGCGCGTTCCGAAACTGAGTCGAAACTCGAAAAGCAGCTGTGACGTGGAACCGGTGAAAGGCCTGTACCACGGGTGGCAAACTCATCTTGCTTCTCACGCAGACGAAGAGTTGTTTCAAAGAATCGGACAGTTGGGGCAGGTTGTGATTTAGATGGAAGTGAATTAGGCGCTCGTGGTAGACGCGGTGGCGTGATCGCGCGATCCCACGTGGCCGTGATTGTTGATACATCATCCAGGATCCCTACGTCACTCACAGCATTACAGCAGTGTTACGTATAAAAATATTTACGTTTAGCTGCGCAGTTTAAAATAGCTTTTCAGAAACTGACATTTCAAATGCTGATTGATCTCGCCTTGGACATAATAACATTTTAACGAAAACAATCAGTGACGTTAGGAAACAAAGTTGGGCCCAGTTGAGCCTCATTATTTGTAATTTGTCTACACTATAATGATGGGCTAAGTTTTCTGTGATTACAGGCTAGAGTTACGGCAAGTAACCAGCCCATTGCCATCAAACTTCACACCATGCAATGCATCAATATTACAAAGGACATCTTAAAACAATTACCAGCTGATAATAATTGGTACCATGAAATTGTAATACACAAGTACAGGTTGTCAGACAATTTAGGTGTATACCATGTAATTGATTTACTGTTTTAATGGCGATTGATAAGATTTCTCGACAAGAGATCATAACTTTTACAAGCAATATTGAATACTTTCCTTAAGATAAAAAAATTAAACGTAATTCTGTTAATAAAATGCGTCACCGGTGGAGGAGTGGACCTCATTTTTCAATCCACAAATAAACCGAAAGCTTGGTAGTGTTGAGGCGGGCGTGTCGGGACGTCAATACTGTTCGTAAACTTGCAAACATGTCCGGATCTCGGTGCATCTGCACTCAACCGTTTACACGCTCCTATTAATCAAATTCCGAACGTATCGGGCTATGGTGGAACGGGGTAGATACAGGGTCTGTCACATACCTTATGTTTGGAGCCAGAAATCGACAGGCAACTGAAGCGAAACTAAGTGGTGAATAGGATTTGTCGCAATATTTTACATAGAAACCTGTGAAAGTTGGACATTATTATTTCGATTTGGATGCTGTCTTTTATAACTTCTAAAGGTGTTTCTGTCTGATATTGTATTGAGTTTAGACATCTTGCCCCACAGCATGCAGTCAAAGCGACCTCTGCGCTACCACTGAAGCTGCTGTGTAAGTAGCGAAGTTTTGGGCACACCAAATTTAATTTTAAAAAGTCGTACTATCCAAACGAAGAAGAAGTTTTGACATGATAAACAGTTTATATGATTTAGTTTTGTTTGCCAGGTACTTATCCAGAATCTTACAAAGGAGCTCACGGCATTGCCGGCAACGGACAAACCAGATGACCTAGCAAAGTTATCATAGCAGATAAAAATATTGTTTTTAATTTGCAATGTTTTCAAAGAAAGATATTTTTCTGTAAAGACAAATAAACAATTAAGGGACGGTCGTGTATTGATGACGTCAGCACAGATAGTGTCTTCGGAACAATTAAATTTATCTATTTCGCGGTTCCAATCGCATCCCATAAGCTTTTTAGCTAATGTCCATCAAAATCTGTAAATCGATTTAAGCGGTAGACAGACAGTTAAATTATATTGGTATGGATTTTAATAATATACCTACAGCTAAATTAATTCGTATACCAAACACAAAAAATGCTGTAAGAATTTATTCATAAAATACTAATAATCAAATTATACCGTGTCTGCCTCGAGGTAAGAATTTAATTAAATGCTCTACAAAGAGAGAGTATCTAATAAAACTCTTTTAATTTACTTTGCGATTTATTGTACAATTCTGATAAGCACCCGAAGCAGATAATGACACGTACTTAAAAGATACTTCCTTATAATTAGTGTAACAGATACCGATTGCCGCAGATCTAGGAACGGAATAATTCCTTAACAACAAATCGCAACATCCTGCGGAAAGTGTCAAACTAAAATGAACTTTAACTCCATGATATTATAAGAGCTTGTATCTCAGAGGATATAAGATGACAAGTTATTTGTTATAAAGACTCCTACACACGTGAGACAATGGGCAAAGTGCGGCGGAATGACCTAAGCACGCTCCGTGTGCAGTGACCATGATGCTTTGTTGTTGAAGAATTTCCGCACCTTGCTCTTACTGATTACACTTATGCCTTTGTGACGCATATAGCTTCTATTACTACTGTATAGTAGATCATTTAGTTTCATAAGACTTGAGACCAGTACCAATGTATTGTTTACTTCTAGAAAAATCGTAATGGTTTACGATTACAAGTTAATTTTAGTTCACTTATCAATCTGACATGACGACATTATTATAGTATGGATAACGCAAGTAAATGCAATTGCGAGTGACGCAATTGGGAATCACCGAAGGGTTCTCTATGAATAAGTTCATTCAGGACGCGAAAACAAGCCATCAAACAGATCGAGACACGATCTTCAACTTCCGAATGATTCATGTATCGTAAGATGAATGATTCGTTTAGATAGTAACCATAGTAAACAACAACACAGTGATATTTCAATATGTAAACACATGACAGGTGATATACACTTAGAGATATAACGTTTATTGAACTAGGGGACGAAATCTTTGACACTTTTGTGACTCAAGATTATTCACTGACGTTTTTTAATACTGACAAGGCAGCAGAAATAAATATCTTATGTGCAGACCATGAGTTACAATAATCTTGGTTGGTAAACATCTAACTTATTACTTTTAGCTCCTGCTACTTCTCTCAACATCACTTAGCACAGTAGAACTGTTAATTTGAAAGGCTCACACGAATTACCAAGCAAATAAACAGAATAACCGATATGCGGAAACAAACGTAAGTATTAATGGTTGCGGTTTTAGAATGTTATACTTACGTAATAACCCCGTGATCAAAGTTCATTATCATAATATTTATTCACATCAAATATAAAATGTCCTAGTGGTTACTCTAGGTCTGGTTGCCCTACAAACGGATGGTACTCGCCGGAAAGCGACTCTCGCGCAGACGGGACGATGGGATAATGGCCGGGCTCGTTTCTGGGGGCGAAGTCCGTACTCCCGGACGAGAATAGATGGGACGGGCGTTAGTTGCAATGCAATCAAATATGGGTAGATTGTTCACTAGTTTACATCCCCCACATGATAATTTGTATGGCGGCAGCGTAACGTTCGCATCCGGTTGATAAAGTTTTGAATGCCGACGTGATGTGCCTTAATATTGGGGTTGAAATGTTGATGTTTTACACAATTTTATGGGTACAAGTTACCCATAATATCTCAAAGCTTTTGGTCATGTATTTTGGTATCTCGCAACGCTAATCAGTTATCTTAGATTGCCCCGATTACAAACAAACAATGTGGCACAAATAATCTATCCATCTAAAGTACGAACTCCAAGGATAGATACGTCGAAGTTATTATCTATGTGTGTCAGTAAACAATTCTCGGGTAAGACAACGGTTGTGTCCTATTCTGCTAACCCAGGTCCAAAGTGTATGGCAGGGCACGCGTGGCCCTCTGAACTTTCGCCCCTTGACACAGTTTGCAGCGGCACGTGCTGAAAAACTTAGCTATAGGAAAAAAGTTGACGTTATTCAAGACGCTTTTGATTCCACATGAGTAAGCTTTCATTTGTGGGGTTTTAAAGCAGTGAATTATTTATTTTTAGTTTTATTGTCACTGCATTTGTCAACAAATTATTGATTTATATTACGTATGGTACGCATTTACATTAATAGTGCCTAGACCTTGATTTAAAAAACAAAACAAAAAAGCCATTAATACAGTTGGACAAAGTAAAATAAAGGACATTATTTACACATAGTAATTATTCTATAGGAAGACAGCAGATTAATTTATTAAATGCCAGCAAACTAAATTAATTGTGATACAGATTATCCAAATATTTTTCAATCTCCGAAATTTACGGCCGGGTTAAAGTTAGCTAGCGCCAACTTCAACCCGGACAATAAGTTTGGCGCGAACTGTACTTTGGTAACTATCGGTATTGTCTAATTGAGGTTGGTGAATGCGAAACCGATTAGTTTTGTTAATTGGATCGATTACAAAATTATTTAGATCTTTATAGACTTGAAACATGCATTATTCCAATGACTCTAATACGTTTAAATGTATGTCGGGGTCTATTCCGATTACTGTGAAATTACAAGTGACAATTAACATTGAAATTCCGAATTGGCTAGAAAGGTGTCCATTCTTTGACAGTTTTTAAAGGTCAAGATAGCTCGATGTAAGTATAACGATTTCACTTCAAAAATGTTTATTTCAGTCGAACCTAGGCTAGTTGTAACAAGGCAAAATTTTTAGCTCCCCCAAGTGACATTCTGATAGAGTGAACACGTCACGAAGTGATGAAAATGCGTACCACGTGCGCGAATGTCTAGTGTCTACCCCTACACTACTGTTGTCTAGTCTAGTTTCCATAGCTTATATTGGCAAAAGCTGACTAGCCACCTGATGGTAAGTAGTCATCGCTGCTGATGCCCTACCCGACTTAGAGCAACCGAGAGAACTGGCTCTAACGCACTAAAGTCAAGTCAAACAAAAGAAAACACAAACTGCCAATTCTCAGTTTGTTTTTCACGTACCATGAATAAGAAACCATAAATAACATATTGAGACTTTAGACTGCTATTGATCGCATCTAAGGTCAAAAGTTTATCAAAGGGATCGTCGGCCAGCCGCCGTCGTACGCGAGATAAGTGGAGTTGATGAATGTAGAAGATATTCAACACTGGACTGTGAACCCGACCGCTACCATGGGTGCAATGATAAAATGGGCTATTGGATTTGGGAGACTGTTATTGGTCGCAATTTTCAGAGTTAGGGTTTGTGGCAAGAAAATTACCCACTGTTACATGGGACCTTAACAAAACCGGCAAACTGTGTAAGTATATAGATAAACCTCTGTCTTAAATGGGCGTGATGGTATGTATTGTTTTTGTATGTAAATACTTCCAAACATTTGTTATTTATTTTTCTTCACACGACACAAATAGGTACTTGCAATCGGACAAATACAAAATGAATCAACCAAATCGCCAAAAAGATCTTAATCGTAAACATCGGAAGATGTTATGAATCAGACAGAACTGACGCCTACTTGTGCATGACGAATAATAGATTCAAAGCTTCAAATTATGGCATGATAAACCCAAACACATTACCTATACTTTATGTATCTTCGAGCTCAGCTCTAGACGATGGACTCCGTTCTGACTTCCGTTTTATCTCGTGTGATAAGACTAGTTTACTTTATGTATAAATAAAAAAAAATGAGTACTCTTCGTGAAGTCTGGGTAGTTATAGAAAGATTATGAAACATTCAAGGCGCGAATTAAAAGAACAGTTCATCTCGATGTCCTGATTGGAGATTCAATAATGATTACTGTAAATGATCTTGAAACGACATTGTATTAACACTCAAGTGTTTATCAGGTAGTTTACCTTGTAGGTTGCGTCGTGATCGTGACTCGCACCGGTGCGGACGTTTATCAGAGGGACCAACTGGGTCACAGATAGAAGCGGATCGCCTGTGTGAATGTACTTTGTACTGACATCACCAAAAGGATTCCGGACAACAACTTCTTGACAGAATAGATAATGAATTCTAAGTGCGCATTATGTTAAAGGATTTTATCACAATTTGTCCTATAAAGGCAGTATCCTACGACAATTTCTCGTATGACTAACATCTTTAGAAAGCCAAATATCAATTTCATGTAAGCTTTCAGGACACAAAGAGGAAAATTACAAAGAGAGTACCTACATAAATAGTTTTACTCTAGACAGAATTTCTAAAATATATCTTTAAAGACTGTAGATCTTTGCTAATATTTTAACTGCGAAACTCAGTTTGTCTGTATGTCGCGCTTCACGCCAGTACTACTGAACCGATTTAAAATTTAATGAAAAATCTCTAAAATTTAATCTAGAAAGGACATTTAGGCTAATTTTTAATGCGAAAAAGGGCTGTAAGGGGTTGAAATAAGGGATGAAAGTTATAAGAAATAGCCAGACCACGCGGGCGAAGCCGCTGGCGGAAAACTAGTATTTAATAATATTAATATTTTTGTAGCAATAATACAATTACATTACATATTTACAATAGGCCCGCCCCCTGTTACATGGAACCTAAACACACCGGTGAACTGTAGATGTACAATTGTATATTAGTAATTTAGTACATCTCTGCCTAAAACTTCGAGAACATTTTTCCAAGTACGAGAATCTAAAGGGGACAGACAGGCACCAAGCCAATTCCATAAACGTGTTGTTTTTCCAATTACGGTGGATGTGAAGTGCTAAAAATAGGTAGCCTGGTGAAGAACCGAGATTATGGGATTCCGACGGGTTTTTCGTTAGCATAACTATAATAAATTACCTTGTCTAAAAATAAACTTTAAAATTCCAATAAATCCGATACCTTCTTATCACTGTGTCATTATGAATGATGGTAGTAGTTTTATAAAAACTGTTTCTGTTGATCGAAACAATCCCTTTATTTAGAAGAGGCTGCAACTATTTTGATTGATAATAAAATTGTCAGTCAAGACGCTTCAGTTATCTACATCTCTAATAGCCAATCAATACACTGGAATTATTCACATGTGAACTAGCAGTTTCAATAAAAAGTTCTATGTGTTAATTTGGGTGGATTAGAACTTTTGCTGCTGCCCAGCTGCAGTAGATACTCCAAATTTCAGTCAAATCTGTCAGTTACAAACCTCTAATCATAAAGTGCTAAATTTCTGGGAAAGCCTGGGTTGGTTGGAGTAAGAAGAATTACGAGACACACAAAATGGTCTAATCAAGACGCTATAAAGGAAATAACCCAGCTAAACCAGACCAAACACCTAATCATCCAAAAAACTTTTACATTTATAGTATCGGTAGGATTGTTATCATGTCAAGTTATCAACGTTACGGTTCCAGTGCTGCCGTATTTTTCTTTTATTAACCACGTTGATTTTGTTGGTTCATCAAGCGTAACCGTCAAGCCTGCTACGTACGTAGTTATTCCATAATAAACAATATGGACGCTGCTGCGGTACATTGTTTTTACTACCAATTAGCAATGGAGCGTAAAGAAATTACAAAGTCCTCCGTCAATTCTGATTTATACTCCTTTGTTTGTTTCTCTCCGTACAATGACGGAGGCAAAGGCCAAGTAACGATATTCTGTTAAATAATAGAAGAGTTAAATAAAATTACAGCAGCAATAGATAATGGGGGTATGGGGCTACTCACCCCGGTGGGGGTGAGATTTAATAGCTTTCTATACAAAGCTTTTAGTAAGTTTATTGACCTGTCTTCACATACCGCCGCAATTTATGTACATATTTAGCTAACAATAATATATTATTTGTGTCTGTCAGGTTAGTGACAGCTTCGGAGTAAGTTAACTTGATATTTTCTAGAAGCAGAACCTTTCTGTACCTATATTTAGTAATTCGCAACCCGTGTTTCTGTTTACCGTTATCTTTTGACTGAATATACAAATATAGGAACGACTTTATGTTACTAAAAATTATTAAAATCCGGCCCAAGTTATCATCAAGTGTGATCTCCTCATCTCGACAGCGGGCGGCGCAACGACGCGTGCGCACACGACGTGTGATGAGCTCAATTTGGGGGGATTGAAGAGGAAGTGCAAAGTCCACGGCCTTGCGTGACCCTGCCGTGCGAACACGCAACTTCAGACTCAGAATGTGTGTAGCGCAACTAGTGCTATTAAGACTTGCGTAAAACATTTTTATCGATTTAAAAAGCATTTAGACATGTTTAAGAAAATCGATTTCATATCGTCAAGTTAACGAGAATAGATTAAGAAATTTATTTATTTATATTTGGCTCACCAACAATTGTTGACACACATATCATTAGAAAAATACATGCAGAAATATCAAAAATGATATTCCACATCGGTCCTAGGGGTCGCGGCTTTCGTATAATAATTTTTGGGTAGTATTTTGGAACCACATACTTACCGCGGGCACCAGTGTTCCACGATCGAAATTGTTTGTTACAAATATCTTAAGATTTTGCTTTGTACTTGGTTTGTGGTGAGAAATAAATTATTTATTATTATTATTAAACAAAGTTATGTTTTGGGAAAGTACTGTCAACCAAAAATTAACTGTTGAGTACAGAGTTGCAAATAGTGATTTAACCACATATTAATGTACCCTTTCTCATTGCAAAACCTTTCAAGCAGTGACAGAATAAGAATTTGAGTAGGTAGGTATGTTCTAAAGAAAAAAAAAGGACTAGTAAATTGGTAAGTATTTACAACATCTAATGTCTGTTGATTGTTTTATCAAATAATAATCATCATATCAACAAAAGGACATCCACAGCAAAACAAATGCCTCCCTGAAGACATTCAACATATTATTTTATCTTAGATAGGCTTGTGCTTGACCACAACTTGGCTGATGTTAAGCAATGATTTGATTTGATCTACGATGGAGTGCGCTTGCCTAGAAGTAACCAATTTGCTCTCGTCTTAAAGACACCGGAATTATAAGTCTCATGGAACAAAGATTCTGGCAATCTTTGTTCCATGAGCTTCTCATAGATTTCCACTAACATTAAATCACAATCCCACATCCAACAACTCCCAGTGACTTTAACCAGGTTGTATATCCCTTACCTTATCAATTACTAGCTTTCCCCCAGCAGCTTTGCCCGCATGATCTTATGAATTTCACCCCCGTTTTTGCAACATTTTTCATTGCTGCTCTGCTCCTATTAGCTGTAGCGTGATGGTATATAGCCTATTATAGCCTTCCCTGATAAATGGGCTATCTAACACTGAAATATTTTTTCGAATCGGTTGAGTAGTTTCGGAGCCTTTTCAATACAAACAAACAAACAATTAAATCTTTCCTATATCCTTAGTATAAATATATATTTAGATGGAAACACCAAACAGATTTTACTCACTTATAATTTCTCAAGTAGTAAAAGATTAAGGTCAAATCATTGTCAGTATTTATCTTTTTTTTTATATATATTAAATAGTTCAAGAAGAAATCCAACTGAGCTTATCTATTTGAGATTTTAAAACATTCGAACTCTCATTTTTACATTAGTATAATAAACAGCATACAGTGTATTACTTTACTGTGGTAGTTATCAGTAACAATAAATCACTTACTAATGATAGCCTATAATTACTGTTATCAGTCAGCCAGTGGCCATGAACCTTACAAGGATGTCATGTGTTTAGTCTCAAATACTTTCCATAAGTGTATTCCTTTGAATGGATATCAAGTCAAAATCCCTGTTACAAAACAAATCACTTAAAGTCTTCTTTCAAATCTTTCATGCAAATGATTCAAAAACATAATTAGCTGTCAAAAAAAGAAATGCTATTGAATATGCAATTCTTATGCTAAATAGTTCATGAACTCTGGTTTATCATTACACTGTAATAAGATTTTTGACATTATACCTAGTAATGATTTGTATTCAATGAATTCTAAAATTTGTAAAATTATGTACAAGAATAATGACTCAAAATGATCTTCCATTCCTTGCATTGCTAGTCATATTGTTAGTACAGATTTCTGTTTACCGTTAATTATTTATTATCATCTTATTTGTGGGTTTCATGACACAGAAATGTCTATGTTGCTTTTAAATGGGATGTTTTGTTTGTATCGGTTTAATCATTAAATTATGAGTTCCATATACCAATCCATATAAATAGTGGTGTAATTGTACAATTATTTATTTACAAGGGATCAAACATTGTTCCTTGATATTTATATTTTTTTAAGTATTGCATTTGATGTCAATTGATATAACTAATTTGTTAAGATTGTTGAATTATCTATAAACAAATACGATACGCAAACAACAAGAGATCTAACGTCGCATTCTAAATAAAAATTACCAAAACTAGAACCATTTGAAAGGGAACAGGTTCATGTTTGTATTTTATTAATTTAAATTAAGATTCCACACGTGGAACCACTCCCGTTAAGTTTTAATTAGACTAAGTAATGGGATAAAGAAATTGTGGCACTTACGCGACGTATGAGGGTATTTATAACAAAAGTAAGAGTCAAAATACCTTGGTAATTTAGACCAATCCGTTTTAGTCGGCAATTTAATAAGTTTTGCGATATGTTTTCCACTTGAATGCAAGTAAAACAGAAAAAATCGAATAAAAAATCCTGAACAGAATTTTCTTTTAGGTTATATTTTTTACGATCTGTATAGAATTTGCACAAGGCGCTAATTACTAAATACTGAAATGAAAGACTCACCTAGTGTCCTTACAGGTCCACTGCGTATATTACACTTGTAAATTATCAACCAAATTTTCAAATAAATTCGAGGTAAACACTAGCGGGATTCCTAACGTCCAGCAAATCCGAACTAGTTAGTGTTGTACATTGAATTAGATTTTGACATTAGTGTGAATAAATCGATTATTATGTTATATTAATTATTTTAAGTACCTTGCAAAACAACATTATCTTCTGCAATTCTGCACGCAATTGACAAAGTATATGTATTTTGTAGGGAAATACTTTAAATATTAAAAATCACGCGCTGGCGATTTATTTTATAAATAACTGATATGCTATCTCTCGATAGTCAAATCGAGTTAGTAATCGATACAGATTGGCAGCACTAAACGTGTTGAATGTGTCGTATTTTTGTTTGGGGTGGGGGTTTACAAGTTACAACCAATCACAGCGCGAGAACGGGTATGAAAAAGGTGGCGTGATCGCAAACGTCACCGTATATACCGCCATAGAGCGCTATAGCACAAACTAATCAATAATGTCTGACAAGGAATATAATACTCCGTGTACAATAAATTACAGCCTCATTATTACTATTAAGACGTAGCCGACCATATCATCGTAATTTTTTTCCTAGGAACTTGTGTTTTATCTGCTGTTCCTCTCATACTTATTTGCCTTACGAAATAATTATATCTATGTAACAAGTGCCATCTATCGTCATATTTATTTAACTAGTAAACAGAAAATAAAGGCATCTGATGACCATTTGATATTATAAATTAATTTTGTGTTATAAAGTTATCGGTAGCATTTTGCTAGTTTTGAGTATGAACATCAACACCAAATACCAATTAGTCATTCATTATTATTTTTTGAGCTCCACCACTCCACCATAGATGGCGCTATTTTCGACCAAATAAAAGTTTTCATAACTATTTTTAGCTTCTTACTTCTACTTCAAACAACCTTCAGAAACACATGTTTTGATACATAATATTCATATTCTTCTTGTTACTGTATATTTCCAATTGCACAATATTTATAAAACCTGTAGGTTTGCCCGGTTTGCCGGTCAACAGATGAAACGAGGTTGTCACTTATATTGTAACACCTCGTTGACCACATAAAAAATTTCAGCATTATATTTCCACAGAGGAATTTACTTCTATATAGGAAGTAAATTAGGCGTGAGGTATGTATCTATCGATACATACCTCACGCCTGTATTTCCCGAAGGATTAAGCAGAGGTACAATAACGTACAACCACATACTGTTCGTCGGTTTTATTCAAGTCCCATAACGGGGTGAGCGGGCACAATTCAAAACTCCGTGCTGCTATTAAGAATTTCACAGAAAAACCTAATAAAACTCGACCCATGAATCGCACCAAGAACCACTGGCACAGCAGCTCGCTAACGATCACGTCTAGACTAGTGATGTAGGTACGTAGTTGGCAGGCTTGAGGAAGTCGTCTTAATAAAATAGAAAGAGGTCTGTCACCAGCTTCGAAATATTTAAAAAAGGCAACACTCTAATCAACCTGCTAAACAAACTTGAGGTAACAAATCTTCCGTCAAATTGGCAAGATTACCCTGAGTCCTGATTACAGTTTCCAACTTTCCATTTACCTACTTACTTATTTAAAAATTATTGTAGAAAAAATGTTTAAGCATTATAAAGATCTTTGTGACGTTGTTTCCCTTATGGTGTATTGTCCAAGTGAGCGAAGTTACTTGTTTAATAAAGAGGCGAGTGGAGAAATATGGTTACCTTCGAGTAAATGTGAAAAGAAGTGCTGGAAAATGACAGCGCATCAAATAAATTTTGAGGTAAATATGTATGTAATTAACTTTAATAGGAACAGGTTGCAGGATTCAACATACAGCAACTACTGGACCATAGCCGGTCATGGTCCTATGTCCTATCGGAGGAGATTCCTGGAGGGTAGAGACAGTGCTGGCGAATGTTACGTTCAGGACACAAAAAAAAGTGAATCAACGTCTACACTTTCTTTTCTACTTTAGAATAATATTTTAAAACTTTATGCCATGTCTCCAAATTTCAATAGCTATTTCACCTTGATTTCACAACTGAACTGATGCTCTAGTTTTATAAGTATTTCTTAGTTTGGGACTGTGTAAAAATGTCCCAAGATATTTATTAATTATTTATTTATTAGATGATTCTTATACCCATTTAAATTAAATCTACTACAGTTGTTTGGCATAGACGCCGGTACTAACTGCCACCCGATGCGCGTGTACAAGATCTGGCTTCCGAACCACGCGATGCCGTGCGTTTACCACACCGTCTACAAGGTGGCCGTCAAATCCGATGTCAAGAAGAAACTGAAATTGAAAGTGGTCAGTAACGCAGTCTGAACGAACACAGGGCTACACATTAAGCCAATTTGATCTGATCTCGCATTGTAATGCTTTTATTACCATAAGAGGTCAGCTTATATTGGAAATGTATAACTTTATGCACGTAAGAGAAAAAACGGCCTCTTTTTACTGTTCCGTGGCCCGTCGTACCTACTAGATTTTAGTTTTACCTACCCACGATTTTACCAACGTCAACTCCCAACAGCCTGTTTAGAAGAAGTGACACACCAGGAGTACGCCTGGAAGAATTCTGTAACACAAAGTGAACCGTGAAACTAAGCTAAATCCTTTAATTATAAATATAACTTTCATATTTTTGTGTCCCTAGAAAAAGATGCATTATTCTTATAAGATCCAGGACGCTTAGACGCGACACCCATCATGTTTTCACACGTAGGTAAATATAACACTTAGGCATTTTTCTAAACCCATCCAGGGCATTCGGAATCGGCTGCAGTGGTTCAATGCGGCAGAACTGGAACGTCATAGAGCTCACTCTAACCTTCGCAGTCCTGAACTAGCTATGTTCGCTCTGATGAGCTCTGGCGAGATAAAAGATATGGACAGGGATCCGGTAACTGATTTTCCAATTTTAGCTCGGCCTTATTACAAGTTTTTTTTTTCATTTATCTAAATAGTAGTCTATTCACGATGTTTCAACTGTAATGCTTCATCCAGAACTGTTTTCGTCATAAAATTTAAAACATCTCCCTAGCGATCAAAGAACCGCATCGTCGTCACAACGTTATTTATTAGTGTAGGACGAATTCTGCGGCTTTACATTTTGCAGAATTGAAACCGATCGCTACCGAACATCGACTGAATGCATTGCTTTTAGGACGTTGAGACTGGCTCGTTGATCGAGATCTGCGAAGAAAACGTGGTGATTGGGGTCGATGTAGCCGGTGGCGCAGTGGCTATGACGTCACCCAATCTACAGCTACTGCAAGCTGCCGGATACAATAGAGATGGTTAAGTGTCTTGCTCTCAGAGACAAATAGGATTATTGAAAGCCAATGAGTTTTTGACTGGAGTTTTAATTGCAGATCAAATCAGAATGTACCGGGAGTTCGTGCTGATGGTGTACCCCGCTATATACATGAGCGTCAGCATCTTTTCGCAGTTTATGATCGACCTAGGCTGGCAGAGGTCGCAATGCCAAAGTTTATTTAGGTACCTGTAGTAATAAATATAAGTGACCTTTGGTCTTTTTATACACTGCCACAGTTTACTCGCATAAATAAATCAAATAATCCTATTCCTAAAGTCCTTTTTCTCCTTGATGTCCATGTCATAGAGCGGCTGACGTGACAGGTCGAGGAGGCCTGTCCTTCCTAGAGTTAATGCTGTGGTCAGCGGCTCTCGAACCTAGCACTCAACACAGTGGTATACCAGCAGAAATAAGATGCAGATACATTTTCAGGTGAGTTTTTAAAACAGAGACCATTCTAGACCCCTGGGCTGTGCGCTTCTATAAACATTTCATTTGCTCACAGGTACTTCGACAACAACCGCGACTTGAAGCTGGAATATGTCGAGTTCAAAGAGTTGGTGGCAGCTGCTCGCGCCGCGCGACAACTGCCTATCGACGCACTGAGTGTGGCGAGGGACGCTGATGCCTGTCTCAGGTAGGGTCCGTAGAGTAAGAAGGTCATCTAAGTACACAGGAGAGAAAAGGATCTGTCCAGAAGGTAATAGGTATAATTAAAAATTTTGAGGTAAGTGAAATAATCAGCTATTTTATAAGTTTAACGCCTGAGAAGTTCCAGGAGTGTAAAAGAAAGATTAGTGAGGTGGATGCACTGATTGTATGTATGTATATAACCAATTGTCCATCCCGCTGCTATACTTATTTTCGAACTGAGCAGTAGTCAATTAAAACGTGCTGAGGTCTGAGGTCTCAAGGTCTGATTAAATATAAATTATTCGCACATCGTTCATCGCACGGTATTTTTGCAGCAGTCCTACCACTGGAAAGAGGCTTTGTCTATGCAGTGAAGAATTCCCTCACTCATCGCACAGCACGCACCTGATTAAAGATTGATGTTTGGTAGTTCCTGATAAGTTAAACAATTGCAGACAACTGGGAATGCAGTCAAATTCTCAGCTACCGTTGGCAGAGTTCCTGCGAGGAGTGGGCGAGCTTCGGTTGCGGGGCACCAGCTCTTTGTTGCGAGCGCCGAAGAGTATCTCCGCGTATATTGTGGACCTGCAGTTAGAATCTTAGTTTATCTTCGGCATTATCTTCACGGGAGATAAAATCGCAACCAATCCGTAGATGGTCAAAGATCGCCGTGATAGTATCGCCCTGTGGAGATTGGCCCAGAGTTGTATGTGGACTAAATGTAGTGGCGTAGGCGATATTTTCGCCTGTGCCACTACATTTAGTTGGGATGGTGCCTAGGTTTCATTTGTGTAGCATAATTTAAGTAGTCGAAGTTCTCGAGGAGAGCACTGCATTAAAGGCAATATAATGCCATATTTCAAGTAACCCTTGCAATTACAAATGTTGCATTACATTCACACTCATCAGACTCTTTCGCTGGGAATGCAAAACTTACACACAGTTGAATAACATGTCACTTTTAATACTGCTCTTTTACTTTTTCACTTACGTTGTGTGACTTTCAGAGAGCGAGATAAGGAGCAAGCTTCAACATCCACTCCATTCAAAATGCAAGCTATAACAGGTGACAAAAGGAAACATCCTTATTTCATATGACATCATGCCTGTCTCGACGTGTGTTCAGTTTCACAGCTCTAGTTTAAACTGTACGCATTGCGTCACGTAGGTACAGTCCTCGCGGCATAGCCCGGCCGGACTGAAGTTAGCCTATTGAATGCACAATGGATTGTTATCTTTAAAATTGAGGTAGTGCGCAACCAAACGGCCAATTACCTCGCGAAATTCTGCTGGTTTGGTTAAGCAGGTGCGAGCTTGGCGGCGCAGGCGCGGCAGGGCTCGGCATCGCGCGCGGGCGGCGCGGGCGCATCGTCGGGCGGCGCGCAGGGCTCCGGCGGCGGCGCCAGCGCGGCGCGGCGCGCGCCCGTGCCCGACTACAGCGTGGCGGTGTACACCGTGCGCATGCGCCGCCGCCCCCCCAACGAGATGCTCGAGCTCAACAACTTTGACGGCATGTCATCTTGCTTGCCTTGTCTTGATCTTAAACTTAAACCAACTACATCTTAAACTACACCCGTGTAAAAAAAAATGACGAACTTTAAGTACAGCGAATTAACATTACTGATTCAAATTCAAATTCAAATTCTTTATTTGCATAACATGGGTTTTCAAAAGATGTTGCATATTAAAAAAAAAAATTGTTTCACCACATTCAGCCTCATATAGCATGCAAAAATTAATTAAGTAGGTAATTAAGAAAATTATTGGTAAATGTCGAATTAATACAAAAAACAATTAAAAATGTCATATTAAAAGCAAACATAATGGAAAATGTCAAATGAATACAAAAATAATGGAAAATGTCAAACAAATATAAAAAATAATAAAAATAATGAAAAATGACAAATGAATACAAAATAATAGAACATTAAAAGTGACAATTATTTTATAGTTGGATCTTCTAAATATTCGCTAACAGAGTAGTAAGCTTTTTCCACAAGCAGACAGTGCATCCTCTTTTTTAATATGATTAGGTTATTTTCAAGTCGCAATTCTGATGGTAGTTTATTATAAATTTTGGGACCCATGCAAAATATACTCTTATGTAGGAGTGTTGTTTTAGAAGGACGAATACATAGTTTGTCTAAATTACGCTTCCTAGTGCGATGTTCAAATAAATGTAGATTTGATTTAATAAATAATACAGTCTCAAAAATATATAAGCAGGGCAGTGTTAAAATTTTTAACTTTCTAAAGTGAGGTTTGCATGAGTCTGTTTGTTTTAAGCAGCACACGGCTCTTACACATCTTTTTTGAGATTTAAACGCAGAGTCTATATCAGTAGAATTACCATAGAAAATAATTCCATAACGAAGAGTAGATGATACAAATCCGTGGTATGCAATAAGCACTGTTGAAGTGTCAACAACTTTACTAAGGTTACGCAGAGCAAAGGAATAACTATTTAATTTTTTACATACATGCTCTGTGTGTTGCTTCCATGACATTTTACTGTCTATATGTAGACCCAAAAACTTTATCGATTTTACTTCCTCTATTTCTTGATTTTTATAAGTTATATGCATATTTTGAAATGATTGTCTTTGCTTGAAAATAATTGCTTTAGTTTTATCAATATTGATTTTTAAATTATTACATATAAGCCAATTTATTGTATTTTCTAATGTCAAATTAACATTATCTATGAGGTCAAATTTATTGTATTTATCAAAAAGAATTGTACTGTCATCAGCAAAAAGAGTCATAGGGTTATTAGTTACAGTTGGTATGTCATTTATATATACTAGGAATAATAATGGTCCTAGCACGCTGCCTTGAGGTACGCCATATTTTACGTGTCGAAGGCCAGAGGTGTAAACGGTTAAGGTTTTTGATTTTTGACACAATTTAGTTATTTCAGTCCTCTGCTGTCTGTCAGTCAAATACGATTCGATTAATTTGTGGACATTTCCCCTAACACCATATGCATATAATTTGTCCAAAAGTATATCATGTTTTACATGGTCAAAAGCTTTTGTCATATCCATAAACAGTGCCACGGTAGGAGCACTCTTATCCATACTCGTCAAAACTCTATTACAAAAATTATATAAAGCCAAATTAATAGATTTGCTCTTTCTGAATCCCATTTGTTCTTTAGCAAAAAGATTATTACTTTCAAGATAGTTGTATATGCTGTTATGAATAACCTTCTCAAATACCTTGGAAAATATGGAGAGTAATGCTATTGGCCGGTAGTTATCAAGATTGGATGTATTACCTTTTTTATGTAGGGGTTTTATTATTGATGTTTTGAGTGAGTTTGGAAAC
Source organism: Acronicta psi (assembly GCA_946251955.1). Taxonomy (NCBI): domain Eukaryota; kingdom Metazoa; phylum Arthropoda; class Insecta; order Lepidoptera; family Noctuidae; genus Acronicta; species Acronicta psi. Next base: position 16,155,710 of record OX276470.1, on the reverse strand, counting down.
GTTCCTGTTTCTATGGACAGATTTATTATATGCGATAGTATTGGGGCAATTACATGGGACACTCTTTTTATAATGTTAGTGTTAATACCATCATAGCCTACACTATAGGTCATTTTGAGTGATTCTATTATTCTGCATATATCTTCAGGGGTAGTGGGTTGCATAAATATAGAGTTCCTATGGTACGGCGGACATTTATATCTATATATACTATTGCTAATTTCTGGTGCTACTTGGTCGCTAAAATAATTATTAAAATGTGTCGCTATTTGTTTTGGATCACTTATTGTTTTTTTTTGGAATGTTATATATGATATATGTTCTGTTGGGTTATTATATTTGTGTTGATTAATTATTATGTACCATACCTAAATTACCTAATACAATACCAATACCAAACTATTGCTGGGGCAATAGGTATCACATATACCTTAGCATCTCCCGCTGAAGCCCTCATGGAGCCTGAATTACAACAACTTTCCCTTTGTAAGCTCCTGCTCCTCTCTTTATAATTAAATATTTAAGACAAGTAGCGGTACCTAAATCAGCAAACTACGTGGCCTTCTAACAGAATATGTTATTTATTCCTTTTCCGGAACGTAGGTACATTTTATCCTGTATACACAGAGGATGCCGTCAGCCCGTCGACCGCCAACCTCATGATGTCCGCAGTGCAATCGTTCGACGTGCTCGGTCCCAGCTGCATACCGGTGGAGGCGCTGGCCGCTGTCCATTACTTCGCAGCCTCCATTGAGAGGCCGCCCGTTAGTATAATATTATCTGGTGATTTCCCTAGTCATGTGTTAGATTCTTTGAGTAGTCGACCTACGAGTCAACATGGCCATGGGATTTTCTCAATGTCATTTACTCTGGCTAAGTCCAAACGGTGATCATCCAGCAAAGAAGGCCATCGGGCGGCCTCAGCGGGTCGATGAGCACGATGAAGCCGGCGTGGTCGTGGACGTCACCGTCTGAGGAGGCCGCGCTGGGCTCCCTACTGCTGCGCCTCGCGGAGGCCGTCAAGCCCATCTGCGCCAGCGAACCCAGGCTGCTGAGGCTAACGTCTCCGGTCTACACTGTCGGTTAGTGGCGGGTGCACAGAAACAAGGTGGAATGTTTGAGTTTTCATTGCTTGCAGGGTCAGTCTTGATCACAATCTTTGACATCAATGCTGCACTCATTGCAGGAAACTTTTTTCATGATATAATGAGGTCAGGTAACGTATACTGGCAGGCGACCTGCACGGCAACCTGGGCGCGCTGCTCTCGATGGAGAGCGCGCTGTGGCCGGGCGGCGTGGCGCTGGCGGCGGCGCGCGTCTTGTTCCTGGGCGACTACGTGGACCGCGGCTCGCACGGCACGGAGCTGATGGCCTACCTGCTGGCCGCCAAGCTGCAGCGCCCCAACGCCGTGCTCATGGTGCGCGGGAACCACGAGACCCGCGACATACAGAAGATGTTCACTTTCTACAAGTTGGTGTCGCCTCTTCTGCTGATTTCAAATGTACAATGCCTGACGTGAACTTCTCATATTGACAAAATTGAAGTATTAGTTGTTAAGATTGCATATTTTGTATTACAATTAATTCAGTTATTAGGTAAGTTCTGAGAATCTGTTTCTGAATCTCCATTTATTTTATATTCAAGTAGTAAGTAGTATTACACCACAGGTCTACCTGCAGCACCAATGGGGAAATCTACTAAAGTTGCAGTATTCCGGCTGAAATTATGCTTTGTTGGAAGGGGCACCTTTTCATAGGAGTGCCTAATTATTTTTGGGACAGTTCAATAACTAAATAGAAACTGTTATCCAAAAACTTCTTTGAAATAATATTATCATTCCGTCCGCTGTGGCATTTTAAAGCTAGAAACTTTTTTTTTAGTGAATGTATAGTCAAATACGGTGAAGCGGAAGGCAATAAGATATGGAACGCTATTAACAATGTGTTCGACGTACTCCCTCTGGCAGCCGTGGTGGATGATAAAGTACGTAACTAACAAACAGATTATCTTTAGCATTAGACTAAAAAAAAATAGGTATATAATATTATTAATATTAATTATTAATTTTGAGCAGGTATTCTGTTGTCACGGCGGCATTCCCCCGCCGTGGGTGTGCCCACTCATTACGGCCATCGATAAAGTGCCCGTGCCACTGGCCAAGCCGGCCGAACAAAGCTCCATAGCTTGGGAATTGCTTTGGAATGATCCTATCAAGTTAGTATGCAACCGATTATCGCTTACGCTTGTTCTATACCTAACTGGCACAGTCCACAGGTACGATTATGACGATCTTGACGTCATCTGCTGTTTGACAATGTTTCATGTGCAACCTATCAACCAAACCATGGTGATCTGAGCTGTGCTATTTGAACCAGATCAAACAAATTGACGGCAACTCTCCAACTGGAGCTGGCTTCCAACGAGGGCTTCGCGGCGAACACGAAGCGCGGCACGGGGCACGTGTTCGACCAGACGGCGCTGGACCGCTTCCTGCTCGCCAACCAACTGTCGCACGTCGTGCGCGCGCACGAACTGCACCAGAACGGCTTCATGGTACACGACACCCCTCTACAGTTCGCGCCAAACTTATTGTCCGGGTTGAAGTTGGCGTTAGCTAACTTTAAGAAAAATATTGGATTAAAATAATTTATAACGACAGATTACGACTTGAGCTTTCGTTTTTATTTATTACAATCTAATATTTTTCTTTCTCCAATTTTTACGGCCGGGTTAAAGTTAGCTAACGCCAACTTCAACCCGGACAATAAGTTTGGCGCGAACTGTACATATCTACCTTTCTCACCAATCTTTTTGTGCGGGTTGAAGTTGGCTCGCGTCAACTTCAGGCCGGACAAGGCTCTTCGGCCGCATTTCATAAACCAAAAAGGTCTATGGAAAAATGCAGATTTTATCATTTTTAAAAATTATGTAGGTAAATTAAAAATATATTTTTTACCATCAGTGCCAACTACGGGGTCGCCTAATATCAGTGTTTTCCTCTTACCACTACTGCGGCGGTACCAACGATTCTGGCGTGGCGTTGCTCGAAGGTGGAAAATTGAGGCTAATGCGAGTTAATGCTGACTGACAATAAGGTATCAAAATTGTGTTTTAATTTGAAATGTGTTGTTGTTTTAATAAAAATCGTGTCTTGTATAGTAAGAGGTTAAAAGAACGCAGTTAATAAAAATGAAATTACAGAATAATTTAATTTCTTTTATTTATTATTCCATCACTTAAAAAACTTCGAATAACCTTTGTAGGGGAAACAAAATGTCTAATTTATAATTATGAATTAAGTTATTTTAACTTAACTATTTTTTATTATACAGAGAGATACTTAACGCTAAGACTAAAGATTTGATGTCCATGACAAAAAGACGAAAAATTAAAATATGCTTGATTAAATTCCAAAACTCGAAACTAAGGCGGTCCGCTACGGTAAGCGGGGTATATACGGGCGTATGCCTATATCTCAATAAATAAAGCCGCGTACAGAAAACGTGTCGTGTAGGTACTCTCGACAACGTTGTGGCGCGGGCACACACGCTCATGGAGTCTTTCGAATTAGTTCCGTATTTTAGAATTTGCAGTTAAACAGTAACAAAATTAAGCATTTTCTAAGCAAAAAGCTTACACAGGAATGAAACATTTTCCAATTTTATACTTACTATTATCCAAAATGTCCTTATTCTTTGTTCTAATTCACGAAGTCCTCTAATAACATGGACATACGATTCAAATTGCAATTATTTAAGTGATTTCGTGAAAAGGAACAATGTTTTGTTTATATCACTTGGCACTTGGCTGACACATTATCCTGAATAAGCAGTGCCAAGTTAACAATTGATAATATCGTCGTTAAACGTCGCAGCAACACTTCAAATCACACGTCACACTTGAAACTTATCATTAACATTAATATCTACACGACTCATACATCCTCATACATGCTTCATATCGTATACATCTTAAATTGAAATCATTCGTTCACACATTATCACAAAGTTATTATAAGATAGCCTTTGTTCTCGCAGTTCTCCTGTCTTTTTGTCATGGACTTTTAAATTATATTACCACGAGGATTAGTGACCTGACAAGCACGTAACAGTCTTGTGGCTGCCATGAGACTTCTTAACTGTCTTGATTAACATTAGGTACTGTTTAAGTGAAAACAGGAATAATATAAAGGTTGCATATGTATAGTTTTTGGTGGAGCAATCGCCACTGTTCTCTAAAATCTGCTTTCTGTTTGGCTTCGATTCCTGATTTTGCCTTCACCTGTCCTATAAAACAAGTAGTATGAACATAGCTCGAAAAATTCCGAGCAGAGGTTGAGCGAGCGATGTATGTTATCAAGAAGTCGTTCTAATAAAAATGTAGCAGTAAAAATGTTTATAATTTCCTATTTTTTTTATTCTCGAAGCCGGGATGTGGCGTCAGTAAGATGTCTCGTGGTTTCATGCTACGCCTACTGATAAACACTCCAACAGTACCCAACGACTGTCAAATTTGTATTAAAAAAATCTATTAGTAAGTGAAAGTTCTAATACTTATATCAGATTCTTACATTAAGTGGGAATGGAAGAAATTGTTATGTACATAATTATTATCAAGCGAAATCTTGTTTTCTCTGTTTTACGTAGGACGAGTTTATTGCATTACTGAAAAGATATTTATGGAGGTTGTGTCATCTAATGTGAGGTGTTACAGAAAATTTACTAGAATTCCTACATTTCTGTCTCCAAAGATGATGATAAGTACGTATTATGAGATGTTACAGATGAAGATGATTTTATGTATAAACTCAGATATTAATATAACCAGCTTCTAAAATACCTATACAATTTTCAAGACAATATGTCCAATTTTGTTGAAACTTTCCAAACTTTAGTGATACATTTAATTTAAATATTAATTCCTAGCTTTGTATCTCTTTAGATCTATGAAATTATTAAATGAACAATGTATTTATACTCTTTAGTTATTAACATTATAAATATTTTATAACTAGGTTTTAGTGGTGGAGATTTAGAATTGTGAAAATGCTTCGACATTATTTTATGATACTTTCTTTATTATTTATTTCAGATCCTATGAAATTAAGTGACTGCTTTGTAGCTTTACATTATATATTTATAAGTAAACCACTGACCACTCACATTTTCATCATTAACAATATAAAACATATATGATAGTGGTCTCAATATTATTACATTTCTTATGCATTATTTATTGTTAATTGTGGAACATTGAAAGTTAATGACACTATATACAAATAATATCTCTAGACATAGCCACGTCGGTGAAAAGAAAAGGAAGGGATAATTATTAACTATACACGAGTCAAATGAAGAGTAATTGTTCTAGGTTTTGACATATTAGCCGATCCACAAGACACCATCTTAATCTTGCAGTGTGTTTACACAAATAAAGTTAGTACCAAATGGATGGTGTAGTAGATGTCAAATTTAAAGTTTGCGCGAAAGTTGGTGCTTATTTGTGATTTGTATACCTAAACGCACTGAGAAAATATTTTAGAAAATATAATTAGATTTACTAATTGTTTTAAAAAGGTTCTGCCTTGTAAATTAAATCAAAAGAATATTGGAAACGTGATATTGGTGATATGGTGATAATTTTTTCTTATAGCAGAAAGTGTTGCTTCTAACTAATACGAAAAAAACGTCTACATCTACATATTTCTTCCATTTTACAGCATTTACACCTCTGTCGTCAACATTTAATGAATTGCATGCGCCGGGTGGAAGACGGAACTCATACCAACTTAATATTGTGTCATGTGGACCAGCCAGGTATTGAAACGATTAACAATGAACAAGTATAAATAAATGAAATAGATCACTAAGGTGTTAGAGGTTTAGGTGTGTACGAGTGCAGGTGTACCTATAGCAGCAGCCGTCCCTGCAGGATCTCGAGCGCGGCCTTGCGGCGCAGGTAGGGCATGTGCGCCTGCGAGAACGAGTACGCGGCGCCGCGCGACGAGAACTCCGCGAACGTGCACGCGAACATGCCGCAGTCCGACCCGTTCATCTGCTGCGGGATGTCCTGCAACAACGACGCCACTACATTACTCGTCTGCCTGCCTGTGAAAGCTGAGCTTGCTCAGCAAATCCAAATATTTTATTTCAATTAGACCATAAATATGTAGATACTTTTGAAAAGTCTAACTAGTTGCACGGTTCCAAAAATGGGATTTATGGAGAACAGCCAGCAAGAAACTCCCTAGTCACTCCTTTAAAAAAATGGTATATAGCAATAATACTTAGATTGTCAGTATATTACCGTATTATACATTAATTATATTTTTAATTGTTTTTTTCCTGTACCATGAATGCCTTTAAAAAAACAAACTCTCAATATAATAACCAAGCACCCAGATCTCGAACGACTGTAGACCACACAAATATTAATGACGTAGCTAGAGGTAGCTGTTCAGGTGGATCCTGGGCACAGAAGCTGCCCGCAAAATGTCTCAAATTGCTATAACCATCCCATTTGTATTATTGGGGGGCAAAAACTCACCTTGAGGCACTCGGTCTTCCAGCCACTGTCGTCGAAGGGCGCGCCCTTCTTATCCTGGTGTTCATCGCGCAGGTACTGCAGCAGCGCGTCCAGACACTTGTGGTTGCGGCCGCCCATGCTGTCCAGGTAGTGGATGTTGCGCGCGCGGAAGTCCACCAGGCTGACGCACCAGTGCACGCCCAGGTGGACCGGCACCACCATCAGGTCGTGCGCGAATATGTCTACCTACAAACATTGTTTAACACACATTCAATTACGGTCCAGGATATGCGTCATACACTCTCGCCTTTTCCCACAGAGGTAGGCTGAAACCACAGACTACCACTCTGGGACTCCTGCATACTTCTACATTCATATATTTTGTCATACACATGCGATAGTTGCGAGTATGCACCTGACCTTTTTAAACAGGAGATATTCGACTTATAATAAACTAGCTTCCCGCCAGCGGCTTCGCCCGCGTGGTCTTATAATTTTTTCCCCGTTTTTGCTACATTTTTCATTACTACTCCGCTCCTATTAGTCGTAGCGTGATGATATATAGCCTATGTTACTCGGGGATAATGTAGCTTTCCAAAGGTGAAAGAATTTTAGAAATCGGTCCAGTAGTTTCGGAGCCTATTCATTACAAACAAACAAACAAATCTTTCCTCTTTATAATATTAGTATAGAAGTATAGATATAGATAATAAATATTCTGGGACATTTTACACAGTCCCAAACTAAGTACTATGTACTATGGGTACTAGACAATGGATACAATACTTATATACTTTTTTCTTTGTAAATATATACTTATAATATATAAGAAACACCCAGACAAACACAAACACTTAAGTTCATCACATAAATGTGTGTCCTGTGGGAATCGAACCCACAACCTCCTACCTAAATTATTTTTATTAACTGTACACATTATTATTGTTACAATATTCAATTATTTTTGACGACGTCTGTAGTCTAGTGGTTCGAGTACTGGAATGCTAATCACGAGGTCGTGGATTCGATTCCCACAGTAAATATGTGATGCACATAAGTGTTTGTGTATGCTTGGTGGTTCCTATGTATTCTCAGTATGTATTTAAAAAAAAAGTTTATAAGTTTTATATACATTGTCTAGTACCCATAGAACAAGGTCTGCGTAGTTTGGGACCATATAAAATGTTCCCAAATATTTATTTACCACAAGGTTGACCACTCTCTCAAACATCAAGTCAAATAAATGTCCCGCAAGTTGCTAAAATGGGCTGGAACCTTGCCTACTTAACCTCGTACTACCTAGTTAAGCGCCGTACTAGCCGGCTAGTGGTGCTAACGCGTACTGAGAGCGGTTAAGTCATTTTTACGTAACCAAGATGGCACCAGGCACATCATTCGTTGAGCTTATAATTTTTATAAGAATATAAAATATCACCTTTCGCGTCCACCTTCTAAGACCAGCCTGCCCACCTTGCATGAGCTTTGGGTAGAAGAAGGTATTTGTAGCGTACACCTTTGGCAACTCCTTCCGCTCCTCACTCCTTTGCATTAGGAGGTTCATGTAGAAGTTAATCACTTCATCATTTAGCCAGTTGAGACCCGAGAGAGTTTGCAGGTCCCGCCTACAAGATAAAGTAATCTATGTTAAGAGAAACTACATAAGAAGAAGTAACTTTGTGTAAGCTGGAAGTATGTGTGATAAATGATAAATTATAATTATGTCTTGTAGAACTTCAACAAACTAACCTGGTTATCCTCAAATTGAATTTCTCTACAAGCAATTGTGTGGGTGGTCCTGGCCCAAGAGCTCTATTTACAAGTTTCTCCTGTTCTGGGGTCAAGGCAGGTAGCTCAACTGTGGGCTGTGGTTCCTCATACAAGCTCTCTGGTATACTCAGCTCATACTTCAGCTTGTGCTCCAAGTGAGCTATCTTTTGTTCACTATTAACTTTTGAAATGATGTCAGACTCTCGACGGGCATCTTTTATTTTCTCCTGTAAATCTTTTCCCTTCTTTTTATATCTAGATTTTAAATCTAACAGCCAATCCTGTGAGGTGATAGCCTTGTCTCTGTATGAGTCTTTCAGTGTGTTTATAGGTTCTATCTTCACAGAAGATGTAGTGGATGACTCTGATGGGACTATCTCAACTTCAGAATCTGATGAATTTATTGAAGCAACAGTGATGGGGTCATACTCTTTTGATGCATCATTATCTCTGTCAGCAAGCAGTCCTTTTTCCACTAATTTGATTTCATTTAATGCATTTCTTTGTGTTCTCTGTGTCAGTCTGAACGATGCTGCATCCTCCGCAAGATTGATGATGTCATCAGGTTTACCTTTATTTGTTTTCATTGAAACTTGTCGAATAAGTTCTTGATAATTTCTTTTCTCATCTAAATTGAATACTTGTGATAGTGTTGATCTTCCTTTGCCATTGAGAGGAAAGAATCTACTCTTAGAATATGTTGAGAGATTGGATGATGAAGCTTTAGGTGCTTGCATCCATCTTGGTAAGGGTGTGGGTGCTTTCTTGTATGACTTGGTGATGCCTTGTATTTTAGGGGATAAATTTAGCATGGCTCGTTCATTTGGTCTCTGAGTTAATTTATAATACACAGGTTCCTCTTCGGCTGCATCTATGAGATCATGGCTGTTTTTTGAGAGGAAGTACTTGTAAGGTCTAGTGGGGGGTGGTGTGGTGACCTTCTTCACAAAGATCACATCATCTTCCTGCTGGTTTAGATCATTGTCTTCATCATCATCCAGGTCTATGTATACTTTTGTTGGCTTTTTTGATGATTTTGTTTTTTCTGGTTTTGTTTCTACCCATTGCACCTAAAATTCAGAGGAACATTAAAAACATTTAATGCTGCTGCACTATACAACTTGCTGACAGTAATTTGTATCCAAGTCTGTCTATTCAATAGTGCAATAATAACACAGATGTTCAGTATTTAATTCATATGAAGAAAACTTACCTGTTATCAATGTGAAAGTAACTCTGTTGGTTACCTCTTCACAACAGATTTCAGAGGCTACCTTATGTTTTAAAAACATCTTTGGGATGCAATAATGAAACCACAGCTACAGCTACTTTAATATAAGTTTTAATACTCATATAGGTTGCGTCTGAATACATTTGTTTATTTATTTTAATTATAGCTTTATATGTCCACACATTTTTAGTATTGATTATTTTTTGTACTAAATCCTAATAGGTTGTTGTTTCGGTGTAAAAGCCCTTCGAGTAAAAGCTGCATTGTTTTTGGCAGTGTTCATCCAATCTTTCCAAATACATTTGTTGGACCACATCACATCAATTGTGTTTTTAGAATTTTATTTATATTTCATTTTTCACTAATAATAAAACCATGGAAAGGTTGAATAGTTCACTCCAGTGTTTGATACTCACCTCTGGTTCATCATTTTCATCATCCAACACAGCATGCATGACAGGTCTGACTGGGGTATGTATTCTAGGTTTTCTCAAAGGTGATGATGGCCCATTTTGTGACAAGCCCACAAGTTTGATGGGTACAGTTCTCACTCTGCTCTTACTAGAGGATGTAATAGGGGTGGATGTGCTGGGCTGACCTTCTAGTTGTATTGGAATATACCTAACATTTTTACTAGGCTTCTCTTCTTTATCCCAGCCATCTACAAAGATATGAGTATGTAGTATCGACAACATCCATAGTGTTGTCATTAATGTAAGGTATTATTGACAAATTTATGAAACAAAAATGATAAATGTTGGCAAAGTACATGTAGCAAAGTATGTACATGTAACTGTGTACCAAAAGTTACATTAGGTTACTTAGAAATAATAACTCGCTTAGATCCATAAAGTTATACCATTAGTTGCCATCATGCCTGGGAAGTTAGTTCTGTTCAAAGACTTGAGCCTTTTGAGGGTTGGGGGTTCATCGTCGGACGAGTAATCGTCGCTGTGTCTGCAAAACAATAAAAACGTGTACATCTTTGTATCATATTGCTTAGAGAACTCATTATCAGGATAACCTACTTCCAAAATCTAGAGGCAACTTTCAGCGGCACTGTAAACATTTTGTGCCTTCTCTTTATACAATAGATTAATTTACAGCGAGTTTACCGCCTAAGCTAGTGGTGTAAACATGTAATGTCATACCTGTCGCGCTTCTTGACGCTTCTTGTCGGTGCAGTTGGAATTTCATCACACCAACCTAAAAGACTGCGGACGTAAGCCACTAAGGACTTCATTTTAAATAAAATATGTTTCCATCACCTAAACTATTTGCCTTTTCTAAAGAAAAATGCTAAAAACGACCTCAAATTCGCACTGTTCACACAGACAACTGTACAGCACCATAGACAATTACTTGCATTTTTTTATTTTTTATAACAGATAAACAGACAGAATACTAGTGATGTTAGATTTCAGGATGAATAGTAACTTGTCTATGGATATAATTACAAAAAAATCGGAATACTTGCAAAATAAATAATAGAGAGAATCTACGAAAGTTAAAAACTTTTTAAAGAAATTAAGAGTTATTTTTATGCAAGATAGATATGAAGGGTTGAAGTTAGTGCGTGCCAACTACAGGCCAGACAAAAAAATTGGCAAGAACTATAGGTACAGGTGTCACCTTGGCCACCTTAGTGTGATTTTAGTTAGTGAGTAAGAATCCCACATTCCCCTATTTAATTTTAATCACCAAAGACTTTTGCCAACTTTAACCCGGACAATAAGTTTGGCGAGAACTGTAAGTATCAACTGTGAACTGTGATCTCAAGGTCCAAGTTAGTCTAAGGCTGATATTCAGAAATGAGACTCAACATGAACTTTCGTTAGTTTATGCCGAGTATCATCTCTGAATAATAGCCTTTTTTTTTGTCTAATATTTTTCTTTCTCTGATTTTTACGGCCGGGTTAAAGTTGGCACGAGCTAACACGGACAATAAGTTTGGCGAGAACTGTACTCCTAGTCCTGTGAGTCCTGACTCCTGTCTGTGTCATTGTCAGTGTCAAAACAAAACTACACAATTCACTAGAGGTGGGTAACTCATCAAAAATACGCGAGCTGCAGATCAGCTCATGACTCAGGCGAGTGAGCTGATTCAATGAATCAGCTCGCAGATCAGCTCAGTTTGTACCTGTACATGTATATGATTCTACTACGAGCCGCGAGCCGAATTGAGCTGAGAGCCGAATTGAGCCGAATCGAGCCGACTGAGCTACGGCAGTTGACAGTTCGTTTAACTCTGACGAGCCGCGCGACTAGAGATTTTCAATATACTCGATGTATTCCGATACATCGGTTTAATCGAAGTTTTGACAAATATTTATTTGACAATATATCGATGTATTTAGTTATAGAAACATCGAATCTTTGATGTTTTATTTTTTATCGGATCTATTTAAAAAAACTTGGTCTGATTAATAATTATAATAAAAATGAAATTAAAATTTAACAGTACTGATGATATTTATGATACGATATATTTATTTATGATAATAAATAGAGATTTTAATACTTTAATTTAATAGACAAAAAAAATCCAGAGCTTTTTGAGTTAAAAATCAATAAAACGTTTCAGAACGAATGACTCGTTCAAAAACTTACTTTCTGGACTCATTGACTGTCACTGAACAAGCCTCAAGTAGATCAGAATCACAGATCAACTCAATTGACTCATCTGTCTGTGGAGGGATTCAAGGATTCAAGGGAGCTGAATTGAGCCGCGCGAGCTAGTCATTTCGTTGCTGAGCTGTAGCTCAACGGCTCAGACCCGTGCGATCTGATTCATTGAGCTGACTCAGAGCTGAGTTACACACCATTACAATTCACGACCCACCGCAGGCTTGTTTACAACAATTATTTACACTACACCTATTCAAACCTATTCCGTAAAAATGTATGTTGTTGTGTAATTCAGTTTATTAACGTTTACTTTTTATGAGACATTCCGTTTATTCTACATTACATTCTAAAAGTTTACAAGTTGCAGTATATAAAATGTTGCAACCAGTAATGCATATTTTAAAACAGAAAGATATAGTTTTAGCCAGTGGGTCACCAAGACGGAAAGAATTAATTGAAAATATTGTAAGTGAAGCAATGACATGTTATTGTAGAGTACAGCTATATTTAAAATTGATTGTGTTTATGATGTAAGTCATGTAACCTATATGAACACTTTCAGTTTACTGGTTTACGTTTCAGGGGCTCAAGGTTCGTCTATGCCCGTCATTGTTTGAAGAAAATCTTGATCCAAAGAGTTTTAACAGCTTTTCAAAGTTTGTAGAGGAAACAGCGGTGCAGAAAGTGTTGGAAGTGGAGCAACGGTTGATATCGGAGAGAAATAAACCAGATGTGATTATAGGTGCAGATACCATGGTTACATTGGGTAATGAGATGTTTGGGAAACCTACATCTGAAGCAGAGGCATTTCAAATGCTGTCACGGTGATTATTATTTTAACTGTTTTTTTTCTAGCCAGTTTGTCCCACAAAAACCTACTATAGATATTTAATTTGTAGACAGAAATATAATGCAATTAATTTCAGATAAGGTTTCACAGTTTTTCGTGTAGATGTTTTATCAATTGAAACCTTTTCAATTTGTAAAATACTCATGAAAATTTGTTAAAAATAATTATGACTATTATATTATTTTTTTATTGGACAGAGCCATAAAATAGATCTCATGTAAGAAGTCTCTGAATGAAAAAAAAAACAGATTACACAAAACTACCACTTAAAGAAATACTGAAATTACAAACATTAATTATTGTGTGAATAGGTTTGACTAGAATATATATGTATTATTTATTAATTACATTTACAGCCTATCGGGTAGAGGTCACACCGTATACACTGGTGTGGTTGTGAAGACACTTGATAATATTGTCAAATTTACTGAAAAAACTGATGTTTTCTTTGGTAAATTGGATGAGCAGCAGATAAAAGGCTATATTGCTACGGGAGAACCTATGTAAGTAAAAAAAAAATGCTGCATGGAGAATGATGTATCGAGCATATATACATGTTATTTTACTGTAGTACTCACTATGTACTGTGTACACAATATGTATTCACTGAAGAGTTAGGTTAGGTGTACTAATGCACACTCAAATTGCCTCTTCATTTAGGTTTCATGTAATAAGGGGCAACCCTAATGCATAAACCTAAACCCTGAGCTGCTACTGAGAATTCTATAGAAAACAACACTTCTTAAACTGGAAATCAAACCCAGCATCTCTAACATAGTAGGACCACTAAGCTAAATGGGAGTGGAGTAGCAAAAAAAAAAGATATGAAATAAATAAACAATAATAATTTAAGGTTAAACAACACTTGTTTCTTGTTATCATTGTATAATAAAGTCCAGAGTTACAACCCTAATAAACACTCCTCTATTAGAGGATATTGTTTTTTTTTTTATAATCTAGATGGTCAAACTAAGAAATTTTCATTGCCTATATTTCCAGGGACAAAGCTGGTGGTTATGGCATTCAGGGTGTAGGAGGCACATTTGTGGAGCGAGTGGAAGGCGATTACTTCACTGTGGTTGGTCTGCCCCTGTTCAGACTGTGCTCAGTTTTATATGACATGTTTAAACATCAAGTATGATGGCAATTTATTTTTATTAGTTCAATCAATTTTACTTGACCAGGTAACATAGTTTTGCTATGGAAGAATTTTTTTAGTGTACCTTGGTTATGTAATGTTATTTCAGTACAAACATTCGTAAATAAATATACCATATTATTTGAAACATTTGTCATTTGGAGAACCTTAAAATAAAAATATTTTATGGTATTTAACCATACATCAAGATTTAAAGCAATACTTATCTTACTGTTTGTAATTTTTATTTTTTAGTTATTTGTATAGATTACAGGATTTCCTATCCATTAATGAAATATCGATAAAATAAGACGTTTTTCTGCTTACTTTTTTTTATGAAAAATGATTATGGTATCTTAGAAATAGTGTGGTTAGAACAAGACTAGGCTGCTAATTCATTATTTAAGAGATTTAAGTTTTAATATTATATGTAAGATATAAAACTTATTTTTAATAGTCTAATCAAATAAATAAATATGTTATAGGGCTAGAATTTTTATGCAGGCTTCTGTCAATATAGTATATATACTATACCTAGTAACAAAATAGAAATACCAATCTAGTAAGCAAGTCTATTGATTGTCATTGAAAATGGTTACCTTTTTGACAGATAAGATTTATATAAGTAATAAAGTATTTAAATTGTGACTTACCCAAAGATTAAGATAGTATAGTACTGGTAGTACCTAGTACAGTAGTATTTACCCAACAATCGTGTAACAACCTCTTAGTTTATATCAAAAGCATTGTTTGTTTCATCAGCTGTGATTATTGTAAGTGATAATAAATTACAGACTAATAACTAGTTTTGTATACGAAAATTAAACTGGACCAGAGACATTCAAATACGTCAGAGCGTAACCTACTAAACCTTGTCTCTAGTAGATAACTAATTAGTTTTTCTATAGTGTCATTTAAGTTAAGGTTAGCCTGGCAAAGAGTGAAACAAATCAAATTGAGAACAATTATTACTTATATAGAAAATAAACCGTATTAAAAATCCTCTCCTAAACTATCTGGCATTGATAAGTAAAAATGTACTTTGTCTAGAATTAGATGTATTAAGGCTGAGATTCAGAGAAGAGACTCAGCATGAACTTACGCTTCTGTATGTCAAATTGTAATACAAATTTGACATACGGAAGCCTTACTTTACGCTGAGCGTCGTCTCTGAATGTTAGCCTAAGGCTAATATTCAGAAACGAGACTCAACATGAACTTATGCTTCCATATGTCAAATTTGTATGACAATTTGACATACGGAAGCGTAAGTTCATGCCGAGTCTCTTCTCTGAATCTCAGCCTGAATGCCTTTGGTCAAGTACGGAATTGTTGTGACATAGTTTTTAATTTAATTAATTTTGTAATTGGAAACAGCTAGTCGTCATATTGCTGTTATGTTACAAAAATATAAATGTTACTGTTGATTTATTAAATAAAGAAATGTTTGTTTTTATTAAATCAAAACTTTAATTACTTAAAACGGTAAAAGTGGTATTTCTTATACCACTTAGGATTACCATAACCATTTATTTATTTTATTTATACCACTTGTAGGATCAGAATTGATTGACATGAATAAAATTATGTGATTAAAAGTAGTCAATCCCTATCGTAGCCATGCCTATCTGTTCTCCTATCATTGTCAGTAATATTATAATATTATTTTCTGCCCGAATGAAGCTAAACTCTTTATTCTACATTTTTTTCAAGATATCTCATAGACCACAATGTATTATTACATACATAGATACATATAATAATACACGTTCAATCATCCGTTAGGCGTTAGATAATATAAGTATTTATGAAATGGACTAGCTAGACCAAAGTCCTAATAGTCTAGATTAAGAGGCGGCTTTATGTTTTTATCGTGTTCAATATAATTAGTCACGAACGGTTCATCATTAATTGTTTTGATCCTCTAGTTACTTATAATGCCTTCAGACATGTTTTGCGCGTTAACAGATTTTACGGCGAATCTTTTATTAGTATTTTCTACAAACATTGTAATTAATTTTTAAATTTACGATCTAACGGGAATTGAAAACGTAGCCTATGAAATTGTGTGATCGTGCCCCGTAGTGGTAACATAGCAACACGCCTGTATTACCCGAACAAAGGATATAGGCAGAGGCACGGGTGGGCAGAGGCGTACTAATGTACGGTAAGTTCCGCTACTGAGAATTAGAAAAAGACAATAACACTTCTGCTCGACTTGGGAATTGAACCCGGGACCTTGAGCTTAGCAGTCCCGTATACTACCATTAAACTAATGGGGCAGTTCTTAATTTTTTTATGACAGCATATTTTACTTTCATTAGTTATTATTCTAGCTTTTAGTACTAGATGGCGCTGGCGTTCAATGACTAGGACCTCTGAAAAGAGACGCCGTTAAATCGCCAAAGATGTTTTCCAACGTTCTCCCCACAGAGTCTTCATTGATTTTTTCGATTTTTTTAATATTTTTTTGGCTATAGTAGTGTCACTGCACTGCTACCGCGTTGTCGGTCTATCGTGATTGCTACTCTACGAGTACCCCACCGCCATACAACTGGGATTTACAGGCTTAAAAAAGATTGCAAGATCCTTTCAGCCGTTTTCAGTGATGCGCTTACCAAAGAGTTCCAGCTTAATTTCTACCTACCTGTCGCCACCGTTACGAGGAATGCACCATTGACAGAAAACGTTTCAATAAAACAACTTGATTTTTAACGTGGTCGACAAACTGTTTTTCCGAGTTGCGGACACATACTATGGATCTGAATTTTATATAGGTATAAAGATACCTATCGACTGTAGGTACTGGGGTCTGGGAGTCTACCTACTTTATACAGACAATACCTAGTTGACTCTACCTTCTTGCCCAGTGGTGCGTGAGTCATGAGGCAGTGTGTACCGAGAAACTAATGACTACCGTTTGTTTGTCCGTTTCATTGAAGGTGTCACCTTCCATTGATCGATGAAACGATCGTGTTGCGGTAGGTACACCGAACAATAATGACCGTGTTCTCGTGTGAATCAGCTTGTATAACGTAGAACGTTACCAAGTATTGTCGTGTAGAGTAAACATAGATATTTTGTATGTTATAAACGCTTCCCGCCACGATGTTAGAAGATCCCAGGGGCTCTTCTGAAGGGGATGATGAATCTTGCTCAGAGACCTATGATCTTCTGTATAACGCAACTTAGTAACTTTTGTAGTGAAGAAATTTATAGTCTTAAATGAACCGAGTACCTATAGCTTTTAACGGAATTTGTTCACGACAAACCACATTAAACTAAGGTCTTCCTTCGTGCGTTTCCAATCCAGAAGACCTATCAGGGTATGATGGTTGTATCTAGTCTAGAGAGCGATCAAACTGAAGAAGAGTCTGAGGATTATAAACCGATCCTACCCTAAGGGTCGGTCCAGGAAGTAGTGTTGTACGAACTAAATGTTAGTTACCTCATGTGAGAGGCTTATTGTGACAATACCTCAATAATATTCTCGTACATTGACGTTGTTTCAAGCTCCATATTCATAGCACCCATAACTTATTCCCATAAAGGCGGAAACCCACCGGGGCGCACGCTGACCACGGCCACGTTTGCTGCGTGCGTTGTTTTGTTTGACAACATGGGTCTACGTTTCTACCGCAGCACACACTATACACGAATTTACACAGCGTGCATGGCATTGAGCTACGTGGGCGCCCGTACCCGAGCAAGCCACGCGTGTGCCAATGACGTCAATTCGTGCGTAGCGAAGCTTGACGCACGTGCGTAGTCTCTCCGTGCGTGGCGGTGGGTTTCCGCCTTAAAAGCCAGGTAGGTATTCAGGCTTAGGTAAACACTAGTGCCTGACAAGACAATACCGTCGTGGGCGCATAATTACGCAAGTAGCTAGGTACTTATTATTTTCCCGTCGTTCGTGTTCCTAGTTTATTAGCTGCTTTCCGTGTATCTACGCCATTGTGTCGCTACTCGCGATGTTCTCGTTTCGATTGCCGTCATAATGCATGGGAACGCGAAACTTTGTTACGTATCGAATATTAGAGATGTTTCTTTCTCGATATCAATAGATTATCGTATAATGGAATTCTAAAATTCATGTGGGATACGATTTCCTCTATTATATCGATTTACTTAACTACTACAATGAATGCTTAAAATATCTCAGACTACTCTATGCAATAAGTTTTATTAAAATTAAAAATATTTTTCATACCTATTACCTATTTTTTTTTTATGTAATCACATGGTTTATAGCTGCGTATTATATCTAAATAAAAATAAAAATGTTGGTTCGTGTCGATAATATATATTCTCGTCAAGCATCTCTGCATCTCTAGCCTCATCATTACTTTTTTTGACAGTGTGCGGAAAAAAGGTGCTTGTGCGTGTTTAAAAAAAACTATTGTGCTCTGTGGGAACTAGAGATTTACCACCTGTGCAAGTGTTTAGTTAGCGCGCATAATTATTTTGAATTTCGAAGTTTTGATTAATATATTATATTTTAAATAAGTTGAATTATAATTTTATTCTGTTTTTTATTTATTTTTAGTTTCTTTTGTCGTTTGACCCCGTAAGTTTATGATAACCTAAAGTAAAGTAAACCTAAGTATTGTACCTACCCCAATAATTTCGAAGTCCTACCCACAACTTAAAAAAATATGTTTGTTAAATATCTGTGGTAATGTGGTTTCACTGTAGTCTACATTGTGGATACGGTATAAATTAATTATTAGCAATAATATCAAGATGGTGAGTGTCGGTGTGTGTTATTTCTGTTTTTAATACAACTTAGATACTTACCTATTTACCAACCTACCTAAAGTACCTACTTATATTTAAAATTTATATATCGAAAAGTATTCGTGTTGTTAGATGCCTGGATCTATTGGGTAAGTGAAAAATATAATAATATTTGTGCATAGGTAAGGGTAGTTATTCAAGACTGGGCAAACTATAAAGGTACCAGGACTTACCTATGCCATCTCACATTTATTAGCGGTACAAGTTCATGTCGCCTATTCATTAAAAAGGAGTGGAGGGTCGAACGATTCAATTGTCTTTCTGCTGCTAATTGATTGTGACAAACCAATTCTGATTTTCAAGTCTCTTCCAACTTCCGAATTACAATAAAGCATTATTAAAAATCCAATAGGTACATCCGTAATCAAAAAAATCGGCGGGGGTGTGGGAATCGCAGACAGATGCGCATACGCACCGGATCTGCGGCATGTGGCACACAATGCTCTCACCGAAATAGAAAGGTACCAGAAGCTTCACTGTATAATGTTATAATAATTATGTAGAGGTAACTACGTCGATCATGCACTTCAATACATACCTACTTACTAAATTATGAGTAGGTATTTAGCTTGTGAAAAATTTAGTCGATTTTACACCTGTTGTTGTGAGTAGATAATCATCACCACTCATGGTCATCCGCAACACCAGAGGGTGACTGAAACTTCACCCCTGTTTGAATATAGCTTGGACCAAACCTGAAATCGCGAAAACCATACACTTGTGCTTATACAAGTGTGCGATTGTGATGTGAATTGAATTGATTTTAGGTGTCACAAGTAGTTAGGACTTAGCCTTCTGACAATTTTTATTTTATGTTAAAAACCTAAGATAATGGTGTTCATCTGTCTTGGACTCTTCGACTATTCCCCGACTTCACTCTTAGAGTAGGAAGGATTTCATTAATTTAATTGGGATATTTATTATATTAGCTTTGGCTGGTGTTTACATTAGGATGCTGGTAATTTCTTCTTCGATTCCCACAGTCTTCGTCTGAGTCAATTTCAACTTTCGGTATTATTCCACCATCAAGATTTTTCTTTGTAATTGAAACCTTAAAAATATATTGGACACCGTATACAATACACGGCAAGTTGGCATTCTTTGTGATCTGGTTATTCTGCTTGGTGCAGATGGAAAGTAAGTATCCCGTCAGCGAGCTTCGGGCCTCTACGTGCACGAAACAGTCCTCTCCGGTAGAGAGGCAATGAATTAATGAATGTTCTACAATCTACTTACATCATCATCATTAACCCGTATTCGTCCACTGCTGGACGTAGGTAGGGTGTAGACCTTTTAGTGGACGCCACAGACTACAACCTTTCCGCTCTGTCACTCTCTTCTCTAATTTTACAACATGCTAGCATATAATTATACCTAAGACTATCCGATTACAAGGGTCATGGAGATCAAGATCGTCACTTTTTACGGCAGCAGCAGGTTCCTAAGTACGAGAGAGGCTCCACGGCAAGGTTGGCAAGGTATTTGACATCTTCATCCCCGACCAGTTGATGTGAATACTCAGGTATTATAATTATTTACTTTTATTAAGTAATAAATTAATGCATGTTAATATTGAATTAAGTATTAATTTTATTTGTGTGCATGTGTGTACGATATACCTACTTAAGTTTTCAAAGGATCTAATTTAAAAAAAAAATGGAAATAAAACGTTGCGTTGTGTTTCGGTAGAACATTGTAGGTAACTGTTTACTTAAAGCGGAAAGCCAAAGTTCATTACAAAATTAGCCGTACGTTTAAATGTGTTTGTTTGTCGCTAACGTTCTCCGAAACAATGTTACCCCTTTGAAGGGCGGCTGTATCCGGCGCGCTCAGGCGGCTTCCGGCGCGAGAATAGACAATGTCAAGTTCGCAAGCGCGTGCGCAGCGGCGTGCGCCCTTGTAGTTGCGCGCTGTTTACTGTAAAACGAGCTTTTTCTGTTTTTGGAATTGTTAGGAATATTTTACTCTGCCCTGTGCCCGACGGTGTCGACAACGGACTCTTATAAAGGAGATGTGGCCACAATTATTTATATTTATGTGAAGTTGACCTATTTTCACCTTTACCGAACACACAATATTAGAATTATAAGTAGTAGTATTTTTGTAGCCAGAAGGCCTAAGGAGGCTTTCTCCTTCTACTGCAGTAAGTAAATTAAATCATGCGACACCCTCACCACAGTAATGTCAGGAATATAGCTTGACTGCAGAGGGGTATCCTACGTAGAAATTTTTATATTTTTTTTTCTCTTTATTTTATTTAGGAACTTTTGAACGCAGTTCATGCCAGTTCCATCATAACTTAATCTATGACTAATACAAAGTAATCATTATGTCTCTAATAATATTAAAGAAACTATACAAGTACCACTATTGTTATTATTAACTAAAGTGTAAATCATTTTTGACGAAGGTTGACAAAGGTTGGAGGCAAAAATGATTTACATTGGTATTTATATACCAATTCCTCGAAGAACCCTTGGTAATAATTGTTACTAGA
Organism: Acronicta psi; assembly: GCA_946251955.1. Taxonomy (NCBI): domain Eukaryota; kingdom Metazoa; phylum Arthropoda; class Insecta; order Lepidoptera; family Noctuidae; genus Acronicta; species Acronicta psi. The sequence continues at coordinate 16,134,276 of OX276470.1, read as the reverse complement.
TATACATTTGTATGACATGATAGTGTTTCGCAATACTATGAAGGGTTTTCGTTCGTCCCACGTCCATCGGTGGGCGATATTTAAGGCCATAAGTGAGCATGTGTTGATCATTGACCAATATCCTCGCCCACGAGTAGCCCTTAGCCCTAAATCCTGAGGCTAAAAAGTGAATTAATAATACCTAATTAGGTAATATTGAGTGGGAGGCAGTGTATGTTTTGTGTGTATAATTATCGGAATAATTTAAATTATTTGTAACTAGGTAGATACTCTGCGTGCCCACACTTTTTTTGGTTGTCCCGTTCGCTGCCGGAAACGATGTAGCATTAATTTTGCTAGTTATTTTTTGTGGAGTGGCAACAATAAACTTCTTATCATGTCAATGGTACAACAATTTTTGATGTGGTTTAATAATATGAGGACACCTTAATGTAGTCTGAGTGCATAATGATCATCCTTCGTGCAGGTATTTGGGGACAATGGAGAGATCAGCAGCAAGTGTGACGTGACAAGATGGCTCTGATTGCCACAGTCACATTGATCAAGTTAAGGATCCTCATTTGCACTGTTGCACATTGCAAAATAGTACTAACATTCAATTATGCGGCTTATCACGCTAATAAGAATAATTTATGTTTAAGCAATTACATTTACCTACTGCATTGATTCCTGAAACTGAAACTAGTATAGTTACTAATACTAATAATTATAATATTACCAATACCGAAAAATAATACAACACTACTAGAACTTTATACAAAATCAATTGTAGAATTAATGTAGAGAACTGAACCTTTCGCTTAGTTTGTTCGATCACTCACTTGGTCTACCGACTCTGTTTTATAATCTACCTTGTAAAAAAACCCTTACAAGCGGTTTTTACCCGACGACACGGCAAAAAGCCGAAGAAAGGGTTTTATATTAGGCAGTCTATGTATCTTCCTATTTACATATGTTCCACTACAGCGCCTAACGTACTCATCTGATTTTGATGAATGAGGTATCAATCGATTCGTAATTATGGTCCCGGTAACAATGGGTAGGTACATTTTACATAAACAAAATCAATACGACGAATGTTACATGCAAAAAAGAGCGAAATTTTTTAGGCGTAGGATATTATAAACCGGGATAAAACGTAGATATTGTGTGTGTTTTGCCTAAAAACCGCTTGTAATGTAAGCAATATTAATAATATGGTGCAATCACACCATCGCCCAACAGTAGGCGTAGCACCCACTTATGTCCCCGATACGGTAAAATAGACAAGTTTGTGATTTTGTACTTCCATTTTGGGAACTTTTGATATTTATTCCCGGTTTGGTCACCATACATTATAATTTATAGGTAGTTTAAGTTGCAATAAAACCGAAATTTATTATTATAAATTACGTAATCTAAAACTGTTTTTTGATAAACATGTAGACTTAGATTAAAATATATGTATATACGCCATGTAAGTTCTCCAATTGTGCTGTGTGTTGTACATGTTTGATTTGGAAAAACCTTGGTTAGTGTTTACACTGTTAATTACTTACACTAATCATACCATCACCAGGTATACCAGTTCTTCATAGTAGCTAACTTAAAAGAGATGCAACAGCTGGTTATGATATGGCCGCGTTGCCACAAAATTTCAAACGTACCTCAATAATCAATCTACCTAAATTGATATTAGTATCATACGTGTGGGATGCTCATCCAATCCTGCTATTGTCAGATTGCGTAATGTATCGATACAATACAATCGACAGGGCTCCAAAGGGCAGCCTCGAAGGCCGAGAGTAATGGAGACGGGGGCGTTGGTGCCACTTGTGGTCATGAGACCTATATGGCCATGTTTACTACAGAACGGGCTTGTTTACGATATGCCGGTTAATTGGCCGCAAGGCGACGGTGTTTAAAACATTAAAACGTCTCATGCGAGGTATATGTGAATTTAATTAATTTAAGCTGGAGGTCTTTATGTGTTATCGGGATTGATGAAATTGTCAGTAGCAGCTCGGAGTCTGGATTCGTGCCCGGTTTAGAGCAATAGGTTCGCAACACCGAAACAAACTTAGTCATTGTAATACAAAGACACACGGACGCTTCCGTGTGTCTGTACAAGTTTAGCGTCGTCTCTGAATATTAGCCTAAGAGAATCATGGTCTCTTTTGAAATCCAGACTCCAGGTCTAGCATTGACCAGTCCTTGCTGACGGCGCGCAACCATTGTGTGTAGCTTCACCGATTTCACAATAATCTCGAGAGCTCAATAATAAAATACGAGTATGATTATCTACACTAGGAAGACCTGTCAGACCTGATTAAGTTTTTATCTGAGCTTTAGCATCAATAAACAACTGTTTCGCGTCGCGTTACGTTCCATGTAAGCGCGAGTGTGGGAGCGGTGTCGGGTTCGACTCCCGCGCCGCACAATCGCCACAGATATTGCTCAACCGATACTAACGGTAGTAACTGTAGCGTTATGGGTGTTATCAGGCGAATTATATCATCTTTAATTAGGTAGTATGTGCTGGGGTTGATGATTATGTAATCCACTAGGCAAATGGTTTTGTCCAATATTTGATAAATTTGAAATTTTTTTATAACTAAGTTGGTATATCGTTATTCTTGTATTAATGTTGATAAAGTCATAAGTACATGTCATCCAATCTCTTTGGTCAAAGTGACTTTAGACAAAAAGATATGACAAGTGGCCATCCTTTACTTCAGTAGGTACATAGTTACGTTCGCTGTAAATTAATATTGTTATGTAAGATGATTAAAGGTACAAATAATTTTCTATTATGATTTAATATTTTATTTATTTCGAAGGATTTATCAAAATGTTGTACCAACATTTTAAAGATGAACCTCATAAACCATGTGCTTATTTTCCACTGATATTTTTTGTCTCTGTCATTATTGTATAAACACCGTTACCATTTCTGAACTCCATATGTGTATACTCCATGATATATTGTTCTGACTCCGTGTCTATAAGTGGCGTGCGTTGGTTTTGCCTACCAGCTTTGTCTAATTAATGATGAGGTACACAAAAACCGTGGGATATGCACGCTATGTATAACATAGTTGCACGATATATTAGCGGTATTCTAGTTTAGATTAGATTACGAACAAGAAGGTATTTTAATCAATTTTTTCTCGGGACTCGGGTTTGCTGTCGTAACTGAATATCTTTTCACCACGGCATCGCGGTAGGTTGATAGGAGATCAATCAATCAGTTAGGTTTCTTCCTTATTTTTAGGTCAATAGAATAAAATGTTCTTTCTCTTGATTTTCACGTAAACACATGTCATTGTAACGGTTTACTTTTGTTTCGGGGTCGATAATAACTGGCAACCCACCTTCGGATAACTTAATTTGTTCAATCTCATTACCACTGAACATTACCCTACTTAGCGGAGCTGTGGTCGCATCGTAAGCGAGAAATAAGCAGTTTTTGCCATGCAAAAATATCCCTAGTATAGAAGTACAACCATATGGACAAAAGTCTAAACAAATCTAGAATTATCTGTTAGAATTTTATTTCTGTATCCTTACTGTATTTTCAAGGTTTTAATGGTGCTCATGCATGCTCACATAAATATAGGACAGTCAGTAACTGTCCATGAGTAGGATGTGAGGAGAGGCTTTGCCCTTTGAAGGGGCTTGTCCTTAGCATACTGGACCACAACATGTCATAGTCCCTCCCTGATCCTATGGTAATGACTGAGATAGGGCCAGAGGTGGCAAATACGATTTTAGTCGCTACGGGTCCGACGTACCGTGCTGCTTCCCCAGTTGGCAGATAATCCATGAGGGTTTTCCGCGCCACAAATACATAGTAACAGTCCACTGTTCTCCATTATAGAGGCGGGGGAATCACCCGCCCAGGTACAAGCCGTCTTGTCTCATCATCATCATCATCTTCTTGCCATTGTTATTTATTTGGGGTCCTTTTCTTCCATTTATCCCTGTTTGCCGTTACCTCCTCATTCATTCCCTTTTCCAACTTTTTTCATTTTCCTTTCAGAAGCAGTAATAATCTTCCATTATTCTCTCGTGTCTCATCCGCTTGCAGTATGACCGCATCCTACTCACAAACCAGGCTGTTTTTACCCGGCGTGTCGCGGAAGCGGGTGGTTCCCACGCGTTGATTCTCCGACCTTCCATTGGAGCCTAACAATGGTGTTGGTATCTGGTGCCATCTAGCGGTTACTTATGACCGATATTTTTTAACTGCACAAGGCTGCGAATCAACCTTTTTGTGAGGAGTTAGTGAGATTTTAATTAGTCCTTCATTACTGAATAGGGTTGCCAAAAATAGGGTGTCCATAAATAAATTTAGTTAAATGTGATAAAATGTTTCAAGTGGCAAAAAATCCACTCGTAAGGCATAATATTATTTTCAAGAGGTCTAACTTACAGTGTCAAGAAAATTGTGTGAATTCAAAGTCAAATTACGAATTACATGTCGATACATTTTCTAGCAAGGGGACTTTGTATCAATTGTATCTAATATAGAAATTTATATGCATATAAATGAATCAGGAATGGAGTTCAACATCTTGTAATATCTACATCTACAGTATTAAGCGACCAAGGCGCGGTTCCTTCACTTTTAAGTAGTAAAACCGCTGTTTGGACATGACAGGTTGTATTATTTAATGTAGGTATTACACATTTACACCTTTCGAGTCGAGTAGGTAGGTATATATTTGATAATGCAGGATGCGGTGTCGCAGCGTTGCGGTTTTTGGCGTTTGCGGCAATTGATTTGTAATCAATTGCTACTTATTACGTATTCAGTGAGCAATGTCGTCAGATGTACTTATATATACATATATAAAAGTAAACCGTGACTGACTTAGTACCAACACACAGTCAAAACTACGAAGTCTAGAAAGTTGAAACATACATAACATAGGTTTATTGAAATAAAACTATTTACTTTTTACAGATTTTATCGCGTTATTGTGTGTATTTATCGAGTGACTATGGAGTTTCTTGCTGGCTCTTCTCCATAAGTCCCACTTGTTTGAAACTGTGCAACTAGTTTGACTGTTCAAAAGTGCCTATTTATATGGTCTATTTGAAATAAAATATTTTGAATTTCTTTTGAATTATTATTGATTATTATTAGAATCCCGACGTCTCGGACCCTTAACAGCGTCTATGGTCAGGGCAAGTGTCAGAATATCAGGGAAAATATCTACAAAAAAGACTGTTGGAAAATTCCAACGAGATTGGGAATACTTATGAACGCGGCACCGCAGGGCACAGCTAGTTCAATATACATTGAAGTATGTTCAAGTTATGACATATTGTAATTTAAGATTAGTTGGTGTGGTTTTGTGTTGCTGTTTATTTGCCATGCTTTGCAATCTTTCGTTGTTATTGAATTGAGCAATGAATTTTGTGGTAATATTTTTTTTAAATAGTTTTCTTATCTTTGGCATTTTCGACATGTGGTCTATCATCTCTACGTCATAATAAGTTATCTAGATTTTATATCTTATGTGTGCATTGCTAATTGGATCTGATCTAGGTATTGTATTTCATATTTTATGTTTGGTTGCTGTAAGTATCAGATTTTTCAAAATGTTGAAACCAAGAAAGTGTTATATAACTAAGAAAATTTAAAGAAATGCACACTAAATTGATAATTTCATGAAATTTGCTTCACTTTTCATGGTTATGTAACATTTAAGAATGGTTATAGAAATTGGGTGGCTTTAATTAAATTCTGACGTCGTAAGACTGCCAAAATGTCTTGGTAAGTTAGGTGAGTACATAATTAAATTATATTGAAGCTCATTATGGGTAATACTAAACATTTAGGGAGATTACCAACATAACGAACTACAACTTAAGTATTATAACATTATAAAATATGTAGATATATGTGTCGATAAGGGATCGATTCATTAAATTAAATTATATCTCAATCCGTGAACAACTGTATATATACAGGAATACTTTTTAAGCAGTGCGCAAAAAAAATCTGGTAGTTCAATATCAGTAATAGAACACATGCCCATTATTATTTAAAAACTTATTTTTAAATTTTTATCCAGCTTGAAATCAGCAAAATTTGGACACTTATCTATTCAGATAGTCGCCGCGCGCCATACCTATGCGGGCGGATCGAACGAGCGCACAGCTAATGTAGGTAGGTACTAAGGCGCGCGCGCTTTGCCGTGCGCTAGCGAGTAAACATAAAATCAGTTTCAATGTAAACATCTTTCGTTAACGATAACTTTGACAATTTGTACTAGTAAGACCTTAGATTAATAACGTAACGTACAGATACGAAATTGCGCACCGTAAAGCTAGTTAAAAATAATACGCTAAAATCAACGGACCTTCATGATCCCCCCGCCACACGCCACGGAACGATCGCCGCGTACACACGTCACGAGTTAGTAGCGTAATTACGGCAATTATGACTGTTTGCGCGGTCAAATTCTGTAGGAATCACAGGGCAAAACACAAAAACTGTCCGAACATCACTTTTCACCAGCAAGTATTATAGTTTCGTATGTATTTCTTTGCAAAATGAAAATAAAACGACAAAATAACAAATGTAAACAATGCGACGCCATAACTGTTCAGTGTTGCCAAGGACTTGAAAAAAATTACCCATATTTTAATATTAGTAGATTTGGTAGAATTTATTGAAACAAAAGTAACAGTTCATTTAAAATAACAACACTGGTATTAATAATTATTGTTAATGAGTATGTTAGAATGTCTATGGTTTCACAGCTTATTAAAGACGTTGACTTTTTAATGTATGTTTTACGAGTTAGTTTCATTATTAAGGAAAGCACTGTACATTGAGACCCGGCGATTTTTATAGGGGTGATTTTTTTATCGCGTAGAATATAGTGTTCTTAGTGTGTTTTTGAAAACCGTAAAACTAGTAAACCCATAGATTCCGAGAAAACAATCGCCAATTTTCTTCCGAGCCTGGTGGGATAGCGTAGTATTAAGGGTCGGGAAGTTCGCGAGGTGGGCCAAATCTTGCTAACAAGTAATACTTAGGTAGAGGACAACGCCAAGGTCATATAGGGGGGCAGTTGACTTTTTCTGTGTTAGGGGTTTCAAGTAACCTAACACCAAAGGGGATAACGGGGACTTCGTTCGCTTGCTGCACTCGTTCTCTAGCCCCCGTCATCCCCTTCTAACCTAACTTATCCAAGTTGGGGTGCCCCGATTCTCGAGCGCACTTCGCTCGCTCTTGCATCCAAGTTCTTCACGAATTCACAACAAATGACAACTGTTAAACGTTAGCCTCATTTAAGTTTAATTCCATAAATTGAGTTTCGTTTTTCAAGATTGATAATATAATAGGACTTTTTTTAATGCTTTTATACATTTGAATCCACAGTCTCACTTTATTTAAACGTAAAACGAAACGACCTTTCGTCGACGACGAGGCGACGAGTCGTTTTTACATTATCTGTGGCATATTGTGATATGAAATGCGTTTTATCTGGAAAATAATTAAACTGTAGGATTTATTTTCTCAAAAACTATGCGGTTGCTAGGTTTGAAGTGAACCTTTGTGAAATTGTATACTAAGAAGAGTTCTACACAAAAAAAAAATGAAGCCTTCAATCAGCGGGTCATAATGTACAGTGGAGCCTACATTTTACGGTACGTTCGACCTTGGACCTCAAAATAAGGTTTAAGTTAGGTAGGTACTTACTTCTTACTAAAAGTTAAGTATCTAAGTATACATATTGGTTTCAAATCTCAATGACGCGGAACTCCCATACAAAATAAAATTCCATAATTTTAGGGGTAAACTCTATGCGCTGGTATCACCCGCGTCATACACACAAGCGCAAATTCGGTAAGTAATACACTCGCGGTGGGCGGTGCTCACTCACACACGAAACTACAAGTGCCATCGCTTCTCTGGCTGCGCTTTACATTGAATTACGTATCTGTATGTTATTCATCTAAGAGTAAGACATATCAAAATAACAAATTGGTGTTTAATAAAAGTCGTTTAAGTTTCAATTGACGAAGTTTGCGCACTGAATAAAAAGTATTCCTGTATTACAAATCGGCCAATTCAACCATGAATTTTCAATTGAAATGTAGGTATGACACTATTACGGCACTATGACCTGTATCATTTACTTACATTACATAACATCCCAATTACTAAATCTCGCAACAGCGTAACGCCCTTTTGTATGAGTACATACATATTATTCAATCAATAAAAATACTTCATCTTTGTTCATAATTGTAACTAAGTAGAACGGATGTTACATGTCTCAACTTCGACTCTATAACTCTTAACTCCCCAAAATTAGGTTCAAATTGCTGTGTATTTTTATTAGAATTGAGTTGTAAAATGTACTTACCTAATTTATTTATCGTTCTTAATCCAGATCACATAATTGTGATTGAAGCGCGTTGGGCAAATGTTTTCCGCTTGTTTAAGCTAATGACTGTTGCTAAGTACCAATTTATATTATCTAACACTTCATTGAACTGTTTTTCGGTCTAGTAACCTTTTGTTGAACTGGAGTTTATCGCCTCAGCCAGTAATCACTTAATTTTGGGGCTTCTTTGGTTATAGTCTATCGGTTCTGTGCATTTGTGAAATCTTCTGATTCTATTAAACCTCGGAAACTTCTTAAAAACTTACTTATTAACTATAAGAACTTTTTCATGTAACTACCGCATTAATATATGTAAGTTTATAACTCTATTTTTCAATCCGTGTTTGATCGTGGGTGCCGCTTGTGTGCAGCGCAACATTTCTGAGATTTCTGTTGCCACTTTTACCTGCAAGAAGGTTCAAAATACTTTAAATTCTTTATGATAATTAATTGGGTTCATTTCATGAAGAAATTACGAAGCACCTCGCAGGCAAAAATTTTATCGCTTTGGGAAAGTCTGTCGGGGTATTTTTTTCAACAACCGTCTATCTATACAAAGCCCAGAATGTATCCGCTATTTTCGGTTCCTGGAACCCGCAAACTATGAAAGTACTGTTCTACATCTTTTCGCAGGTTACTTAACAAATTAAAACTTATCCAAATGAACATTTTTCCATTGGCAATCATTAAAAGCATCCTTACGCAGTGTATCCCATCCTCTACTAAGAACTAAGCCCTTTAAAATCCCATAGATAACGGTTATGGACTGCGTGACGAAGATGATGCGTTAATATTGATATTCCACGGAGTTGCGTAAGGGAAGCCAGCGTATCAACGATGCCAACAGTTATAAAGTGAGCGACCGGTTCCGAGCGCAAGACAGTCTGCGCGCGCGCAGGGATGGCGGCAATTACACCGTGGTGTAGCAAATGTAAAATCGAAAATGTCATTTATTAAAAAGTTACATTTACTTCAATTCCAGCTTAATCAGAGAAATCTGTGACTGTGGTGTCAAATTACAAAATATAAAGTCTTGACTTTTTAGTCGTTAATAGGATAGGCACAAAATTTTTTTTAAACAAATTATGTTAATAATCAGTTCAAAGTTGCAGCTAACTGAATACCTATTTGAAAATTTTCAAGGTGCGTATTGTCAATATTTATCATGACTGGAATTTATGTAAAAGCTCTGCTCAAACACAAGCTCGCACTCGTGAGCGCGTGTCGGTGTAACGAGCAGCCGCGTCGACCTCGCAAGGCCGCACATCCGCCGCCCGAATAAGGCTCCACCTTCCCGCCACTTTTTGTATAGCACTGCTTTTTATAAGCTACCACATTCTACCAGTATGAGCTAGCGGTACAGTTTTTATATTATATTATGCGATGCGATGGGAATTAGTGTATATATACGAACATAAATTAATTGCAGAGCCGTAGAAAGAAAACAGGTGTGTTATTATTTCGCAATTTGAAAACTTGCCTTAAAGCAAGGTTTTGTGATATTATTGAATAATAAATAATAAATATCATGGGACATTTTTACACAGAACCATGTAGTACCAAACTAAGCAGAGCTTGTACTATGGGCACTGGGACAATGGATATAATACTTGTATACTTTTTTTGTAAATACATACTTATAATATACTAGCTTATGCCCGCAACTTCGTCCGCGTAGAAGTCGAAAATGGTTCTAATAGGATTTTTTATTTAAAAATTATTAAATTTTTCACGTTATTAATTTTGATAAAACATAAATTGATATGTGAAAATGTTTGAATACTTATAAAATATAACAATCTTTATTATGTTGTGGGGATTTAAAGATTCAAGAAGCATGAAAATAAAATAAAAATTTGATAAGTACGTTATATATTTTATGAACATGAAGGTCGGTCTTTGATCTGGTGTAAGTTACATGGGGTTATTATCTATTATCTCTTTACAACGAAATAGAAATACTACACCTGCCACAGTATTTCTTTGTAACAATATTTTTTTGATTTTTCTTCGGATGCTAGAATCAACAGGCTACTCTATGCGCTTACTCTGGAACACGCCACATACTCTGCCCGCGGGAGAAGCAGCTTTTCCTCAAATCTACTCCCGCTACCAAGAGTTTGACCTTCAGCTTTGTTTATGGTTATTGTAAAGCAGACTTTGGAAAACTGCACTCTCTTGAATTCAAACGGGTAATTTGATGGTGTTAGTGGAATCTTAGGAATAAATACAGACTCTACTCGAGAACAACTGGTCAGTATAGTTGAATCGATTACATTGCAATGCATGTTTTCACTTGAAATCTGGTGCCATTGCATAATTTTGGTGAATTTATATTCCACAGCAACATAATAGGGGCGCCAACTCTCAATTTTAATGTGTTCCACCATTTCCTATTTTATGGAATGGGTCTGAGAACTGTCCACAAATGAGACCGCTTCACGCGCTTTTACTTCTGAGCTCTACTGGTAGTCTGTCGGAAATCGCCTGCTGACAATACAGTAATCCCCTTTAAGAGCCATAGTACTCACATCCCAAACTTCTGCCATATTACATTGTTTGGGTATATTGCCGAGTGGGGTTTCGGTTTGTATCAAATCGAGAAGAACTTTGAACGCAGTTTACCAGTGCAGTTTTACCTTCTTCCATCAGCGTGGCCGCAACGGACGGTGCGACCGATATTAAACTCAATAAAAGTCTTGCCTGTTACACCAGGAGCACTCAAAAAAAAATATCACTACGTATTATTATACTGGAATTAATTAAATCTTTGTTTATTAAATAAAGAGCCTTCACTATTTGACATTATTTACTGCTGAGGAATTGACATATCATGGCGTGTCAAAAATTTTATTTTTATTTAGTTTAAATAAAAAACTCTAAGGAGTATTGATATCATCTTCGGAGAAAAATAACTTTTTACCCCTATTTAACCCAGTTAGGGGATGAATTTCTATAAAATACGAAACACGTCTTCCTTCAATTCTGTTATAGAATGTATATGCAAAATTTGAAGTAGATTGGACCAAGGAATCACGTTGTCCCATACAAACTTTGCCCCCCTTTTTCACCCCCTTAGGGATAGAATTTCGAAAAATACTTTCTTATCGGATGCTTACGTCATACAAAGAATACACCCTCCAAGTTTCAGATCTCTACGATCAGCGGTTTAGGCTGTGCGTTGATCCGTCAGTGAGTAAGTCAGTCAGTCATTCAGGACAAAGCATTTTATATGTATAGATAAGACACACCCAGACAAACACAAACACCTAAGTTCATCACATAAATGTTTGTGTCTTGTGGAATCGAACACACGACCTCGTGATCAGCAGTCCGGTACTCAAACCACTAGATCACAGACGTGGTCAATTTCTTTTTTAATTAGTTTGTAGATTCAATCTTGTTGTAGAATTGGACAGATGGGGAACATTGATAGAGGGATGATTGTGTAGTGTACATATCGTGTGTATGTTAGCCTCATTATCGCCTAATAACTTGACACAGTAAAACTATTAGCTAATATTTATCATGGCAACTATAATTTGCTGAAAACCTCAGCGTTAGAAACTTATAGGTGCTGCTATGTTATACCACCTAGGTACTAAGTACTTAGAGTACTATGAGAAATTATAAACAGATATTTCTTGTACAATACACATACCTGTTTATTTCTGTCGCAAAATCCAGAGAGAGATTAGGCCAGTGAGAACTTCTTTGAGTCGGTGACCATGTCCCCGGCAACGATGCCGTGACGAAGAATGCGACACAACACTAGCACCCATGAGAATTAAGAGATTCGGTTACACGAGGCTGGCAGCCATCGACCTGACAAGTGTAGGTAGCGACACTGCCATGTAAGAAAATCGATTCTTCAGAGGATTACATTACATTCCCTGGCTTGTCGATTACATATTTAATGTAAGTACCTATTGTATGGAAAAAGTAAATAAGATACACACTTACATATGATTCAAAACTAAATTAATCCCTCATGTTTGGAAGAAATCTCTCTTACTATCGTTCCTTGATCTATTGATTTGTTTTAGAAACAATTAGGTAGGTATGCTAAATTAGTAGTCTCATAGTCAATCTATGAGTCTCTATCTCTTTCTACCCAACTCTGATCAGCATGTGGAGGGACGAGGTGTGTTGTCCCTCGCACCAAAGGGAGGATCCTCCGACCAGGCGGGTGTTATGCCTGGCGGGCCACTGCCCGACGGTTGCTGTCGGGCGGTTGTATATAATATGGAAGTTGCACGGTAAATTTCACTTGCGCGATTCAGGATTTGTAGCTTCGTACAAGTTCTTATGTAGCGCGTTAGATGTCGCTACAAGCATATAAGTTGGGTAGGTTCTAGCTTTAGAAATTCAAGATCTAGAACTTCAACGCAGTGTCCACATTCGCTTCTAAGATTGTGAAATCGAATCAATATTCAATTCCTGTGCAACTGTAATATATCCACGATTTGATCATCACTTAGTATTCAGGATCCTTGGCTGCTTATATTCTGTTAGTTACAAAATAAGTAGATATTTTGCCTATTAATAAAGGAAAAGTATCATAAAGGAAACGGCATAACTCCATTCTCGTTTGGACATCGCACGCAATATCCGCGTGAATGCACACCTAGAAACAATTTCGACAACATCAGAACTTTTGCAATCAGTCGTAGGTGTTCTAATATTTACAATCCTACTGAATTTAATGTGATAAATATAATTGCTAAAGTACTTACCTCAGTGGACATAAACGCGCACTTTATATTATACTAACTAATTAACTCGGACTTAGTAGAAATCCGAGCCAGATAAATACTTTAGCAGTTATTATTGGTAGTCAATAGCACGAAATCGACAACAACAACTGGCACAAAGTAATTGTGACAATCGCAAATATTATAAATGTTCTACTTATTGGTTAAACTATATTCAGGCCAACGCTGCATAGAACCTGGGAATTTTACAAAAATCGTCTATAACTGTCGAACATTTAGAAGTTTCCCACAAAGACAATAACACAGAATTATCCGCGGCCGTGCAACCCGCAACACAAGTTTACAAGGTCGAAGAGCGAACAAATGGCGTTTATAATTCACAATGCTGCGGTTGCTGTACATTGTTGACTAACACCAGGTGACACCTTAATAATTATGAAGTGAAACTGTAACATCTTGATACCAGCATGCTTAGGAAATTGTGTTACAGATTATATTGTAGTTTAAGATCTAGAAAATACCCACTGTAATAAAAATTCAAAACTATGTAATTATTAATTCAGTTACTTCATTGATTAGAGAAAGAAATGGGCATTACGAGGTACATGCAGAACATTATGGTCGTATTTATGTACTTACTCTGCGTAAGTGCGTAGGAACAAATGCTTCAAATTGATAGTAATTAGTTTTTTTGCGGATACAAGACTACAGTTGCTTCTAAAATTCTAGAAAGCGGAATTGAAAACAATCCTTAGTAAGTTGTTAACACTCTAAGCAGTCATATGATCTGATCACAAATGTTAAGAACTCTACTTACCTATCTATTAACTAAATAAATTGCAATCTACATTTATACTGCCTTGCACCTGTGCTTACCCACAACAATCAGCTGGCTACCACAGGTGATTGATATCCCGTTCGTATCCTTGAACTATACAAAAACGGTCTCAAAATTTCTCAGACACCGGGTGTTCGAGACATCTACGAATTTGCCTCTATTTTTGTATCCAAACAAAAAATAAGTCCGCTACTTAACTTTCATGTAGACAAGACAAATACTACTTATTTTCAAAGTATGGATATAATAATAGAGAATGGGTTTAATAGGCGAATACGGCAAAAACAATAATTTAAAGATCATTTGCATTACACCTAGTCTCACAGTATTCGCGAATGTGTGTGTACGTGTCTTCTAATTTCTTAATACCGATATTAGCATCTAAACTCTACTCATTTTTCTATCGTTCTAGCATAGGTAGGTTTTTAGACAAGTATCTATTAGGTTGACGTCAGCCAATATCTATTTTCAACCTACTTCAAAAAAAGGAGGAGGTTCTCAATTCGACTGTATTTTTTTTTTAATGTTTGTTACCTTAGAACTTTCGACTGGGTGAACCGATTCTAATGATTTTTTTATTCGAAAGCTAGTGCTTCCAGATTGGTCCCATATAAATTTTATCGAAATCAGGCAAGCGATTTTAAAAAATCGACGAAAGTTAAAAAAATTGTAAACGTAGATGATATTTTGGTTTTCTCAGAAACGTCGCTGTTTGTGCCGCCGGGCAGTGCGTTTAGTTGGCCTCCCTATATAATATACTAGGTACAAAACCAAAATACATCTATATTCCACGAGGCGGTTTGTTTTTTGTTCATACCCCTAAATGATAAGGGTGACCCACCCCTATATGGCAAAACAACGTTTGCCGGGCCAGCTAGTTATAAATATACTTAGTCATTTCAGTACTTGTATCTGTGCGAGTGTCAATGTCTTAATTGTATTCTCGGTTACAGTGTTGTGAACCTAAAGTATGGGGTCATCAGCTGTGTATGATTCCCACTGGTGCAAAGTGTCTGAGATGAGATGGGTGTCCCTTGCGTGGTGGAGCGCGAAGTTTGCTCCGTATTGGTCCCAGTCAATACATACTGTTTTGGATCAGTATCAAATTGATTTTTTTATTGACTTTGTTTTTATTTCTGTTACCCAAGCGTATAGGTTATAGACACTTTATAAGACTTCACGTTAAACGTAAATAATCCCTTAATTTCGACTCGTTGACATTAATTAAGTTTTAGAGGCCTAATCCTTTTTCAACTTTACTGTGTCAATAAACATAGTTCTGTGCTGTTTTCTTTCACAATCGATTTGTCTATAAACCAACTGTAATAACCGTAAACCTGCGAGATGTCTTGCTGACGATAGGCCTTAGTTCAATTGTATAGAATAGAATATTCTTTATTTCACAGCAAAAATCAATGTAATAAACAATATTATAACTAAGTTATACCCACTTCCTAAAAAATATCGCGAGAAATACTTAGAGAATTACTTTATTCAAAATATAACTCAGTCTGTTTTTGTACTACACAATAACAGACAGTTATATTTTGAATTACATAAGGTTGAATCTAAGAGCCACAATCGGAACACATCATCTCTCGCTGGAACAGGTTGCGGCTGCGGTCAGCGTTGCAGGTTGCACCCAATTGTCGCTCCCACGGGCTCACCTAATGTGTAGCAGTGTAACATACATATTATACTCATTTTTTACCAAGTTTTTTGGTAGGTAGTGTAAGTAGCACCCTTTGTTTGTCGAACTTAAAAAAATCATAACTAAATGAGGATTCTATTAAAATTAAAACCTTTTTTTTTCGTAGCACACATAATTGGTCAGTGTCAGCATAAACTATTTTTTCAATTTCGTGTCTATTGCTGTCCTTTTCTTTATGGAAGTTGTACCATTAGTAGATTTAGCTACTGTATACTAACAAGTGTACCTACCTACAAAGTATTGCAAAATTTTGGATTATTCCCGCATCTAAAAATCATCAACAACTTTTTTACATGCCGTCCTTCTTCCATCATATTTTAACCAGTTAAAAGCTCTACCTTTCAATCGATCCTGGTACCGACCGCAACTCCACAAGTCTACATACCGAAGCCATACACCGTACCATTCCCACACTCGTTTTGTTTTTACATGCGCAAGAGCACAGGTGTGGGGAATCAATTTTACGTTTACGAGAATTACGTATACGATCAGTTGTTGTAAGTGCCGTGTTTAGCTTACAGTTGCCAATTAATGTTTCCTTTGACTAAAGCTCGGTCAGGCAGGTTGGGTTCTGCCCCTCAACCATGAGTTCTATCGAATGACTTTCGATAGGTTTTTTACGCATCGAAACGCTGTAATCTCATAGCAGATTTTAGTTACTTACGTAACCGCTAGAGGCGCTGCGAGGGTTTTCCATACAAATAATTTACGGCGTCGCTAGCGAGTCTAGTGAGAAAAACTCATGGTCGAGGCACTGTTCTAAAAGTTACCGTCGCGAAAAATCTAATTACACTTTAGGTACTTGACCCGGGAATCGGACCGAAGATCTCTATACTTACACTCGCGCTTAGACTTGGACCACTAGATACATGAGGCAGTTTTACTTTTTAAATGTTTTTTCAAGAATAATAGAGGCTACTCCGAACTCAGGATCCTCGGGGACTGGCAGGCACCATCTGATCAAACTGTCGATGTCGATAGAAATTGTTGGTTTGCCGTAAAAAAGTATTTTATGACTCGACAAACAAATAGTTACAAGTTCCATAAATACTTTTATAGGATTCCATAGTAGCACCATAACAACGCTCATCCGTGCACGTGGTCATACGTGACGTCCGGTAAAAACAACTGCGTTTGCGCATCTTACAATACACACAGATTTAAGAAACTTGTTTTATTACTATTTCCATTGTAATTTGAACTTAAAATTGGACAGATAAGGATGAATGTCACTAAATGTTTTGAAAGTATCATATCAAAATTCCATTACAGTACACGAAAATATTAGGATTATAAAAATATTTTGGTTATAATGAAGTTTTCTGAAGTTTGGAATCGTGAGGAAAATCTTAGTTAGAGGCGTCAATAGACGAATACGATAAAAGACATTATAGTCGGTCGGTATTATAGGCGTCGGTATTATAGGCGTCGGTATTATAGGCGTCGGTATTATAGGCGTCGGTATTATAGGCGTCGGTATTATAGGCGTCGATATTATAGGCGTCGGTACTAGAGGCGTCGGTATTATAGGCGTCGGTATTATATAGGCGTCGGTATTATAGGCGTCGGTACTAGAGGCGTCGGTATTATAGGCGTCGGTACTAGAGGCGTCGGTATTATGGGCGTCGGTATTATAGGCGTCGGTATTATAGGCGTCGGTACTAGAGGCGTCGGTATTATGGGCGTCGGTATTATAGGCGTCGGTACTAGAGGCGTCGGTATTATAGGCGTCGATATTAAAGGCGTCGGTACTAGAGGCGTCGGTATTATGGGCGTCGATATTATAGGCGTCGGTACTAGAGGCGTCGGTATTATAGGCGTCGGTACAAGAGGCGTCGGTATTATAGGCGTCGGTATTATATGCGTCGATATTATAGGCGTCGGTACTAGAGGCGTCGGTATTATAGGCGTCGATATTATAGGCGTCGGTATTATATGCGTCGATATTATAGGCGTCGGTACTAAAGGCGTCGGTATTATAGGTGTCGGTATTATATGCGTCGATATTATAGGCGCCAGTACTAGAGGCGTCGGTATTATAGGCGTCGGTACTAGAGGCGTCGGTATTATAGGCGTCGGTACTAGAGGCGTCGGTATTATAGGCGTCGGTACTAGAGGCGTCGGTATTATAGGCGTCGGTACTAGAGGCGTCGGTATTATAGGCGTCGTTACTAGAGGCGTCGGTATTATATGCGTCGATATTATAGGCGTCGGTACTAGAGGCGTCGGTATTATAGGCGTCGATATTATAGGCGTCGGTACTAGAGGCGTCGGTATTATAGGCGTCGGTACTAGTGGCGTCGGTATTATAGGCGTCGGTATTATATGCGTCGATATTATAGGCGTCGGTACTAGAGGCGTCGGTATTATAGGCGTCGATATTATAGGCGTCGGTACTAGAGGCGTCGGTATTATAGGCGTCGGTACTAGAGGCGTCGGTATTATAGGCGTCGGTACTAGAGGCGTCGGTATTATATGCGGCGATATTATAGGCGTCGGTACTAGAGGCGTCGGTATTATAGGCGTCGGTACTAGAGGCGTCGGTATTATATGCGTCGATATTATAGGCGTCGGTACAAGAGGCGTCGGTATTATAGGCGTCGGTACTAGAGGCGTCGGTACTAGAGGCGTCGGTATTATATGCGGCGATATTATAGGCGTCGGTACTAGAGGCGTCGGTACTAGAGGCGTCGGTATTATAGGCGTCGGTACTAGAGGCGTCGGTATTATTGGCGTCGGTACTACAGGCGTCGGTATTATATGCGTCGATATTATAGGCATCGACATTATAAGCGTCAGTATTATAGACGCCGATATTATAAGCTACAATATTATAAGCGTCGATATTACAGGCATCGGTCAGTATAAGCGTCGGTACTATAAGCGTCGATTTACAGGCGTCGGCATTATAGGCGTCGATGTTATTGGCGTCGATATGATAAGTTGAGATTTTTTCCCGTCTGGACTTAAGCCAATTTTTCAAAAATTCCCGAGCAGAAACCCTGGCACACTTAGGTCGTTTACGTCACGACGGTAACAGATTCTTGCTACAATCAAATATAATGTCACACAGATTTAAAAAACTTGTTTTATTACTATTTCCATTGTAATTTGAACTTAAAATTGGACAGATAAGGATGAATGTCACTAAATGTTTTGAAAGTATCATATCAAAATTCCATTACAGTACACGAGTATATTAGGATTATAAAAATATTTTGGTTATAATGAAGTTTTCTGAAGTTTGGAATCGTGAGGAAAATCTTAATTAGAGGCGTCAATAGACGAATACGATAAAAGACATTATAGTCGGTCGGTATTATAGGCGTCGGTATTATAGGCGTCGATATTATAGGCGTCGGTACTAGAGGCGTCGGTATTATAGGCGTCGGTATTATATAGGCGTCGGTATTATAGGCGTCGGTATTATAGGCGTCGATATTATAGGCGTCGGTACTAGAGGCGTCGATATTATAGGCGTCGGTACTAGAGGCGTCGGTATTATAGGCGTCGGTACTAGAGGCGTCGGTATTATAGGCGTCGGTACTAGAGGCGTCGGTATTATAGGCGTCAGTACTAGAGGCGTCGGTATTATATGCGTCGATATTATAGGCGCCAGTACTAGAGGCGTCGGTATTATAGGCGTCGGTACTAGAGGCGTCGGTATTATATGCGGCGATATTATAGGCGTCGGTACTAGAGGCGTCGGTATTATAGGCGTCGGTACTAGAGGCTTCGGTATTTTAGGCGTCGGTATTATAGGCGTCGGTACTAGAGGCGTCGGTATTATAGGCGTCGGTACTAGAGGCGTCGGTATTATATGCGGCGATATTATAGGCGTCGGTACTAGAGGCGTCGGTATTATTGGCGTCGGTACTACAGGCGTCGGTATTATAGGCGTCGGTATTATAGGCGTCGGTATTATAGGCGTCGGTATTATAGGCGTCGATATTATAGGCGTCGGTACTAGAGGCGTCGGTATTATGGGCGTCGATATTATAGGCGTCGGTATTATGGGCGTCGATATTATAGGCGTCGGTACTAGAGGCGTCGGTATTATGGGCGTCGATATTATAGGCGTCGGTACTAGAGGCGTCGGTATTATGGGCGTCGATATTATAGGCGTCGGTACTAGAGGCGTCGGTATTATAGGCGTCGGTATTATATAGGCGTCGGTACTAGAGGCGTCGGTATTATAGGCGTCGGTACTAGAGGCGTCGGTATTATAGGCGTCGGTACTAGAGGCGTCGGTATTATATAGGCGTCGGTATTATAGGCGTCGGTATTATAGGCGTCGGTATTATAGGCGTCGGTATTATAGGCGTCGATATTATAGGCGTCGGTATTATAGGCGTCGGTATTATAGGCGTCGGTATTATAGGCGTCGATATTATAGGCGTCGGTATTATAGGCGTCGGTATTATAGGCGTCGGTATTATAGGCGTCGATATTATAGGCGTCGGTACTAGAGGCGTCGGTATTCAAATTCAAATTCAAATTCAAATTCAAATAATTTATTCGCAGAATATGGGTATAAAGGATGTTACAATCAAGAATCTTATGTCGCCATACTCAGGCTCACGCCATGCAAATTTACTTTCAAGCATAATAGTTCATTATCATGTCAACACAGTATCATCAGCAACACAGTATTATGTCAACAATGCAGAAATAGTAGTACAAATATAATAAATTCAAAATGTATCATCAAGAAACTCTTTTACTGAGTAGTACGCTTTATCCAAAAGTATTTTCTTTATTTTATTCTTAAAAACATTATTATTCGAAATTTCAAGTAATGAACTAGGTAAATGATTATATACTCTAGGAATCATGCAAAATACTCTATTGTTCAAAAGTCCAGTTCTATTAGAAATAAAGCTTATTTTAAAACGGTGCCTCTTACTTTTTAATTTACCAAAAAAAATGTCGTTATTTCTGACAAACATAATCATGTCTAATATATATAAACAGGGTAGAGTTAACACTTTAATTTTAGGGAATATTAGTCTACAGCTTTCAGTCTGTTTCATCCTAAACATCGCCCTAACGCATCTTTTTTGCGCTCTAAACACTATTTCTTTATCGGAAGAGTTGCCCCAGAACATGACACCATACATTAATAGAGGGGTAACGTAACCATGCTGTTAGAACAGTGGATGTATTAACAGTCTTTGACAGCATGTAGATGGCATACGAATACTGATTCAGTTTTTTACATAACATTTCCACGTGTGGTTTCCAATTTAGCTGAGAATCAATGTTTACTCCCAGGAACCTTGTAACATTTACTTGTTCAATTTTGGTGTCTATATACTGTATATCCATTTCTTTTAATGCATCACCTCTATTTCGAAACGTCATTAATTTTGTTTTGCTTAAATTTATTTTTAAATTGTTTAGGGTTAGCCATTTAACAATATTTTCTATAGTTTTATTTATCTCAATTTGCATTTGTATTTTGTCTCTTCCAGTAAATATAACTGTACTGTCATCAGCAAATAAAACAGTATTATTAGACGTTACTCCGGGTAGGTCATTTATATATATAATAAATAATAATGGCCCCAATACACTACCCTGTGGTACCCCGAAATTAGTATTTTTGTAATTTGATTCGTAAGTAGTAATTTTTTTAGTTAAGTAATTTAATCTTGTAATGTGTGTTGACTGTCTTCGATTGCTAAGATAATTTTTTATTAGAGTATAAACATTTCCCCGAATTCCATAGGCATATAACTTATTTAATAATATAGTATGGTCAACGTAATCAAAGGCTTTTGTTAGATCCATATAAAGGGCGCATGCATAGTTTTTTTTGTCAATCTCTACCATAATACTTTGCAAAAATGAAAATATTGCCATATTTATTCTCTTACCCTTTCTAAAACCTATTTGTTCTTTTGCAAATAAGTTATTTGCTTCGAAGTAATTATATATGTTTTCATGGATTACTTTTTCAAAAACTTTGGACAAGATAGGTATTAGCGCAATAGGTCTATAACATCCCATATCATTTCTGTCATCTTTCTTAAAGATAGGCTTAATTACAGTGAATTTTAATTTTTCGGGGAAAACACCGTGGAATATACATAGGTTGATTATATGACTAAGTATATATGATAATTTTGTTGATACATATTTTAAAACACTAGTCGATATGTCATCATAGCCTGTACTGTTCGTAGATTTTAGATTTAAGATTACTTTTTGAATATCATTTGGTGTCGTGGGTTTCATAAATATTGAGTTAGGTTTACTTGAAATATTAATTGGTGTTTTATGGGGGACTAATTTGGTGATTTGATTAATAAAATATTCATTAAATTCATTAGCTATCTTAAGAGGATCTCTAACTGTGGTTCCATTAATATTTATTTGGCGTATTTCTTGTTTTGGTACATTAACTTTACTTTTGTTAATAACAGTCCACGTAGCTTTACTTTTGTTATTAGCACTATTTATGAATTTATCGTTTAAGGACTTTTGTGTCAGTTTAATAATACGATTTAACCTCAGTGAAAGTTCTTTAAAGGTTTTTTTATTATATTCAGTTCGATTTTTTCGTAACTGCCATAACAGCTGTCGTTTGCGCTTGCAGCATAGTCTAATACCCTTAGTTATCCATTTTGAATTTGCTTTTGCATTAATCTTAATATACTTTTTAGGGAAGCATAAGTTATAAAATAGCCCAAAAAGGCCATAGAAATCATCGAGAGCTTTATTTGGGTCATTACTATTAAACACACTACTGAAACTTAAGGCATTTATGCACTTATTAAATTTTTCCATATTTTCTTTGCTATAATCCCGTTTTTTAATGAACCAATATTTTAGAGAGTAGCTGAGGTTTACTGGACAAGTGAGTATTTGCGCGGTGTGGTCAGATAATGCAAGTTCTAAGACACTTGCTTCGCAGCCACGTATATTAAACATAAAATTGTCTATGCATGTTCCACTAGCCATCCTTGTTGGTTCTTTAATTCCTAATTTGAGGTTAAATGAAGACATTAATTCAATTAACTCAGTAGATTCTTTACTTATTTTTAATATGTTAATGTTGAAATCTCCACATAGTATTACCTTATTTTTACCAAAACAAAACCTATTCAACAGAGATTCGAGTGATGTGAAGAACTTATTCATATCTTCAGCATTGGCCTTGGGTGGTCTATAAATACAGAATATATATAGTTTATGGTCAAACAAACGTATACCGGAGCATTCAATAATACCCTCAATCGAATATTTTTTTATATTGTTGATAGGAACAAATTGTTGTGAGTTTTGAACAAGAATACAAGATCCACCTCGACGATTCTTGCGATTAAACACCGAGCCTACAGAGTAATTCGGAATGTTTAAAGAAAATATATCGCTACTAGACATGTTATGTTCAGTTATGCACAGTATATCTTGTACACTTTTCAAGGATTTTAATGATGCATATAATAAATCTGATTTGTTTATTAGGCCGTTAATATTTTGGTGCAGTATTCTAATTTTGTTGTACACGAAAAAAATCACTAGATGATTCTGGTGTCTCAATTACCATGTCAGTTTGGGTACTGATATCAGAAAAACTAGTTAACACATCGGACTGGGTACCCCTATCTATTAATGTCTGTGCATGTTTCAAATTAGTATTAGTTAATGTCTTACGATACATATCATACTTTAGTCGGTAATCTACACGAAGAATTTCTTTTAAGAGTGATTGAGCTGTGTAGAGAGGAAAAAATATGCGTTTTGGTATCATAACAGAATATTTCATATCTATAAAATTAACATTTTTAAATTTAGTACATGCGAATTTAATTTCATAATTTAATTTTTTCTCATTAAGACATTTATTATAAGCTATTTCTGATACTATTATATTAGGTTGACATGTATTAGTTAAAAATTTTTTAAGGGAAAACAAAAGCTCATTAGGGTTTTTATCATTAATTCCTCCAAGTATAATTATAAAATCACTACTACTCAATTTTTTAATTTCGGGTGTTGCTGCTGCTAATACCTCCCTTAAAGGAGCTCCATATTTCCAGTAACACGATATCATATATTCCTCTCCAGTCAGGTTTTGAAGGGTTTCTCTTATTTTATAACCTTGGTTGTCTGCCAAAATAATGATTTTTCTTCTCTCAGCTTTACTAGTCTTGTTATTAAATTCATTTATCTGCTCTTTGTTTGCATATGTATTGGAGGTCTCACAATTGGTCTTAGCGGTATGTAGATTGCCTTCCGGTAATGAGTCACTTTAGCCTTGAGATAAAATAGGCGAGTCCAGACGTGTATCAAACGAGGGTGATGTTTTTGGGTTGCGATCGTCTATCTTATTCTGTGCAGTTCCATGTGATTCAGGACTTAAAGAATGATTTAAGTTTTGATTGGAGATATCCGGTTCTGTAAACACCGTAGGGCTTTGTAAGGGCTTCTTCTGAATTAATTTCCTTTTAAATTTAGGTGTTATATTCTTTCTATCAAATGTAGTATTAATCTTTTTATATTGGTCTATAATTTTTAGAGAGTTCTGAAGGTCCGCTTTTAAACGAAAATTCTCTGTGTTTAAGTTTTCAATCTCATGGTTAGCGCTTAGAAGATCGTTTGTTAATGTCTTAATTTTTTCATTTAAGTCGTGCAATGTTTGGCTACTATTGGCATAGCTATCCGGTAAACTCATCATTGTCGTATCAAACATACTTGTTTCATGGTGAATATTGCTAACATCATTTAATGAACTGGTTTTGTATAGCTTACGATGAGTGATATTTTCAAAATCCATGTTTAGTTAGTATTTTTATTGTATATTTTAATCACAAGTACATCAAATGTAATTTTTCTGAGTGTAAAGAAACGCACTTCCAAAAGACCAGTGTCCAAACTAGAAAAAGTTAATACGGACAGTTTCTGAACGAATTTCTTGATGTCAAAATTTCAAACTCGACTTGTGATTGGTTACTCTATGGTTAATACTTGATCTATGAATCAGCTGGTTGATGTTTACATTAGAAATTGTACACTGTTCGAATTTTTAACTGACTTTATTTTTTTATTTTCAACTTTTTATAACTTTCAACGATTAAATATCACTGCATATTACTATTTTTTTATCTATATATATTGTATTTACCTATGTTTGTCCTTAGTTCATAGTATACACAGAGATTCACTGTATTGTAACTGTATTATACAAACACTATTCTATTTATTTTAAGATATATTGGTTCACTGTTATAATATAGCACGTGCGTTACCAGGAAGTAAATATAGTGTATTATTTCACAACAAACACGTAGAAAACTAATTTAAATTTAGATAAAATATCGCAGAGTATTGTTGTTACATTGGCTGGTGTTGCCAGTTTTTTTGGGCGTTTATAGGCGTCGGTACTAGAGGCTTCGGTATTTTAGGCGTCGGTATTATAGGCGTCGGTACTAGAGGCGTCGGTATTATAGGCGTCGGTACTAGAGGCGTCGGTATTATATGCGGCGATATTATAGGCGTCGGTACTAGAGGCGTCGGTATTATTGGCGTCGGTACTACAGGCGTCGGTATTATAGGCGTCGGTATTATAGGCGTCGGTATTATAGGCGTCGGTATTATAGGCGTCGATATTATAGGCGTCGGTACTAGAGGCGTCGGTATTATGGGCGTCGATATTATAGGCGTCGGTATTATGGGCGTCGATATTATAGGCGTCGGTACTAGAGGCGTCGGTATTATGGGCGTCGATATTATAGGCGTCGGTACTAGAGGCGTCGGTATTATGGGCGTCGATATTATAGGCGTCGGTACTAGAGGCGTCGGTATTATAGGCGTCGGTACTAGAGGCGTCGGTATTATAGGCGTCGGTATTATAGGCGTCGGTACTATAGGCGTCGGTATTATGGGCGTCGATATTATAGGCGTCGGTACTAGAGGCGTCGGTATTATGGGCGTCGATATTATAGGCGTCGGTACTAGAGGCGTCGGTATTATAGGCGTCGGTACTAGAGGCGTCGGTATTATAGGCGTCGGTATTATAGGCGTCGGTACTAGAGGCGTCGATATTATAGACGTCGGTACTAGAGGCGTCGGTATTATAGGCGTCGGTACTAGAGGCGTTGGTATTATAGGCGTCGGTACTAGAGGCGTCGGTATTATATGCGTCGATATTATAGGCGCCAGTACTAGAGGCGTCGGTATTATAGGCGTCGGTACTAGAGGCGTCGGTATTATATGCGGCGATATTATAGGCGTCGGTACTAGGGCCTTGGTATTATAGGCGTCGGTACTAGAGGCGTCGGTATTATAGGCGTCGGTACTAGAGGCGTCGGTATTATAGGCGTCGGTACTAGAGGCGTCGGTATTATAGGCGTCGGTACTAGAGGCGTCGGTATTATAGGCGTCGTTACTAGAGGCGTCGGTATTATATGCGTCGATATTATAGGCGTCGGTACTAGAGGCGTCGGTATTATAGGCGTCGATATTATAGGCGTCGGTACTAGAGGCGTCGGTATTATAGGCGTCGGTACTAGTGGCGTCGGTATTATAGGCGTCGGTATTATATGCGTCGATATTATAGGCGTCGGTACTAGAGGCGTCGGTATTATAGGCGTCGATATTATAGGCGTCGGTACTAGAGGCGTCGGTATTATAGGCGTCGGTACTAGAGGCGTCGGTATTATAGGCGTCGGTACTAGAGGCGTCGGTATTATAGGCGTCGGTACTAGAGGCGTCGGTATTATAGGCGTCGGTACTAGAGGCGTCGGTACTAGAGGCGTTGGTATTATAGGCGTCGGTACTAGAGGCGTCGGTATTATATGCGGCGATATTATAGGCGTCGGTACTAGAGGCGTCGGTACTAGAGGCGTCGGTATTATAGGCGTCGGTACTAGAGGCGTCGGTATTATTGGCGTCGGTACTACAGGCGTCGGTATTATATGCGTCGATATTATAGGCATCGACATTATAAGCGTCAGTATTATAGACGCCGATATTATAAGCTACAATATTATAAGCGTCGATATTACAGGCATCGGTCAGTATAAGCGTCGGTACTATAAGCGTCGATTTACAGGCGTCGGCATTATAGGCGTCGATGTTATTGGCGTCGATATGATAAGTTGAGATTTTTTCCCGTCTGGACTTAAGCAAATTTTTCAAAAATTCCCGAGCAGAAACCCTAGTAAAAACCTATTCAGGTACCTCAATCATGGCACACTTAGGTCGTTTACGTCAGGACGGTAACAGATTCTTGCTACAATCAAATATAATGTCACACAGATTTAAAAAACTTGTTTTATTACTATTTCCATTGTAATTTGAACTTAAAATTGGACAGATAAGGATGAATGTCACTAAATGTTTTGAAAGTATCATATCAAAATTCCATTACAGTACACGAGTATATTAGGATTATAAAAATATTTTGGTTATAATGAAGTTTTCTGAAGTTTGGAATCGTGAGGAAAATCTTAATTAGAGGCGTCAATAGACGAATACGATAAAAGACATTATAGTCGGTCGGTATTATAGGCGTCGGTATTATAGGCGTTGGTATTATAGGCGTCGGTATTATAGGCGTCGGTATTATAGGCGTTGGTATTATAGGCGTCGGTATTATAGGCGTCGGTATTATAGGCGTCGGTATTATAGGCGTCGGTATTATAGGCGTCGATATTATAGGCGTCGGTACTAGAGGCGTCGGTATTATAGGCGTCGGTATTATATAGGCGTCGGTATTATAGGCGTCGGTATTATAGGCGTCGGTATTATAGGCGTCGATATTATAGGCGTCGGTACTAGAGGCGTCGGTATTATAGGCGTCGGTACTAGAGGCGTCGGTATTATAGGCGTCGGTACTAGAGGCGTCGGTATTATATGCGTCGATATTATAGGCGGCAGTACTAGAGGCGTCGGTATTATAGGCGTCGGTACTAGAGGCGTCGGTATTATAGGCGTCGGTACTAGAGGCGTCGGTATTATAGGCGTCGGTCAAGAGGCGTCGGTATTATAGGCGTCGATATTATAGGCGTCGGTACTAGAGGCGTCGGTATTATAGGCGTCGGTACTAGAGGCGTCGGTATTATAGGCGTCGGTACTAGAGGCGTCGGTATTATATGCGTCGATATTATAGGCGGCAGTACTAGAGGCGTCGGTATTATAGGCGTCGGTACTAGAGGCGTCGGTATTATAGGCGTCGGTACTAGAGGCGTCGGTATTATAGGCGTCGGTACTAGAGGCGTCGGTATTATATGCGGCGATATTATAGGCGTCGGTACTAGAGGCGTCGGTATTATAGGCGTCGGTACTAGAGGCTTCGGTATTATAGGCGTCGATATTATAGGCGTCGGTATTTTAGGCGTCGGTATTATAGGCGTCGATATTATAGGCGTCGGTACTAGAGGCGTCGGTATTATAGGCGTCGGTACTAGAGGCGTCGGTATTATAGGCGTCGGTACTAGAGGCGTCGGTATTATATGCGGCGATATTATAGGCGTCGGTATTATAGGCGTCGGTATTATAGGCGTCGGTATTATATAGGCGTCGGTATTATAGGCGTCGGTATTATAGGCGTCGGTATTATAGGCGTCGATATTATAGGCGTCGGTATTATAGGCGTCGGTATTATAGGCGTCGGTATTATAGGCGTCGATATTATAGGCGTCGGTACTAGAGGCGTCGGTATTATAGGCGTCGGTACTAGAGGCGTCGGTATTATAGGCGTCGGTACTAGAGGCGTCGGTATTATATGCGGCGATATTATAGGCGTCGGTATTATAGGCGTCGGTATTATAGGCGTCGGTATTATATAGGCGTCGGTATTATAGGCGTCGGTATTATAGGCGTCGATATTATAGGCGTCGGTATTATAGGCGTCGGTATTATAGGCGTCGGTATTATAGGCGTCGGTATTATAGGCGTTGGTACTAGAGGCGGCAGTACTAGAGGCGTCGGTATTATAGGCGTCGGTACTAGAGGCGTCGGTATTATAGGCGTCGGTACTAGAGGCGTCGGTATTATAGGCGTCGGTCAAGAGGCGTCGGTATTATATGCGTCGATATTATAGACGTCGGTACTAGAGGCGTCGGTATTATAGGCGTCGGTACTAGAGGCGTCGGTACTACAGGCGTCGGTATTTTAGGCGTCGGTATTATAGGCGTCGATATTATAGGCGTCGGTACTAGAGGCGTCGGTATTATAGGCGTCGGTACTAGAGGCGTCGGTATTATAGGCGTCGGTACTAGAGGCGTCGGTATTATATGCGGCGATATTATAGGCGTCGGTATTATAGGCGTCGGTATTATAGGCGTCGGTATTATATAGGCGTCGGTATTATAGGCGTCGGTATTATAGGCGTCGGTATTATAGGCGTCGATATTATAGGCGTCGGTACTAGAGGCGTCGGTATTATAGGCGTCGGTACTAGAGGCGTCGGTATTATAGGCGTCGGTACTAGAGGCGTCGGTATTATATGCGTCGATATTATAGGCGGCAGTACTAGAGGCGTCGGTATTATAGGCGTCGGTACTAGAGGCGTCGGTATTATAGGCGTCGGTACTAGAGGCGTCGGTATTATAGGCGTCGGTACTAGAGGCGTCGGTATTATATGCGGCGATATTATAGGCGTCGGTACTAGAGGCGTCGGTATTATAGGCGTCGGTACTAGAGGCTTCGGTATTATAGGCGTCGATATTATAGGCGTCGGTACTACAGGCGTCGGTATTTTAGGCGTCGGTATTATAGGCGTCGATATTATAGGCGTCGGTACTAGAGGCGTCGGTATTATAGGCGTCGGTACTAGAGGCGTCGGTATTATAGGCGTCGGTACTAGAGGCGTCGGTATTATATGCGGCGATATTATAGGCGTCGGTATTATAGGCGTCGGTATTATAGGCGTCGGTATTATATAGGCGTCGGTATTATAGGCGTCGGTATTATAGGCGTCGGTATTATAGGCGTCGATATTATAGGCGTCGGTATTATAGGCGTCGGTATTATAGGCGTCGGTATTATAGGCGTCGGTATTATAGGCGTTGGTACTAGAGGCGTCGGTATTATAGGCGTCGATATTATAGGCGTCGGTACTAGAGGCGTCGGTATTATAGGCGTCGGTACTAGAGGCGTCGGTATTATAGGCGTCGGTACTAGAGGCGTCGGTATTATATGCGTCGATATTATAGGCGGCAGTACTAGAGGCGTCGGTATTATAGGCGTCGGTACTAGAGGCGTCGGTATTATAGGCGTCGGTACTAGAGGCGTCGGTATTATAGGCGTCGGTCAAGAGGCGTCGGTATTATATGCGTCGATATTATAGACGTCGGTACTAGAGGCGTCGGTATTATAGGCGTCGGTACTAGAGGCGTCGGTACTACAGGCGTCGGTATTTTAGGCGTCGGTATTATAGGCGTCGATATTATAGGCGTCGGTACTAGAGGCGTCGGTATTATAGGCGTCGGTACTAGAGGCGTCGGTATTATAGGCGTCGGTACTAGAGGCGTCGGTATTATATGCGTCGATATTATAGGCGGCAGTACTAGAGGCGTCGGTATTATAGGCGTCGGTACTAGAGGCGTCGGTATTATAGGCGTCGGTACTAGAGGCGTCGGTATTATAGGCGTCGGTCAAGAGGCGTCGGTATTATATGCGTCGATATTATAGACGTCGGTACTAGAGGCGTCGGTATTATAGGCGTCGGTACTAGAGGCGTCGGTATTATAGGCGTCGGTACTAGAGGCGTCGGTATTATATGCGTCGATATTATAGGCGCCAGTACTAGAGGCGTCGGTATTATAGGCGTCGGTACTAGAGGCGTCGGTATTATATGCGGCGATATTATAGGCGTCGGTACTAGGGCGTCGGTATTTTAGGCGTCTGTACTAGAGGCGTCGGTATTATAGGCGTCGGTATTATAGCCGTCGGTACTAGAGGCGTCGGTATTATAGGCGTCGATATTATAGGCGTCGGTACTAGAGGCGTCGGTATTATAGGCGTCGGTACTAGAGGCGTCGGTATTATAGGCGTCGGTACTAGAGGCGTCGGTATTATATGCGTCGATATTATAGGCGGCAGTACTAGAGGCGTCGGTATTATAGGCGTCGGTACTAGAGGCGTCGGTATTATAGGCGTCGGTACTAGAGGCGTCGGTATTATAGGCGTCGGTCAAGAGGCGTCGGTATTATATGCGTCGATATTATAGACGTCGGTACTAGAGGCGTCGGTATTATAGGCGTCGGTACTAGAGGCGTCGGTACTACAGGCGTCGGTATTTTAGGCGTCGGTATTATAGGCGTCGATATTATAGGCGTCGGTATTATAGGCGTCGGTACTAGAGGCGTCGGTATTATAGGCGTCGGTACTAGAGGCGTCGGTATTATATGCGGCGATATTATAGGCGTCGGTATTATAGGCGTCGGTATTATAGGCGTCGGTATTATATAGGCGTCGGTATTATAGGCGTCGGTATTATAGGCGTCGGTATTATAGGCGTCGATATTATAGGCGTCGGTATTATAGGCGTCGGTATTATAGGCGTCGGTATTATAGGCGTCGGTATTATAGGCGTCGGTACTAGAGGCGTCGGTATTATAGGCGTCGATATTATAGGCGTCGGTACTAGAGGCGTCGGTATTATAGGCGTCGGTACTAGAGGCGTCGGTATTATAGGCGTCGGTACTAGAGGCGTCGGTATTATATGCGTCGATATTATAGGCGGCAGTACTAGAGGCGTCGGTATTATAGGCGTCGGTACTAGAGGCGTCGGTATTATAGGCGTCGGTACTAGAGGCGTCGGTATTATAGGCGTCGGTCAAGAGGCGTCGGTATTATATGCGTCGATATTATAGACGTCGGTACTAGAGGCGTCGGTATTATAGGCGTCGGTACTAGAGGCGTCGGTATTATAGGCGTCGGTACTAGAGGCGTCGGTATTATATGCGTCGATATTATAGGCGCCAGTACTAGAGGCGTCGGTATTATAGGCGTCGGTACTAGAGGCGTCGGTATTATATGCGGCGATATTATAGGCGTCGGTACTAGGGCGTCGGTATTTTAGGCGTCTGTACTAGAGGCGTCGGTATTATAGGCGTCGGTATTATAGCCGTCGGTACTAGAGGCGTCGGTATTATAGGCGTCGATATTATAGGCGTCGGTACTAGAGGCGTCGGTATTATAGGCGTCGGTACTAGAGGCGTCGGTATTATAGGCGTCGATGTTATAGGCGTCGGTACTAGAGGCGTCGGTATTATAGGCGTCGGTACTAGAGGCGTCGGTATTATAGGCGTCGATATTATAGGCGTCGGTACTAGAGGCGTCGGTATTATAGGCGTCGGTACTAGAGGCGTCGGTATTATAGGCGTCGGTACTAGAGGTGTCGGTATTATAGGCGTCGATATTATAGGCGTCGGTACTAGAGGCGTCGGTTTTATAGGCGTCGATATTATAGGCGTCGGTACTACAGGCGTCGGTATTTTAGGCATCGATATTATAAGCGTCAGTATTATAGACGCCGATATTATAAGCGACAATATTATAAGCGTCGATATTACAGGCATCGGTCAGTATAAGCGTCGGTACTATAAGCGTAAATTTACAGGCGTCGGCATTATAGGCGTCGATGTTATTGGCGTCGATATGATAAGTTGAGATTTTTTCCCGTCTGGACTTAAGACAAATTTTTCAAAAATTCCCGAGCAGAAATCCTAGTAAAAACCTATTCAGGTACCTCAATCATGGCACACTTAGGTCGTTTACGTCACAACGGTAACAGATTCTTGCTACAATCAAATATAATGTCACACAGATTTAAGAAACTCGTTTTATTACTATTTCCATTGTAATTTGAACTTAAAATTGGACAGATAAGGATGAATGTCACTAAATGTTTTGAAAGTATCATATCAAAATTCCATTACAGTCACGAGTATATTAGGATTATAAAAATATTTTGGTTATAATGAAGTTTTCTGAAGTTTGGAATCGTGAGGAAAATCTTAATTAGAGGCGTCAATAGACGAATACGATAAAAGACATTATAGTCGGTCGGTATTATAGGCGTCGGTATTATAGGCGTTGGTATTATAGGCGTCGGTATTATAGGCGTCGGTATTATGGGCGTCGATATTATAGGCGTCGGTACTAGAGGCGTCGGTATTATAGGCGTCGGTATTATAGGCGTCGGTACTAGAGGCGTCGGTGTTATAGGCGTCGGTATTATAGGTGTCGGTATTATAGGCGTCGATATTATAGGCGTCGGTATTATAGGCGTCGGTACTAGAGGCGTCGGTACTAGAGGCATCGGTATTATGGGCGTCGATATTATAGGCGTCGGTACTAGAGGCGTCGGTATTATAGGCGTCGATATTATAGGCGTCGGTACTAGAGGCGTCGGTATTATAGGCGTCGGTACTAGAGGCGTCGGTATTATAGGCGTCGGTACTTGAGGCGTCGGTATTATAGGCGTCGGTACTAGAGGCGTCGGTACTAGAGGCGTCGGTATTATAGGCGTCGGTACTAGAGGCGTCGGTATTATAGGCGTCGGTACTAGAGGCGTCGGTATTATATGCGTCGATATTATAGGCGTCGGTACTAGAGGCGTCGGTATTATAGGCGTCGGTACTAGAGGCGTCGGTACTAGAGGCGTCGGTATTATAGGCGTCGGTATTATAGGCGTCGGTACTAGAGGCGTCGGTATTATAGGCGTCGGTACTAGAGGCGTCGGTATTATATGCGTCGATATTATAGGCGTCGGTACTAGAGGCGTCGGTATTATAGGCGCCGGTACTGGAGGCGTCGGTATTATAGGCGTCGGTACTAGAGGCGTCGGTATTATATGCGGCGAAATTATAGGCGTCGGTACTAGAGGCGTCGGTATTATAGGCGTCGGTACTGGAGGCGTCGGTATTATATGCGTCGATATTATAGGCGTCGGTACTAGAGGCGTCGGTATTATAGGCGTCGGTACTAGAGGCGTCGGTATTATAGGCGTCGGTACTAGAGGCGTCGGTATTTTAGGCGTCGGTACTAGAGGCGTCGGTATTATAGGCGTCGGTACTACAGGCGTCGGTACTAGAGGCGTCGGTATTATATGCGTCGATATTATAGGCGTCGGTACTAGAGGCGTCGGTATTATAGGCGTCGGTACTGGAGGCGTCGGTATTATAGGCGTCGGTACTAGAGGCGTCGGTATTATATGCGGCGAAATTATAGGCGTCGGTACTAGAGGCGTCGGTATTATAGGCGTCGGTACTGGAGGCGTCGGTATTATATGCGTCGATATTATAGGCGTCGGTACTAGAGGCGTCGGTATTATAGGCGTCGGTACTAGAGGCGTCGGTATTATAGGCGTCGGTACTAGAGGCGTCGGTATTTTAGGCGTCGGTACTAGAGGCGTCGGTATTATAGGCGTCGGTACTACAGGCGTCGGTATTATAGGCGTCCATATTATAAGCGTCGATATTATAGGCATCGACATTATAAGCGTCAGTATTATAGACGCCGATATTATAAGCGACAATATTATAAGCGTCGATATTACAGGCATCGGTCAGTATAAGCGTCGGAACTATAAGCGTCGATTTACAGGCGTCGGCATTATAGGCGTCGACGTTATTGGCGTCGATATGATAAGTTGAGATTTTTTCCCGTCTGGACTTAAGACAAATTTTTCAAAAATTCCCGAGCAGAAACCCTAGTAAAAACCTATTCAGGTACCTCAATCATGGCACACTTAGGTCGTTTACGTCACGACGGTAACAGATTCTTGCTACAATCAAATATAATGTCACACGACACAGTTATTTGTGGCACTGTGACGAAAATGCCGGGTTTCGACAGTCATAGGTATTGTTGCCGGTATTAAACCTAATAAGCAGTAATTGCTATAAAAACTGGTCTAGTGCCTTTTTCTTTTGACTATAAAGCGAAGTAAAGTTTTTCAAATTGGCTTTCACAAAACACTTAGCTTACACTACTACCATGATATTACGGTTTAAGATTAAAATAAAAACTCTTTATTTTAAATACCACGGTTGCGGTTATGTTTTTTTTTTATATTTAAGTTTGTCAAATCACGGAAATATTAATAAAACATGATTTTTAATTGCTGTATTTCGTTCTAAACTGACAATAATGTCTTCCTGCACATCCAAGCAGCGGCAAAGCGTGACCAATTTGACAAAACTCCTCACATCAGCCCGGGGGGTAAGTAAGCCGAGAGACTGACATTAAAGTCAATTATTTTTAAAATTATTAAGTGTCAGTTGCGTGAAATGGCTCCAAATCACCCTAAAATAGACGACATTTAAGGCATGGGCGTTAAACGTAGTTAATATAGTGATTGAACGTGACTGCGCCCGCGCATGCGACTGTGTATGAAATATTACAAGTTAATTGTTTCCTGTGCTTCCGCTAGAGGGTGCGAGGGGGACTAGGCTTTAAACAGGACACGGATATTTACTTTAGTTTTATTGTGGGTGTTTGGGCTTGCAGACGGCCCCGATACAAAGAGCCAAAAATTTTTTTTAGCGTATTTCTTATTCTGGTCACTTGTTATCATTATAGAATATTATGGGCCACGGGGGCTCTATACAATTCTATTTGCTCTATGTCACTCATGACTATAATTTTTATATATGACAATAAATTTTTAACAAAATAGCCTATGAGAATTTGGCAGTTCAAGTCCACAGTCTACCAAACGTATACTCGTCCTAGTCCAGGTGGCGTTTCAAGAGTTTTGCGGTGCGTGTGCGCTCTATTTTCAGAGCAATTAGGAAAGCGCGCGGATTCCACCGGTTCGAATTTCAAACGCGTTCGTATTTCAATATTGAACGTTCCAACGGTTGGTTTAGCATAATTTCTGTTTTAATCTTAACAATCTTTTTAGTTTTGGATTAGCAGAATTATTATCGCTAAGCTGTATTTTTTTTCTATTTCTTTGCCTGTTTTACATAAAAATATTATACTACCAACATCCGAGCTAAAACGTGTAGTGGGTCTGTGAGTATTACCATCAGGCACTTTTGTGCTTTGCTATGAGCAAAAGTCAAAATCGCCTCTATATGAACTACCTTTTGTTACCTACCCAACAAAATCTGATTATATAAACCGTGATGAAACATTTGTCACATTTTAGGGCTGTAATTTTTTCTTAATTTTATGGTACATACTTAGCTAAATTTAAATCCACCCCCAAAATGGTGTTTTGGTGCGTAAAACTGTGGGTTGTTATACAGTCGCTCCATAAATACGGATAACCTGCCTATCGTTATGTAATCATCACACACCATGTATAAAACATAACATGTCATAAAAACCAATTAAGTATATTATTCCGCTGAATTTTGGTAGGTAATAGGTTTTCACATCAAGTTTTACGTAGAACATTAAGATTAAAATATAATTTATATAGCTATAAACAGCACGTTACAGTTGTATGGCGGGCTGTTCAAAATAAAGGTTCAGAAGTTTAATTTTGAACGAATAATTGAACCAGATGTGATCCAAATGCGACGCGGTGCAATGATTTTTGAATTGAAAGCGACTGACTCTAGTTGATGGACCAGTGACCACGCAGTTCAAGTAAATAAATAATAAATAATAATAATTATTATTTAAATAACCCTTTCTGGCTCTGGCCTTCATATACCTTTACACGACGAGACATAGTAAAACTGCTAGGCCTCTGGTCTTTTATGTAATGTAATGTAGCTAGCCACCAAGCCTAGTTCATTTTACAGATATTTTAATAGAAGAAAGAAAGCAAGAAATAAACATTTATTTGGACTCAGCACAGAAGACACACTACACAGCTGCTAGTATAATAAATAACATAATAACATATTATAAGGAAAAAAATTATAAGGAAACATAATTATAACGAACAACAAATAAACAATATCAGTAATAGCGTCATCATCCATCTGCGCTTATCCCAATTCACTCGGGATCGGCGCAGTTTTTCTTTTTCTTCCATACATCTCTACTAGCCGTCATCACGTCTTTCAATTGCTCCATTTTCATACGGTCGATTCACCTTTTCTTTGGTCTCTCTATTTCCTTATATCCACCCAACATTTATACTTAAAAAAGGTAAAAAATGAAGAGCACCTTACCAGAAGGTAACATGCTCTTCACTTCCTTATTTATTATTATATTCAAAAGATTCCAGACCAAACCACGAGACTCATGTTCAATATTCCAAAATGCATCAGGAACCAATACATACTAAAGGACTTGAACTTAATATCTGTTAAGCAAGAAATATTCATAAGAAGTCTCAATTATCAAAAAAAGCTATCAAAACATCAAAAACATGTTAATGCTTTAGCAACAAACCTTAAGGGCTCTGGTAGTACCATATTTTCAAGATTGAGGAGGAATAGTGTTCCAACCCTCCAATACCGATTCCCCATAATATAGTGAGTGAGGTCAATGGATTCTCCTTCTAGCCAAATGTCATACCCAGTCTCTGGTCAACGAATCTAGCAGCAAAATGTGAGAAACACATCGCTGTGCTGAGCAGGATATAATATATATATAAAAAAAATCTTCTTTTTTGCAACAGCTACATAATATCATGGTGATTTTGTTGCGTATTTTCCAGCGGTTAGCATATTATGGGACGCGTACAGCACAGAACAGCGTGTGTGTGCGCATTCGTGCGCATTCGCAAGCTCTTTTAACCCCTCTACCATAAAAAGAAATCTATTTATCATCACACTGTGGGTCTTTCAAAGTAGTACTTCTGAAGCTATGCTATAGTAGATAGGTTGTGTGTGTAAATGAGTATTAATAAATAACGTGTATTGTGTGTCGACAAGTTTGCCTTGACACGTGCCCCCGCGCACAGATGTTTGCAAAAATATGTTATGTTATTGTAAGAAAGTTGGCGCTCGTGCCACACTGTGTCACCTTGGAGCAGTTAATCTTTTACGATTTGCGTTTATTGTTAACATCCATATTTATTTTTCATACAGGAAAAATAAGACATGTAACTTTGCTGGTTGGTGATTAGTGCTCTATTTCTATCATACGAAGGTCACGGTCTTAGGAAATGGGCTTTTACGCAAATGAGGTTTTATTTGGAACTAACTGGTACCGGTTTCCCTCGCAAACCAAAGGTCTTTTTCAAAGTTGGCCTATGCAAGGCATAGGCTAACTGTTGTCTTAAGAAGTCCGCAGGATGCCATCTATCACCTCGCCAAATTTTATCAAAATCTGTTCAGCTGTATATCGTGAAAATGTAACAGACCGACAGAGTTACTTTCGCATTTATAAATTTGAATTGGATGGATAATATTATTTGGAATAAATAAACTCAAATAAAATGTCCGATTTTATAAACCATAATAGTCACTGTAAATAAGTGGTTCTGTTTAAGATCCCTTGGCGCGTAAGTAAATATTGCCAATTTGAGTACATTGACCCAGTCCTGTGGAACTTTCCCTTTAGTTAATTTCGTTGGCAAAGTAAATAATTTATGGTAAATTAGTACGGTATTTCCAGGTATCCCAATTTAGGTTAAGTGTATCTGAAGAGGTATGATGAGGTGTTATATGTGTGAGAAGCGATAGCGATTCTGGTGCATAAGATATTGATAGCGGCAACCGTAGCAAGACGCCGGCAACACCAGCTAATGTCCACTACATACGTAACGATCTATCGATCGTGTGTATGACAAATCGTTCTTTAGATCTGCAACCATCTGCGCAAATCGGTGTGCACTGATTAATACTGGCTAACATAATTGTAACGTTACGTATGTAGCGGGCTTAAGTTTAATATGCCCAGTCATTTCACTTGTTCATATTCGCACATTATTGCCTAGCGGCAATTTTCATACGGTTTTCAGCAATATGACGATGATTGTTAAAGATGTTGAAAAAAATTTTGCCGAGTGTAAACTTCGTGCGAAGCCGGGGTGCGTTGCTAGTTGTTGTTATGTTAACTA
The DNA here is from genome assembly GCA_946251955.1 of Acronicta psi. NCBI lineage: Eukaryota > Metazoa > Arthropoda > Insecta > Lepidoptera > Noctuidae > Acronicta > Acronicta psi. The sequence goes on along the minus strand of OX276470.1, from coordinate 16,095,683 downwards.
TTCCTGTATTTCTGACGTCCAGTACCAGGTTACCAGCAGCCCCAGGATGTTGTGCTCCACTAAGCTAAAAGTGTGCTTCCTTACACGTAACAGTTTATTTCATTTCTATTGTTGTACAAACACTCGCGCTGTGTACTAGTGTGGGTACTTTTGTGGCGATGTTTACAAATTATTTGGATTGCATGGTCTCCATGTTTGGTGTAGCCCTCGCCCTTGCCAATGCATCGATTTTCGCGGGTTTGGTACCCATCCGAAATAAATGTTTGTGTGATTGTGACGTGATTCGGTAAAGTAATCAGCTGTAACAAAAGAAGTAATTACCTAGAGTCATACTTAGTCTTAGTCTCATTCGCATTCGCTAGTGCCCGAAGTATGCAATAAGGCTTGATCGATCGCACCGCTGCCATGAGTAAATAAGTATAAAGGAAAAACTCTTTTCCTTCATGTTGATGCTTTGTCTTAGTACCATCGCAGGTAGTAAACTACTCACCAAAGAACATAAACCATTGAAAACAATAGATGTCCCGTAAAACGGCAACTATAAAATAAAAAGGTTCTTTATCTTTTAGGCGTAGGCGCTAACGGCGATATAATGCACCATCTAAACACCATGTAGGCGTAACCTATATATACACACCATACATTGCTTCTTTACTACCATCATCAAATAATGATCTTAATATAAATTAATACATTTACAGCAATGTATGATATGCTTTACTTATAAGTCGTGGGAGGTAGAAAGCCCTAAAACTGATTAATCAGCGATAATTATAAGCACATCGTTTGTCTTTTGTTTGTATTATAAATATATTATGAAACAAAAGAAATGTGGGTAGACATTATAAACTATTACAATAGATACAGTCATGTAAGTTCAAAGGGCACTAGTGATGTTTTGGTTGGTTTTTTGTTTATACTTCGACCCGCCCCGGCATCGCACGGGGTTATAAATTTGACGAAAATCTATAATAATACTAGCTGTCCCGGCAAACGTTGTTTTGCCATATAGGGGTGGGTCATTTTCGGGGTATGAAAAATAGATGTTGGCCGATTCTCAGACCTACCCTACCCGATATGCACACAAAATTTCATACAAATCGGTCCAGCCGTTTCGGAGGAGTATGGCAACTAAAACTGTGACACGAGAATTTTATATATTAGAAGATTATAAAGCTTGAAGAGTTTGTTTGTTTGGTTGAACGCGCAAACCTCAGGAACAACTGTCCAATTTAAAAAAAAACCTGTTAGATAGCCCATTAGCCCGTTTATCGGGGAAGGCTACAATACTTCTGCGGGAACGAAATGCGAGCAAGGGCTAGTTGTATTATAATTCCGAAGTATAGGTTTGAATAGTTAGCTCAAACAAACTAGGTACCTATAAGTATTTCATATTCTACGTCCTAACAATAAGGTACTTAGGTAATTTTAACAGAGAATACGGTCACACGCCATAAATTCAATTAAACTTTAATAGTTACCTTCTATTTTATAACTTCATACTCTTAATCACAAACAACTTTTATAATTAACGTGCAAAGATCAAAATCCTTGAGAATTAATTAGTCAAGATCGGATCAGTTCAGGAAAAATTGTCAGCTATACAATAATTCAATGAGGAGCCGCCATTGTGTGAATAATGCGCGCCATCTTTGATAATAATCGCGCATGCCTAGTAGCACGCAAGATTCGATTATGTGATTAACTATTTTATTATCATTGAATGAGGACTTTACAGTCGTAGATAAATTACCAAAGTAGAAAAAAATAGAACCCGAACAAAATTGGCCCCGTGTGTTGACGGGTTAAGATATAAATTACATATAGTGTTTCCCCAGATAAGCAATGCACTTGCATATCAGCCATCCACATTCCGCCAGAAGGTGGAGTGGCATTTCATCAGCGTCCTCACAGCGTCGGCAGGTACGCGTATCACTCAGCCTTAGGTTGAACATGTGCTTGTTAAGGCAGCAGTGTCCTGTCAAGGCTCTTGTCACAATACGCAAATTGTTCCTGCTTAGCGCTAGAATAAGGCCTCTCCCAGATATACGCGGCCTGCGATGGCGGTCAGTACAACTGACTGTCAGATTAGTAATTATTACAACTGACCGCCACCGCAGGCCGCGCATGTTTGGGTGACCCCTAAGGCTTCGGTGCGTTTTATATCTTTGTAGGCTTTAATTAGTGCTTTGGAGTGAACCATGCCTGGCGATTCCGTCCAGAGCTTGAGCTGCTAGCAGTCTCAAAACATAAATTCGTGAGGGTTTTTTGAGCTAGGCTTCATGACATTCCATAAAAGGCTTCAGGTCCCTGCTGCGTTCCACTAGCTCCAGCTATTATCTTTCACTGCCATTCAGGTCGGCATTTTTTAAGAGGCGAGAACATATCTGAGTTGCTTGGTGGTAGGACCTCTTGGGGTTTGAGTGGACAGCCTGATTTTCGACTTCTGCGCCAGAACGCTAGTCCCCCTCTGATGATGCAGATGTCCAGGGGCGGCAATGACTACTCACTATCAAGTGGCTCGTCTGTCTGTTTGTCGAAAGCTTACAAAATACATGAATAAAAAACTGCGAAGTTATTTAATTTCCTTACAAGATATACTTGTTATGACGGTAAATTGGTAAGTAAGTACTGTTGTATTGCGCACTAATTGGCTTTTGGATTATATACGCGTTACCGGTGAGCCCGTCATTCCGTCAGTATTGATTGACGTCTAAATTGCAAAGTTAGACGCCAGACATTACAACAATTGTTTCAGTCTAAATAGTAATTATTAGTCGTAACTTGGTTATGAGTTTTTACATAATACATAACTGATATATTTCTTAAGAGCTTCTTTTCATTTATTTTTCGAAAATGTACATTACAGGAAACTTTTTAACCAGTGTGGTTTGTGATAATATACTTACTTCACGTAATGTAATAAACTAGTTTTTATGTTTTTCTGGCATACAACTAAGTTAAATGTTTACGATAGGTTTTATGTTTACGTGCTAACGCTATCAAAAGTCGTGCGCTCGACGGGAAGCAGTGACTGGTTGCTTTTTAATGTTATATTTAACCTTTACAAGGCTACCGGTCTTCCTTACCGGGGCTTTGAGGCACCTAAAAGGCACTGCCACAGTGTGGGACCGTGGGAGTGCCTTTAAGGTAGAGTGCCTCAACGGCTCTCCGGTGGCCACTAACAGCAGAAGGACATTGTTTCCTCTTAAAATACAACTCAGAACACCCCTGTGCAACGCCTCCCATCCCTGGGATTATGCTGTGTACATAGGTACTTGTAATACTTATATTTCAATTCCATAACCGACTACCAATCACATTTCTAAGACTGGACACCTTTCTATGACTGTACTGCGAGTTTATTGCAAATAGGTTGTAATATTTACTTTGTGGCAAAAGCTTACGTTAGAAGTTGTTAAATTTTATGGTTATGTACCTTTGTTTGAATATCCACTATAAAGTTACTACTTAAAATTCATTGCATTTTCCTGGTGATAGTTTAAAATTAACGTTCGTAACAATTTAACTGTTTAATAATATCTGATAAAGAATTGCATCTCACTTGCGAACTCATGCGAGAAGTTGCGAATTTCAAATCTATGTTTCAATCATCTTCATTCTCCTAGCCATTTCGTAACCATGTTGGGGTCGGTTCCAGACTAACCAGATGCAGCTGAATAGTATTCTACACGAAGCGACTGCCATCGGAAGTCCGTAACCCAACTTCTGGACAATACTGATAGTCGAAGGCTAGACTGGTTCTCAGGCTTTTTGGGGTTCTGACTACCACTAACGATTGTCATTTATGAGTTCATATAAAAATCCGGACCGACTGCGTGCGACGGCGTTAAGTGCTCTCCGAGGCACGGAGCCTAACTAACCCAACTTTGGCAAGCGCAGTTAAACCTTGCAGATTTATTAATTAGCTAAGTTATTACCTGTGATGTCATCAGTTTGCACTCGATTTCTAATCTCCAAATATAGTTTTGAAGTGCATTTTATCTATCGTTGCATGGGTGACGGTATACAAGGATCGTAATGCGGCATACGGGTTTGTTTAATCAATCTTAATCATCATAGAGTCTTTTAATGTCAGTAAAAGTGATATCTTTATGACTTTCAACCCAGTTTCTGGGCATACTGGTTTTTCAACCTATTCGGCGGTATTAATTGCTGATTTATTCAAATTAAACAGCATGGGGACATTCCGAGCGCATCACTGCTTGTCATAACGTGAGATAGTGTTCAAAGGCAAGCCTATCAAATTAAGACACGGATCTGAATCGGTTGCCGCGTTTACTGTTTAGCCACAAGCCTTCACTCCACTCCACTCCTAATTATTATTACAAGATATAAATAAGGAGATGACTGGCCGTCACAGTAGAGCGCCCTGCCACTCCTCTTCACGCGTACCGCACACCGTAATGATGACAGCAGTACTACAATTGTTTTGTTTCAAATACACTTTAACATTCGAGTTGATTTCGATATGATTGAAGTTGCGAGATCTGGGAGACTTGATCAAGTAAATGGTAGAGAGACCTTACTTAAAATTTACAGGACCTGTTGATAATGATACAAAAGGAGGATATAAGATTGAGATAGAGCCAGATTGAGGATGACCTTAGATTATCATTAAAAGATATGCACTGCCACGGAACATCTTCTGTCATACTCTTCTACACTGATGGGTTCTGTGTGACTCTCAGTATTAATAAGGTCCTTTTACTTATCTAGTACTTCATCATCATACTACCTATCATCATTAGACTTTTCCCAATTTAATGTATTGGGGTTGTCTTCAAGTCTAACCAGATGTCGGTGATTATCAGTGGATACCGCACACGAAGCGACTGCCATTGGACCTTCACAAACCGACTTTTCGGAATACCGAAATCTAAGATAAGATCTAAGAATGAATGAACTGGTTGTGAAGCTTTCGTCGAGTAAAAATCTTCAATTTCGATATCAAACATAGTGACGAAGTGCGAGTTTATGTAGTAAGGTGTGTGTAACGACATCGTCGCGTGTAGTTGTGCGTCGAAATTATAGACAGATTACAGTAGAACCAAGTTCAAAGAAATCACTGTTATTTGCGAGGAGACAAAGCGTTGGCAGAGACACTATTTTGTAGGCAGTGCCTGTATAATTACTTATGTTAAATGTTTATGAATTATTGTGTGTTCAGAAAAGCAGTAGATGGAACGCAAAAAATAAACTCGTGATGGTTTTTTTCACATTGCGCATTGAGCGACTTTTTACGGATTTCTTCGCGGTATTACTTAAAACCCTCACGAGGTTTATTGTAATCGAGGATTTTAGAATTTCATTGTGCTTCTGAATTTTTCTATAAAAACTTCAATAAATTTGCATGGGCATTGTACATATCCATGCAATTTTCTATCATCATCATCTTTATCAGACCGTATTCGTCCACTGCTGGACGTAGGTCTCGCTGGGATTTTTAGTGAATTTTCTGTAGGTATGTGAAAATCTTTATCTAATTAGCTTTCTATTTCCCTGCTTCTATTTATATTCTTAGCAGTAAGTATAAATATTTTCCACAAATACGAAACCAAAGTACATTTAAAACATGCTTGCTAAGTATTGATTGAAGGTATGAACATAACAGCATACCATCACGCTTTAACGCTTGTATTCCACGAAGGGTTACAGAGATGTACATTGTACATGTACACCTACAGCTCTCCAATATGTTTGTTTCTTGTAATAGAGGGCGAGCTTATTGCTATAAACCGGGCACATTCTGAGTTGCTATTAGGAATTGAGGTGTTGTTCAATACAAAAAACTTAATTCTTTATGCTTTTCCATCATCAATAATTTATCAGCACGGAAGAAAAAAAGTGGTGAATGACTACCTTCCGTTCTGAAACCGATATGCGTAGGTATTATTAAACTTTTTATGTAAAACCAATTACGTCTTACATGATTATGACGTGTGCGGTAGCATTGTTTTTGTATGGAACTTTCTCACCGATGCGATGCGCTCAAACATTCGTTTGATAACATATTTATGAAGATACGATCTATGTAATTTCTCCGAAGTGCGTAAGTTACTTCCACATGACTTGATATTCTGCTGCAATACAAAATATTAAGATTTTTATCTTTTTTACCACGTGCAGGACAGATTAGAATAATTATGATTCCTAACTGCTATCCAGATCGGTATCGTAAGAGGCGAAAAAGATCTGACTTGCTCGGTGGTAGGACGAGGACCTCTTCAAGTTTGACTGGTGACCAACCCCACGTCAGAATCTGTCGCAAAGCCGTGTGTGTACCTACCGAATTTTGCGCGTGTAAGCCAGTTCCCCCTCTTGATTGTTTTGCAGTCTATTTATCTTCGGGGACGCCTACAGGCACCAGGGGGGCGGTCAGTCCTCTTGTTGGGATTATTTCGCCCAGTTCCCCATTTTTGGTGGATCCCTTCATGGGTTACTGGCGCTCGGCGTCGCGAATCTTCTGATTGATTTGCAGAAGCCCAACAGTTGCTTGCTTTGCAGTCGGTAGAGGCTCTGCAAGCAACGCTCTGGTCCAGAGCGTTGCTAGCGTCGTAACGGACACTACAGTGTCCATGAGCGATGATATATTGCACTGAAGAAGCCTATTAAATTAATATAAATATTTTGTGACAACCTTTGCTTAACCGGGGAATCGAAACCAATCGGCTCTATCTGCGCTACCGTAGCAGTCGCATTTTACTAATGACTCATTTTACAATGACTAATGAGTTAAACAAAAGAAATCATAAAATCAACATTTACTATGATAATTACTATTATTATTTATCCAAGGTATCAATTCCCATCAATATTTCACACTTGCCACTATTTAAATCAAATAGCTTCCGCGGCCATCGCTTAATACCGTTTAGTTCACTAATCACGCGTCTATGGGCATTTCCCCTTCCGAATTGAAAGGCCGATGACACGGGATGTTCAAACTAATGTTATATAAAAATGTAATACTTATGATATTATTACCTGTGAATATTTAGAATTATTAAATGAAACAAAAAACCCGACTGCGTCAAAGTAAAACTCTAAAAACAAGCTCTATGTATAAAAACGTGCAATACGTTTTTAGGCGTAAAGAGTAACCATGGAGTTTCTTACCGGTTCTTCTCCATAGGAAACAACTAATTTGGAATCGTGCACCTACTTTCGACATTTCATAAGTGCCTGTATATGGTCTATGTAAAAATAAAACTATTTTGATTTGATTTTGAATGATTTTGAGGCGGGACATTTCGCTACATTGTACGACTACGCTTTCATTTATTATTTAGGTACTCTCCTACGGCTAGGAATACCTAGGTCTCTCTCAGTAAGGGGAAGGCTAAACTGACACCACACTGACATATATACGAGTTGTAGTCTGGAAAATATTTAAGATATGGTAGTATTCTCGGCTAAATTTATCATTTAGTTAAGTACTTTAAAAACTTGAGAGTAGAAAAAGAGAGAAGAGAGCAAGGAAAATCCCCTTGTCAAATCTTGTTTTCCTACTTTATTTTAATTAAAAATATTTTTTATAAAAATTCAACTTAATTTGAATTAAAATCCTAATTATAGCTTTATTACCCTAAAAAAACAATAAAATTGTTTTAATTAAGCTTAGGTAACAAGTTTTATTTCTCATGCCAAAACTAGTCTAGTTTTTCATTTTGAAACATTGCTCAGGCAGTCTCGGCCGTAAGTTAGTTGAAGTTTCATAAATTATTATTCAAAACTCGTCTTCTTAGACTGTCGATAGGTTTTTAGAAATCTCATTAGTGTACCTACGTAGGTACATACTATTAATTCCCGGAAGATACGCACTGTGTGAAGTGTGAACGGAGCGCGTTGGCGCCATTCGATTCATAATCTCAATTGTATTTGAAGCTCTATATTACAAGTTTCATAGAACTGTACAATAATATTAGCTAGCACATATGCTTTGCCACGTCGATCATAGATCCTAAGCCTTAGTCCTTGACTTGGTGTTCTCTCAGAAACGGCAGACTGGAAAAAAACCAACGCAGAAACTGTGATCCTCTCGATGGTCGACGAACTGATAGTCAGATACTAACCAAATTATGGGAATTGGTATCAACTCGAAAGTATAGGTGCTCTACCCGACAAAAATATACAGAATAAATAAATAAATTATAATAAGTAAATATCCTGGGACATTTTACACAGCACCATCCAGTCCCAAACTAAGCAGAGCTTGTACTCCCATAGTACAACCTCTGCTACTAGACAATGGATATAATAATTTTAAACTTTTTTTTTGTAAATACATACTTATAATATATAAGAAACACCCAGACAAACACAAACACTTAAGTCCATCACATAAATGTTTGTGTCCTGTGGGAATCGAACCCACGACCTCGTGATCAGCAGTCCGGTACTCGAACCACTAGACCACAGACGCCGTCAATAATAATTTATGAGTAGTTTATGAACAACAAAGCTATGAGCGAAAAAACATAAGAAAGTTAATAGTGATAGCATAGCGAAAGCTAATAACTTGAAATTAGACACATATTTAGATCCAATTTTTTTATGTTGGTACGGTAGCGAGTGAATATTACCATTTTTGTAATTTTCTGTAATGGCTAAGCTCTTCTAACTTCAATTATAATCGCACCAGATTATTTCTCGCAAACAAAAACATTACTCTCTACTTATATCGATTGTATCGTGTTGCGTATTACATCACAACTCGTGCTTCCTCACAATGGCGCGTAATCGATTCAGTGGCGATATGAAACGATTCACGGTGAAATCGAGTATTGTTACACTTTGAGTTAGTCATGCGGGCCTTTTGTGAGTCTCCTCGGTGATGGAAACTGTGATAACAGATGTCATGGGCGACCATAGCGCGTACGTCACATTTTCCCGAAAATTCGTTCGTCGTAATGTACTGATAAAATTTCATTGATATCCAGCAATCAAATCTTCTAAATACTACGTTTTATGATCCACGAGTTCATAAAATCTCATTTTTAGAGCTCAGAGAAATTTGGATTGTGCTTGCTTATATGTAAAGGCTTCTCTGTAACATGGAACTTGGAAATACTGGCGAACTGGTGTGGAAATCGCGCATCTATGTAGTTATGTATATCTATATCATAAGAGACAGACAATAAGGAAGAAGTAATTTGATTATCTAGTCTAGAGATAGGTACCTACCATTTTGTCGCGTGTTTGTATGAGTCAACACCTCAAGAGGGAAATGGACCATTGTGCTAAACTACTTGCAACCAACACGCTATTTATAAATAGTTATGACTTCCAGAGTGATTGTTGAAGATATGCAAGAAGCGGTGCAGGGACTAAGAGAAAGAAACGTATATTTCTTTCCTACTTTCTTTTTTGTGTTAGGGTTGTAAGCAATTCGTAAATTTGTCCAATGTCACTTTGATCAAAGGGATTGGGAAGACAAATTTCTTCAAACAGATATTCCTGCGGCAATACTCTATAACATAGAAATGTGATCAAGTCTTGAATCAAGATATCTGACATAGACATCATCTATGTCTAAGATAACAGAGGAACTTCTAAGAACTCTTACTACTGCTGTTTTGGTCCAAATGTTGGAAATAATACCCAGCTAATACAAGCCTAAAGGGATAAATTGAACGCTACAGATTTTAATAGACTACCTACTGTATTAAATGTTATAAGTATATACCTAGAAGTTCAGTTGGTCCTCGAGGCACGGGGCGAGGCGCGGCGTCACACGCGACTGCGCACGCACAAAAGGATTGCCGCGCTACTGGCGCACGCGCATCTCATTCAAATGGTCGTAACGTTTATAAATGAGGATGGAGGGTTTGAAAATACGACACACGATTTGGTATTAAGCTTATAGGATTCTATCGCCGGATTTCCTATTGAATTCAAGACTTGACAAAACTGAGAACCGTATTAGATTATAAGTTTGATTTTAAAATGAATTCAATTTCAAATGGGCCAGTTCATCAATGACTATTTTATTGTTTTTATTGCGATTCCTCAATGAAGGGAAGGGTTTTGAAGAAATAACACTGACGGGATGTTATAAGAAACATAGTGAATAAAATGCGTGCAAACCTTCCTCGCCTCAGTTACGGGCTGTGCCTCGAAGAGGACACTAAAAGAATTATTAGTTAATCTGTGAGACTGTGACATTAGTAGTCGGATTAAATTATAAATAAGCGATTCTTAAAACTGTGACGACGTCTGTGGTCTATTTGTTCGAGTACCGGACTGCTGATCACGAGGTCGTGGGTTCGATTCCCACAGGACACAAACATTTATTGTGATGAATTTAAGTGCTTGTGTTTGTCTGGGTGTTTCCTATGTATTGTAAGTATGTATTTACAAAGTATATAAGTATTGTATCCATTGTCTAGTACCCATATTACAAGCTCTGCTTAGTTTGGGACTAGATGGTGCTGTGTAAAAATGTCCCAGGATATTTATTATTATTATTATTTAACTAATCTGGCCATATACATTCTATTCAATGTGTACAATTGCGCACCAAAGTTATTAAAGATACAGTTTATATTTACAGAATTGAGATCAAGGAACAAATAAATACACGTACATAATGCAGAGGCAAGCAAAACAATGCGGAGGTCAAACAGATGCGCCGGCGCACACTGGAGGAAAGATTTTCACACCTCGCTGCACTTTAGCTTTGTTTATTTTGGTTTTACTGGTTTACTTTGAATTAAAAGTGTATTTAATTCTTGAGACAAACAGTGTATCGTTTTGGCCGGTTTCGCGCGAGCGATTTTGATGTCTACTTCATTCTGTGTGCGTAACCTCTTTACAAGAGGAAAATCTTTGTTAATTACTTACATACCATCATGCCAATATCCCATTAGTCCCCTAAGGGTTTGACCCTTGGCTGAATAATGGCAAAGGTGTACTAATACACATGGGTATATTTAATACACCTCGAACAATGGAGTCCGCTGGTATGTTCCTAATAGGGGTAGAAAGAAGACGTGAGGAGTTCCAAAGAGTCTCTCTGTAAGAACCTGGTTGTTGTCCACCCTCTCCTCTACAATAAGGAGCACTTCACAGATATAATGTACACCCATATTTGGCTAATATGTTTAGATCCCATGTATCCATGGGAGAGAGAACAAAGAGTCTCTCTACAAGAACTTGGTGTCTTTTTACACTGAGATACCTTTCACAGATATGCTGATTCCGACTAGCAAATTTACAAACCCACAAACATCGTCTCTATCTCTATGATTGTTCAAGACTGATATTTATGTGATGGGATTTTGTCTGCACTTTGAAGTAACTACTGCTTACCAGGAAGCTATGAGAGCGTGACGATAGCTTTGCGTTAACGATAACGTGAATGGGAATAACAAGGCAATCGATGCGGATTTTCAAAGACGAATTTCAGTTGGGAAATATTCAGGTCAGTCAATTCAGGGAACTCTCTCTGCGATAATAATCGGTGCAGATACCCGGAACTTTTAAGCGGGTAAAAGGCTATAACAGAGTCAGGTCAGTACATAAACAGGTCATTAATAGACAACTACTTTTTACCCGACTGCCGAAGGAGGAGTGTTGGTTATGTGTTTGACGCGTATGTATGTTTTCAATTTTCACTTGAAGGATAGTAACGTCATGTTGCAGAAATTCGGCATCACAGGTGATCTCGGTAGCATAGTGGCTAAAGTGTCCGGCGTACTTCACTGGAAGAACGCAGGTTCGAACCCTGCATGAGAGCGATTATATCTATATTATATCATTTGACCCTAATCTTGTCGCATGGACACGGAGCACAATCACGGTATATGATGATTTGATGAAGTTGAAGAATGTTTTACAGGAAACAATCGTCTATCAGCTTTAGTTGGCAGAGCTAGATGAGGAGACTTAGCCTTAACATACTAGCGAATTAAGCCGAGAAATTTACACCAATATAATACATTTTATAGTATATAATTATTAGAAAAGTCTCTAGCAATTTTCACCATTTATTTGGCCTAAATATAAAAAAAAAATGGATTTTATTAGCACATATCTACATACCTACGTAATGTGCCCTTACCCCAATGTCGTGGATTATATACCGTTTATTTCAAATAAGTACCCGCAATCTTAGATTAATCTAAGCCTGCAATAATAAAAATCGCAACCAACGTCATTGGGGCTTAATTTTTTGCTAAAGGTAATTTATTTTTGACAAAATGAGCACAATGACAAAGACAAAATATTATGTACCTACCACTATTAATACTGCGCAGTACTGTTTAGCCATTGAGGTACTAAATACTAGTGTACTAGACGTGTTGATAAAAATTATTCTACATTGTACAAATTATTTTGTATACTAGTAAAAAGATACAACTTAGTCTCAAGCTTTCTGTTTTTAACGTTACTACAAAAGAAGTAAAGATTTATCTTTTAGGGAAGTTTTGCTCTACATTGGGACGGTAAAGGCTCATATTATAATTAAACTAGCTTCCCGCCAGCGGCTTCGCCCGCGTGGTCTTATAATTTTTTTTGCAACATTTTTCATTACTACTCCGCTTCTTTTAGTCGTAGCGTGATGATATATAGCCTATAGCCTTTCCCGATAAATGGGCTATATAACATGGAAAGAATTTTTCAAATCGGTCCAGTACTTTTTGAGTTTATTCGTTACATATAAAAATACACAAATACAAATCTTTCCTCTTTATAATATTAGTATAGATATAGATATAGAAGTATAGATATGTATAAGCAATGTATCTAGATTCGTCAGCGCTTAAGATTCCTTTAATTGTGTGTATTTCAACTATACATGCTGTGTTTATGACACTAAGTTGCACCGAAGCTGCATCTCTAGTACCTACTACATATATTATCGTAATATCTCAAAGTTTTATATGACTTTATGTACTAAACAGCCACGTAATACAATTAACGCGACCAACACCGTGACCGCGTCAAGGATGGACGTCCGAAATTATGTTGTACGTAGGGTTCCTTGTGATTGTTGTAAACAGTAATTAATACTCAGATGTTGTTATTACACTAATTACCTAATCATTATATAGTGCTATTTTATCTGATGGCCATTTATTATACCTGCCAGATAAAAATACAATTTTAAGAATACGTATGTTCTACGTTTTGTAATAATTCTTATTAATTAATTTTTTTGTTGAGACCACTTTCACATCCAAACTTAAGATTTATCCATTTGTTTCAGTGAAGTTTGTAAAGAGTTTCTGTATATTTACCAGAAAATAATTATGAAGCCATGAACTGTAACATTTACTAAACTTATAGTTTTATACATGTAGTTGTATTTTATGAAGCAGAATGCTAATATCATTATAATAAACAATTAATCATTTTTAAGCAGTTGATTATATTTTATAAAGCGCGACAAAAGCTACTATGATTTTAGCTGGAAATAACATAGGCGGAATAGGCGCGTGCGCGAGCCAGTACGTAATAGCGGAACGGAATACACTATACGGAACCACAACAAAAACAAACCGATACCGAACCGATACCATGCAGCGAGGAAGTAAATATCCCGGAAACCATTGATTTGTTATTCATTGTTTTGTAATCCCTATTTTTTACTAACAATGCACTAACATTGTATTTATACTGATACAAAATATGGTGTAATGTAAAGGATATGGGGGACTATTTGAATTGATTATTAATAGAAACTAGAGTAGCGGCTAGTGGCGCAAGCGCATGATGTTGGAATGTGGTAAGATTCCTTTTAGTGGTTTGACGAATGTATCAAGGTGCGTTTTAGGCCCACCTAGTAAATTCACATGGTATTTAGTGATTTTGAAATCTACTAATTACTTACCTTCTGCATAAATTCTGACAGGTACCTCGGCAATAATAGGCGCCATTGCAGCAGTGGTACATATTCTCAATCCTTGGCAGTCACACTATAAATTACGGAGTCACTCCTCTTTTCAAATTCGTATTTACAACTGAATCTACACTAATATTATAAAGAGGAAAGATTTGATTGTTTGTTCGTATTGAATAGGCTCCGAAACTACTGGATCGATTTGAAAAATTCTTTCAATGTTAGCTAGCCCATTTATCGGGGACGGCGACTTTTCTATAGGCTATATACCATCAGCTAGCTAATGCCGGGAAGCTAGTATTTTAAACAATGTATAATTTACGCTTCTTGTGCTAGCTAGCTAGCTCGCGAGCCTTATATACAGCGCGCGGGGAGGACCCTCTGTATTCTTAGTCAAAAAGCTAGAACTGAAATCCTAAATATTCTGCCTTCTCAAATTATCTTCCAGTTGGTAGGGCAATGTAGCCTGTGAACTGTGATTGCCTCGTTAGAGGTTCGATTCCCGGGTGAAATTCCCAGTAGCAGCTCGGAGCAGTTGATGGCAATAGACTCGCTTCCTATTTACATGGGACCTATACCGGCAAACTGGTGTGTATTAGTACATCTGTGCCTAACCCTTCAAGGAATACAGGCATGATGTTATGCTATGTAGCCTGTGAAATTACTGGGGAACAAGACAACGTATACTGGTACTGTTGGCGTCTACAGGCTTCGGTTGTTACCTTACCATAAATGAGCTCGCGTTCTTGTTTGTCACATATTACGTACAATAAAAAAAGTTGGTCAGGTACCTACTTAAATTACGCATAATTTCCATAGTGATGTCGCCTGTTGTGTGCTTTGTTTTTACGTGTATGATGGAAACTCGTTAACCGTCACACTCGAGGGACTGTGTTTCGCTCATTTGCTCACATCTGAAGTGTGACGCGGGTGATATAATGACTAACAATGGCAAGGTTAATATATACAGCCAAACAAATATAAATCTTCATAACAAATCTCTTGTTATTTTGTTCTAGAAGCTTATTTTTAAATAAATATCGACATTTTTACGGTACCATCTAGGCAGAGCTTGTTCTATGGGTACTGGACCATAAATGTAATTACTACTTAGTTATACTTTTTTGTAAATATATAGGTATTTATAACACCTACACACACACCTAGACCAACACAAATACATGAATATTTGTGATCAGCGGGAATCGAACGACCTCGTGATCACTAGCGCGACACTGGAACCACTAAAGCACAGACGTCGTCATTAGATTATTAAAATTTATTAGCTTACTTATAAGATTTACTCATCATTACTTGCTTTAACGGCGTAGAAACATATACTTAGTGGTACTCACTCAATTCCTTTCAACAGTGGTGGCTTTGACCAGGCCACCCGGGTTGGACTATTGATCCATGCCGATATGCCATGATACTTACCGTACCGATTAATTGGTATTTTCAAAATTTTATGTAGAATAGGCAAAGATACATTTATGAGATAACTTCCCCAGGAACCAATAACGAGCAGACATATTATATCTGAAAGTTCTTTTCATAATTACTATTATTTGTTGCGCATTATGGCGGTCAGATTCTCCAGGTCAGGATTTTCTTTTTGCTGTATCTTTTTCACACAATAATTTCAGCCTAACCGTCATAGTAATAAACGATAGTCATGAAAAGAGGGAGATTGGTCTTTGGGGCCATTTTATCGGATTCTCCTTTAGCACTAAGTACAGCTTTCGCTATAAAGATTTTTTAAATAAAAAGTACTAGTAGGAGGTACTTACTTACATTATTTTATTTTTACCCGAGACTTTTTACCTATCGCAAAAATACCGCAATTATTTAAGCATTCCTAATTCAAAAAAAGAATAGTAAGTTACGTTTTAGTGTTTTTTGCGGTTGCTATTTTTTCCTCCGCGACCTCGTCTGCGTAGATTTTATTTGTTTTGTGACAATCATCTTTAAAATTATGCACAACCAAGTTTGGATTTAATAAGAACCTGGGACGGTGAAGTTCTTGAAATTGGGAAAAATTGTACCATCTGACTGCCTAATATACTCGTAAAACCCCTTCCTTCGGTATTTTGCCGTGTCGTCGGGTAAAAATACTATAACATAGGTACGTCGAGCAGTAGTTAGGTACATTATTATCTACACCGGAAACCTGTAATGAGGAAAATGTGCTGTTGTTAGTAGAAAAATTAGCATCTATTTTAGATCTTTTGTGTTATTTATACCAACACGTTGCTGTGCATGTGAGCGTAATTACTGGTGCGGATACACATGTCGTACCTAGTATACCTATACATACAAGTATAGAATTATAATCATTACATCATTGTTTTTACGAACCCTTTTTTATGATGCAAAAATCCTCATCGATAGTCTTAATGTCGGACTCGACTTCCGTACGAATAGGTAAAGGAGCCGTAAACGAGTCACTTTCTTACCCTATTCTTAAAGGCACAAGAATTCGGAAATCCATGAACAGACTTGATATTTTGAGGTGCTCTTGTGAACCATTCAATTCAAACAAATCCTATTATGATATGTATAATTATAGTATTATACAAATCGAGAATACCTGCCGCCATTAGGTATCGTTGTGTTAAAGTTTTTTCAACATAGCCTATGTATGTAGTTGTAGGTACCTAAGTCCGGCACACTTACTTACACTGTAATGTGCCGACTATAATGGGAAAAGACACTGACTTCTGTAACACAGGTCTTAGAACCTAGCTCAGGAGTCAGGGACTTCATAGATATTTGTGTAATTATTTTAAGTCAATAAAGAAATATTATTATTACTTACATAAAATCTTGAAGGTGTATATACTTGCATGTCATGGGGGTGATAATATCCAACAGTGTCTACAGAGTTGTACAGTTCGCGATAGCCTATTGTAAATTAGGACATTCGTAACAATTTGTAATACATTTCAATAAGCATCTTAGTTTTTCTTAGCGTTTTTACGGATCTATTTCTGTTAGTCGGCTGTTTTTATTTATGTAAACCAACTCTAAAACGATAAGACTAACCTAGTTCCTAGGTCAACAAGATGTCTTCCTCTACAAAAAACTGTCCTTTTTATTTAAATACTTAAGAAAAAATGACGATAAAACTGAATTTTCCTTAAGTAGATACTTGGTAGTTGAGAGAAGATATGATAGAGAAAACGATAATTACAAAAGACACAAATTTTCGTGACTTGAATGATTGTCAATCCTATTATGACATGACAATCTTGAATTAAAAAACATACTTGATTGCTGATGACCAGCTGAGGGATCATAACATGCAGTTTACGATAGTCCACTCCGGAACTAAACACCTCCGAATCCACTTTAATCTTAATAGATAGACTGAGAAGTCGGCCATTTACATCTTGTTATTTTACGTAGGTATCGTCGTCATGCGTGACGAACTGACGATGAGTCAGCGGCGCATTCGCTGACGTCTGCGCCAGCGACGCTCACCGCCCGCACCCGATTGTGGCGCGAATGATGCGTGCTGACGGAATGACATGTTATATACGCGTTCGATTGAGTTTATTGAGATGTAGAGCACATTAATGATCGATGATGAATGAGTAGTTTTATTATTATGTTATCGTAATAGGATTTGTGGATAGTCCATAATGACTTGAAATAAAAGGCCGTTAGCTTCGTGACTGGTGATCGCAATAATGTATAGTGAAGTGTAAAACTAGACGCTTTGTTCTACATTTTGCAACAGGTTTTGTTATGTAGGTGCGTCTTCTTTTTATAATACTACAAGTATATATATGTAATACGTATGTGAGATTCGTCATTTAATTTGGTTGTTTAATAATTATGAGTTAATTAATTTTATCAGTAATCTATGCGTATATTCAGCTTGATGGATAGTGAAATAGTAACTCCATAAGTTCATCGACACAGCTAATTTTAAAGTCTAAAAATAAGGAAATTAATTTCAACAAACGATCAGATATCAGACATCTCATTACGTCATAGTGCATTACAAGTTCAAGTTTCAATCGCAAGATGACGGTGTATCCGTTGGCGCGCTTCCGGCGCTCGCGTACGCTTCAGTGGCGCAGTTTCAGCATACCATGGTATTGTTTGAAGGAGGCCATTGTTTGAGAGGAGTACTCCTGGGTGGGCTCAATGTTGAAATTATTTAAACAGCTGGATATGTTTTCAAGTGAATTAATTTTTGTAACGGGAAATGGAATTAGGTATTTATCGTTATGCTTTAATATTCACAGTTTAGTAAGTATGTACCTATGTTCTAACTACTAGTTCAAGCCATAATCTGATTGTTCGATATAGGAATGTTCACTTGGGGTCCGCGCAGTAAGTTTATTTCTTCCATACATCTCTATTAGCCGTCATCTCGATTCAATTCCAATATGACCACAATTATCCTTTCTTCACTGTCCATGCAACTTTTCTTTTGTCTTTGTCTTCTTTTATCCATCCACATTCATACACAGAAAATTTGTGGTAACACTAAGTACGTACATTCCTTTAACAACGTAAAATTAACTATACACAAAATAGTTCCAGTAGCTGAATAGGTATAAATGAGTGTCGGTATGGAAACCTTTCAAATTACATAACCTTGACTTCAATGAAATTTATACAAGTACACAAAAATAAGTAAAACCACGAGGACATTCTATGATTTAACCACAATGGTCCAAAAGTGTTACTCAACTGAAAACAGTGGCTGTTTACACTGCTACTGGTCGCATTACGAACGTACATACAAATCGAATATGACTCATACCTCGTTTGGAAAATTGTTGCGCACGGGTGGAAAATCGGGTGTGACTCAAGATCGACTTATTTGGCTGTGTAAAATTCAATTGTTTGATAAGCATAGGTGTACCTACTACAGTGCGCCGGTATATTTAGGTCACAACTCCCATGCCTCTATTTTTTTTACACCTGCAATGTATTCTTCTACACATGCAATGAGTGTTATTCTACTTACTTATTTTTCGTTAATTAATATCAAATGTAATAATGATACTATAGGTAAATTTCATTTAGTTTTAATTATTCGTAGACAATATACCTAGATGGAAAGTAAACAATCAGAGAAATAGCACAGGTCCCAGTTAAGGCCCTTGGGAAACTCCTTTGTGGTACTGATATTATTATGGTCAAAGACCTTCATCAAAATAAGGAAAATTGGTAGCAAATATTAGATTTAATTATCCTATTGGCAACAATGATGCACTGGAAACTACGCATACGCAATGATTATTTATCTTATCAAATGCTCTTTAAAAGTTTATAGCTTCAAATATATAGCTTTAAATAATAGCCGTACCAAGTGACGTAAATATTTGATTGCAGTTCTCAAGACCCATGTTTATGTTTAATTATTTAATTTTATTGTTAAGGGGAAGTCGCGTGCGCACGCGCCTCGCCCTCAGCCTTATCGCACCACGTGATCGCAGTTTGTGTAATCACAACCACTTTAACAATACCTTAACAATCACACCGATGTAAATATATTTTAATTAGTTGAATGCTATTTACTAGAAATGTTTTGATTGTTGGCTCAATTGCAAATTGATTTGTTTCAGAAAAGTTGTTTTTTTTTAAGTTAATTTACTAATAAAATTACATATGGTTAAGTTAATATGTGTAAGCCCATGTTAGCAAGTATGTTACTGTTGGAGTTTTAAATAATATATAAAAATTATAGTTTTTAGTGGGAATGTAAAAGTTTTAACCTAGAAATAAAAATATCTGTCTATCTCTTTTAGAACTTAATATTTCTAGGCAACAAGGGAAACACTATTCTTTCGATGCAGTAATTAAACTGAAAGTTTGTATGCACAGACAGCGTCGCAAGCGCAGCATCAGGCTGTTCTGTAGTATAGCAGGCGGCGGCGGGAGGCGAGACCGCATTCCGTAGCATTCCGCGCCGAACCTCCGCGCGCGACTCCCGTGTCGCGACGTTCGAAGTACCACGCGCGTACGATCGATACAATAGTTTTAATACTCGCTGTGCTTGTGACGTTACTTTTTATTTATGTGCAATGTGCTATGGAGCTTTTTTATGTGTGAACGCCCCTGAGAGGGCTCTGTAATCAGTGTTTTCAAATTTTGGAAGTTAACTATCAGGTGAGTTTTTTTAAATATTTGACGATAACATTGCATCAGGGTTTATGATCTATTGTGATTTTGTTGCTGAGCGTAAAAATTGATTGGGAGGCCGCAACTGATTTTACGATGCTTCAGTTCCATTTACAAATAGGTAGGAAAGGAAGTTCGCATCATTCTTAAAGTGTTAATGGAACCTTGGATGAGTCTTGGCCTTTAACTTCGCTCAAAATATGCTTCATTCCTCAGAAATAATTATAAATGTTATTAAAGTTTACAACTATACTTAATAAAAATATATTTGACACTTACGTTAACTATTAGTGTACAAAATGTATTAGACATTTCGTATCCATGACATCTTCGCAAACGTTTGTTGCTATGAGTTTACAAACACCGTTTACACGCTTGACATCATCGATGGGTTTGTTTTCTAATGTACTTTTATACCTTTTTTCTCAATACAAGTTGTTGACTTTTTTTCCCACAATACTTTCTTCGGTATTATAATGATACCTATCAAAACTTGATCCAGTTCCTCAATGAAACCTATAAATGATTCATCCGTTGACTGCGACAAAATTTTTCTCTCCGCTGAATCATTTCGATCCGAATTTTTAATCTGCGTGCGTATACAACGCACTAAGTAACTTCTTTTGGGAACCAATTTTGTAAATTGTTAAGGCAGTGCTTCATAAACGTTATGAATTATTTAAAGCAGCTTCAAAATGAGGTGTTAAAATATCCCTTTGCCATCTCAACAGACATTGTTTACGAAATCCCAAGTCAATATGAATTAGGAAGAGAATGGAAAAGGCGTTGAGTGTGAATACCGAGAAAGGCCGGGGTTCAGAATTAATTCTTAGCACGTCTGGCATTTTTTGCTACAACCATTTTTTATTGTTTTACGTGATCGTTAAACTCTTTTTTTTAGTAGTGACTTTGTTCGAAACAAGGTTTCTTATCGCCAATTTTCTTAATTTTATTGCACTTAATAAAACGATTTCTTTGAAGCTTAGTCAGGATTTAACTTATGCTGGTTAAATGGGAATATTACTTCATTCTACTGATTTCAAATGTTGGAGTTATAATTTAACTACTAAGAGCTGGTTTTCTCGACGATAAATAAGGTCATAAAAATTTCACTGAAAAAGTTGAATTGCTTATTGAATTTGAATAAAACAAAGATATATAATACACATCACAACAACAAGGACAACTAGATCTATTCCATTCGTTTTAGAATTGTTCATTTATGTAGATAATAAAGAAGCTAATGAGACACAAGTACCAGTAGATGTACCTATCTATTAGTAATTGCAAAAACGATCGCATTAGGTAGGTGTGTAAGTTAATCTGAACTGTTCCAATGAACCAGGATAGTGACAAATATTTACTCTGACATTTAATTTATCCTATTACTTGACATTGCATTAATTATGTTAATTGATTATTTTACTATGATTTTTATTTTATTTGATTTTTATCTGCCATTTTTTTTTTTCATTGAGAAACGAACATCATTAACTGTAAAGTATGAGTATTCTGCAGGCCTTGATGTTTCTTTAGTTACCCATTGATGTATAATATAATATAAACCAGCCTAGCCCTGCAGTTTGAGCTTGTCATGCTCACTTAAATGTTCTGCTGATGGTGGCGTTGTGTGTCGGGTCTTTTTATTCCCTATAACATGGTTGAGTCAAACGGCGCCGATACACACGTCATGCTCGTGAACGGGTGCTGTCTGTCGGGACAGGTCAGCTCTTACTGCTATGGCTATTTTCTTTTCCTTTCTATTATATTAATCCTTACACATCGAACTGCATTAGACTCATATTATTCACAACAAAAAAATGTTACTGTCTCACTATCTTTTTTTAAAAGAGTAACTATGGAGTTTCTTGCCGGCTCTTCTCCATAAGTCCTACTTTTTTTTGGAACCGAGCAACTAGTTTGACTGTTCAAAAGTGCCTATTTATATGGTCTATTTGAAATAAAATATTTTGAATTTGAATTTGAATTTGAATTTGAATCGCTGCAGTTCGCTGAAGCAAATCTTGGAAAATAATGTGAATTGATTTGAGATAATCAGATTGCATTTTAATGTAAATTGTCAGTGGTTGTACCTATCAAGCTCTTTAATCAAAAACTTCCTAAGTTAATCGGGAAAGTCCCGGTAATAAAAAATAATGATGTAAGCGCATTATGGGAATCCCGGCTTTAGACATTGCTGATACAATTATAATAAACTGTTTTTAATTACATTATAATATTATAATTAAGAACAGTTAGTCAGCTTAAAAAAATATTGGTCCAGAATCATCATTTGATCTGGATCGTGCTTATCGCATTTGCTTGTGCTAGCAACAGCTAGACTAGACGCAAGATGAACAACTGTTTGTGGTATGTGACACCGGCCGTTATGATATATAGAATTTCGTCGAGATGGCGTCTTAGTGTTTACTTAGGACCAAAACGTGCACACTGAAGAATTTTAATGTTTAAAATACAGATGATGTTTGTCCACCACCGCCGCCATTTGGTCACGCTCCTACCTTGCAACTTGTTTTTCATCAAACATCTTTTAATCCCTTCTCAGAATTTGCCTTGACACGTTCCGTCTCTAATGAATCAGATAGTTTTCTATCCATATCGTTAAAATTGTCGCGGATTGCGCTAAGATCAATTCTCGCGATTTCTGCATTTTGCTCCAATATAGATGGATGTTGCATAGGTATATTTTTATGTGGGAACCAGTTGGGACACAATGGTGCTCTGCAAAGGCTCTCACGCTCTCTGTGGGTGGTGCTTGCGACATTTCGTTCTCGAAACACTGTCAGCAGGTCGTATTGTCACAGTAAATTGAACCTACTTCAGCTGTATAATTGATAACTCGGCTTCTTGACGTTTAATATTAATTATGATTGACAGTAATAAATTAGATTGCAATTCAGAAGGCGGTATTATTAATCTGTTGAAGAGTTTTTGCGGGGCGATTAAAATCAATTAGGTATTTGTTTTGAAACATATTGTACCAGATTTCGAAATTTGACCATTGAATACGCTTATGATCCGTAGAATGTTGGTGTTCAGTGTAGACGAAGTAAACACTGTAGTAACCTATTTGCTTCAGTCTGATAACTTTCAGTTTGTGATGAGCGGTTGCCAAGTAACGATTTTTTAAACCAGTTCTCGCCTTAGATATTTCCCAATTTCACTATCATAAAAAGCGGTCGTGAACTTTGATCGATCTACTTAGTCGTTTCTTAGAATTTGCAGCAACCATCAAGATTGGTCGATGATTCACATTGTGAATCACCAATGATCTTAATGGATGGTGGATGTTACTCGATTTCTGTGCCATTCAGCCATAAACCTACTCCAAGCAATTATCCACTTCAGCACATGAAAACCACTTATTTATATGTGACAAGCGAAAGTAGCATAAGAATCACTATTTGCACACTGATCGATTAATCTAACATGCAATATTGCGTGTGTGGTTCATAAAATATTCTGGAATGTAAAATCGCAATTTTGTACATCGTTAGATTTATTATTCATTAATACGCCTGCTTTTCTTACTTTACAGTCAGTGTGATGTAAATACTTACAATTATTATCTTTGTAGTTTTTGTTTGTGTGGCATTAGCCCCGCAAGTCTACCTTTACGTAGGTCATCAGGCCGCTGCGCATCATTCTCATGGCACACTTCTAATGCACAATCAACACAGAATTTGTAAGAAAATAACGAACTTATGACACACAAACATCTTCACGCTAGTATTGCATTATTTTGAAGGTTCGTTTAACAAGCTATTATTTAATATGACTGTGTACGTAATTGATGTAATGATGGTCGTGCTCAAAAGAGCGTGAAATGTTTAAAAAGTTTTGAAAACTTTTATAGTATAGTTACAGCATTTATCATCTGATTGATTGAATAGACATTCTTTCCTTACAAGTGTTTTTTGTCAATTTAAATTATTTTTCAAATTTTAAATAGCTTCACTCTGAACCACGTCGTACGGTGGAAGCACAAAAAATTGTTGATCATTGTAAATATTGGAAGCCGCATTCCTCATGGCAGCAGTCCGTAACGCAACGCCGAGGAGTTTGTTATCACTCGTATATTTAATATCAGAGTGACTTTGAACATTTTTTATTACATCAATGTCGAGGCGCCTATGCACTCGTTCTTCCGTTCGGACATTCCGATTCTGGACGTTGCCCTTAGAATGTTCAATCATTGTATCTGTTCCTGGCTTCACGGATTTAAGTTAAGATCATAAATTTTTAGGTGAATTTATTTTATAGTCAAAATAACGCTGCGATTTCGTATTTCACCAACAATTTTTGACGTGGGATTATTTTCAGTTAGAATTACTTTCTTTTGATGCAATAATAAAAGACAATTCAGGTTTCAGGTGCCTGCTTTCAAATCGACGAGAATCCGCCGCATTTACCAATTAAATACAAGAGAATAGAAATATAACAATAGTGTGCGGAGGTTAATGAAACCTTGAGAAATTCTACCATATTCTGTTACTAATTGGCTTCTATAACTATTATATTTTTAACTATGAATTAATTTGCTTAGAATACTTCTCAAATTTCTTCTTTATAGATTCTATATCGAAGTTGACTGCATATTTGTATTTGGAATTCTGAAAAATCACAAATTATTGAAGGAATTGAGGTGGGCTATTGTAAAAAAATGTCCACGAATGTTTAAAATGCAGAATTTTTAGTTCAGTGATAAATCTGCAAAAACCTTATGGGGTATCAAATGTTTTTCAGCAAAGTTAAAGCAGCATCCGTATGCATTCAAGGCTAAACAAACCAACAGATAACAATTTATTACAAGTCGCCCGTAAAATTGATAAACTCTGTTGGTTAAACAGATATCTGGGTTAAACCCTTTGGTTAAATTTTGATAGCATGCCATTAGATAGCGGATAAGCAGTTTTAACGGTTGTGTGTAGGCGATGGGTAAATAGGTTTGAATTCTAAATTCGTGTGAATCGGTTTGGTTATAATCGATTTTATTGGGTCCTACATATTATTAATTTTACATTCTACCTAGCCGACCTTTTCAAATATTTATTTAAAAAAATACTGAAATAGATACACAGTTTGAAAGATGATCTCGAATTTAGACCCCTTGAATTTTAACCACTTAAGAAGTGAATTTTGATAAGATGTTTCGGTAGATCTTATCTTATCTTGCTAAGGGGGCTGGTATAGCCAGCAACACTTCGACCCAATGGGATCGTTTGTGTTGTCCCCATTACCGTATATTCCTTAGTCTTTGAAGACACGGTTCATGAAGGCGGCTAACCCACTGAGAGGAAGGAACTTAAAATCTTCGGGCTTCGGGTAGCCGTTGCCGAGAAGACTCATTCGTTTCGTCGCCAGGTCGATACAATCGCAAAGGATGTGCTGCACTGTTTCCTTATCGATTATTAAAACGTGCGAATATAATCAATCGAATTATATCGGTTTCAAGTGATTTTGGAACGATTATGTGATTTTTAACAGTAGTTGTTCTTAAATCTTAATCTACCATGCTTGCTTCATCACCCCTTTTACTGTTAGTTATACAACATAATTGTTTTCCGCTTTATCTAATGTTTTGCTATTTTCTATTTCGCAAAAAAAAAATATGAATATCAAAATCAGTCTCTCAGAGTTAGGCTACATAATCTGCGATCTCAATTTTTCAAATTCCATCAGTACTTTTTATAGGTCAATAAATATTGTACGTATCACCTACTTCAAAGTTTAATCTGGATATTGGCGCCCAACAATTAATTATTTGTAATTAGTTGCTTGTGTGACGTTTTAACTACGTACATATTCCTTACAGTTTTTACTGATAAGGTTTCCAAACACATCGTAAAAGCAAAATGTAGCTCTTTTTTGACCCCTCAAACTCAACCCCCTGCTTTCTTATCTCCAAAATAAACGATAAGACATCACTTTATTTTCGTTTCTTTACCAACAAAAGACGTAGGTGTAACTTTATATTGTATTGCGTGACTAACGAAATCGTATGCACTTTAAAGGCTATCATCGTCCATTTGATCGTTATCAACAAAGCTACTTGCGTCTTTATCAGTGCGCATAGTCCTTTCCTGAGTACACTGTTCTAGTTTATTTTGAATGCCGGTTTCAAATGTTGGCCAAACAATAGAGGTTGCTTGATTATCTACTAAAGGATTTTTTACTGTTGCACTAGCATTTACGACATCTAGAATTATAGTGGGCAGAGAATCAACGGCTGTAGTTGTGACTGTGATATCAATATGTGGAAGTAGGGTAATGCGCATGATCATAGCTAATTTACGAGTATGTTTCTTCATGCTATGCGCAGAATCATAACTAATCTACGAGTATATGTTTCTTCATGCTCAGTCTCTTATTTAGAGGAAATAGAGCGGAAAACGGTGTCATTAAAGAGAGAAAACTGATTCTTCTATTTATTAAGTACTTCTACAGTAAGTACTACTACTTCTTTCAGTACTTCCTACTGCGGGAACGCCTTTTTTGTAATATTAGAAATGATATTGCTCACTGAGTCAGTATTAGGCAGAATGATTCAAATTTTCAGTCCACCTAGAAACGCAGTAAGTACTAGGGGTCATTCACAGATTGCCGTCAGAGTTACAAATTAATTATACTCAGTTGACTCACAATTTGCGCAGGTTGCTGAGCAGCTGGATCACTAAATTAGCAAGAAAACAGATGTATACCTTGAACGTCCATTGTGCCAAACGAATTTGTAATAATAAACTTTATACCGCGATTATTATGAGTCGTGCCGTGTGAAACTTCAACAAATTATGGAATCATTGTATTAATTTAAGCTGCCGGCCGACCCCACTGAGGAAGGATTCATTACTCAACGTCTTCCTATGCTGAGAGATTCCGCTGAGGTACTACTCAGTAATTTGGTAATTGAGTGTGTCATCGTCAACCTGAGTTATAAGATGTGGATGGAGGAGTTTAACAAGGGTGAAAAGGATGTTTATGCGCTTCAAATGACTGGAATTTTCTGTCAACTTGAACTGATTACTTAATTGCTTCGATATTTGCAATATGTGGAAGTAGGGTAATGCGCATGATCATAGCTAATTTACGAGTATGTTTCTTCATGCTATGCGCAGAATCATAACTAATCTACGAGTATATGTTTCTTCATGCTCAGTCTCTTATTTAGAGGAAATAGAGCGGAAAACGGTGTCATTAAAGAGAGAAAACTGATTCTTCTATTTATTAAGTACTTCTACAGTAAGTACTACTACTTCTTTCAGTACTTCCTACTGCGGGAACGCCTTTTTTGTAATATTAGAAATGATATTGCTCACTGAGTCAGTATTAGGCAGAATGATTCAAATTTTCAGTCCACCTAGAAACGCAGTAAGTACTAGGGGTCATTCACAGATTGCCGTCAGAGTTACAAATTAATTATACTCAGTTGACTCACAATTTGCGCAGGTTGCTGAGCAGCTGGATCACTAAATTAGCAAGAAAACAGATGTATACCTTGAACGTCCATTGTGCCAAACGAATTTGTAATAATAAACTTTATACCGCGATTATTATGAGTCGTGCCGTGTGAAACTTCAACAAATTATGGAATCATTGTATTAATTTAAAGTAAGTTTTTTTAAAGTAAGCTAATTGTACATTTGTTCACTTTTTTCGTAGGTTAGTTCATCATGGACCGAATAGATGAAAATACTAGATAAAAGTCTATAAGTTATTCTACATTGCAATATTTTTAACCTGTTGTGCTTCGGTTCTTCCAAACCCTGATCTTCCTTGAAGTCCTTATCTTGCTGTTATTTTTGTGTTTTACCCAACCGATTTATATGTTTTGAAGATAAGAATCAAATGCATCTACACTCTTATATGGTTCAAGTTATTTTTAGCTAAACAAGTCAACTATTCAAATAAAGTAATTACTCAGCGGTTCCAAGTAGAGACTATTTATATTAAACTGCCGAGGATTAAGACTGATAGCCATCATTGTGGCGCCACATGTATTTGTAAAGCCTTAATAGCTGCTTATATCAACTGTCTAGTGCTGATCTGCACCAGTTGGATCAAAGGGCTTTTACTTGATTCCAAATGACTGAATTAAAAAGTTAATAAACTTTTTCTTATGATTCAAATACCCTTCTTGCGAAGTAGATAAAAAAATCGCGCAGTATTTACGATTGTCCTAAAACGGTTTTTTTCCTATGATGGTGTCATACTTGTCTACAGCATCAACATCGTAGGAGCCGATAGTTCTAGCCTCCATGTCTAACACAGCCACTTCTTACCCCAAATCCAAAAGAGTTTTTCAAGAGCGTAGTATCTGTTTCCTAGTAGCTATTACATAATCTGTGGCCCTAACTCCAAGTAAACTGTGTTGTACTACAGTACAGAGGGTCAGATAGCGATCTCGTGGCGCCGAGTTCATTTGTCTCAATTGGTAGCAGCTGCCGGCCGACCCCACTGAGGAAGGATTCATTACTCAACGTCTTCCTATGCTGAGAGATTCCGCTGAGGTACTACTCAGTAATTTGGTAATTGAGTGTGTCATCGTCAACCTGAGTTATAAGATGTGGATGGAGGAGTTTAACAAGGGTGAAAAGGATGTTTATGCGCTTCAAATGACTGGAATTTTCTGTCAACTTGAACTGATTACTTAATTGCTTCGATATTTGCAATATTTGTCAATTAATTATTTGGATCCAATTCTAGTAGGATATAATCCATTTTTTATATCACGTCGATTCTCGTATACTTCAAAAATTTTGTCACCCTCTGATCAACAACTTTTCTTGAAGTGAATCAGTTGCAAAATTGAGGAAACTAGAAAAAAAAATGTAAAGTCAAAGAGTTACACTCGCTACTAAACTTGGAAAGATATCGTCTGCTACTCCATAAATATGACTTACAAGTGGCATAATTGTTTGAGTAGAAAAACATAACGACCTATTTAAATAGCGTGCATTGTAGATAGGTGCTGCGTGTTCAGGCGTTTACGCATTGCATTCCCCAGTATTTGCGTGACTTTACTACGTATCTTTGATTTCCACTGTTGGATTTATCTTTGCAATTTCGAATATTTATTTATATATATATTTATTTATTATCTAGGGTTCTTCAAAAATTTTCTACTATTCATTTTCTATATCTTTTATGTCAAGTCTGTTCCTTTTTTAATGGTATAACATATTTTGTGACAGCATACATGTTATAATAAATTACGACAGTGGTAGTTTTCCTAACACCCATCGGTCAACCAAAATAAAATTGTCGAAGAGCATATCTTATCGGTTGAAAGTTGGTAAACAAACTGTTATGTTTATCAAAGTTCTTTATTGCACAACATTCAAATAATTTATTATTGTTTTGTTTGTGTATTTTTCTAATTTATTAAGTTTGGGAACGAGTTCGTTAATGTTTTATTGATGTTAAGATTTTGGCTATTTGAGAAGCCTATACAAAAACTTGTACTTTTCATATAAAGAACTCGATGTTTTCTAAAAATAATTGTGCCTAGTAATGTAGTATCTGTTTCTAAGTTAGGTCTAATCTTAGAAGCTGCTAAGTGTAATGCTGTGTACAATTTACGAGCACGCAAATCTTCTGCAGACCGAAATGTATTAATATTACCGACTGCGGCTTCTTTAAAACTTCCTAAACGAATAAAGTTTCCTTTGTGGATCCCCATTGCGAGTATTTTTGGGTATGGTGTTATCAGAAGTAACTGGGCAGCAGATAAACAGATGCATTAACCTTAACTAATGTTGAGAAGTCACATGCCATATCTTCCAAAAAAGCTGAAACGTCATGATAATCGTCAATTGAAGAGGCACAAAATTCCATATTAAGACCAATTGTCTCGTTGATCGTTATTACCAGCATGAAGTTGTTTGACAAGACAGAGGATACAACACTTCCTTGGTAACGTTCTTCGTTAATTGAAGGAATTGGCTCAGTTTTAGTGTTAGCTTGATATTTGCGCACTTACATTCAATGTGAAGTCGTTATGATAATTTTGACTCGGTATATAACCAATGGAACACAGTGGTATTTTGATTTGGTCTATTTTGCGTTTGATTTTTAATTGATGTAGAATTCATTATATCTTTACCTTAAATAATCTGGTTACGCAGTACGCTTGGGTTTAAACCAGTTACCAATATTTTATGGCAGTAAGAAAATAATAAATGATAAAGTATTTTTTTTATGATTTTCTACTTTGTTAATTAACTCCAAATCTTTTAGTTACGAATGATTTATTACATATATACTAGATTATATTCCAATTAAAGATCACTTTTATTACGATTAAGTGAAGGAAATAAAAGTAACTTCATAAATCATTACACGTGTTTACTTAAAAGTTTCTGTCAACAATTTCTTGCAAGAATTTTGACTTTCAAATTGTACTGATTTCCTCTATAAAACATTATAATTAAAGTCATAGTGACAAAATTATATTAGTGAAAGTTAATACATGTGACATTTAATACCTTCAAAACTTCGTAATATTATCGCAAGTTACCTGAAACGAGTTTGAAAGGAATGCAAAATAAAGATGGCGGCAAAGGTTTTTTTTTCGAGTATGGGAAACAGAGCAAGTAACCGGAGCTCAGTATCAATTAAGCGTTGGCTACCTTTTTCAATTTAAGACCAATCGAAGGGATTTCCGCTACCGTCTCCTCTTCGAATATCGAAATGAAATATTCCTTTACAATGAGTAAAAAAAACTTTTCGCATAAGTATGCCTAAACCTAACTGGGAATTACATAAAATTCTACTTATATATTTTGTATGCTAGCCAATTGATTTAACCACAATAACAACAACGATAAGCAGAAAGTTGTGGGTACTTATTCATATTTTCATGAATTTCCTCTTTCTAAAGCTCATTAGTACAGCTAGGCTACTATTTATGCATTTTTGGGAATAAATCTTAATGAAGATGTTACGGGCTAACTTTAAAATCGGAGAAATGAAAATATTGGATAAAAATTATATGAAGCGACAACCTACGACTTGAGCTTTCGTTTTTATTTATTACAATCCTATTATTTTGATTCTCCAATTTTTACGGCCGGGTTAAAGTTAGCTCGTGCCAACTTCAACCCGGACAATAAGTTTGGCGAGAACTGTAATAATAATAATATAGCAATAAGTACTAAAGAGAAGACAAAAATAATAGGTACTTTTACTACTAAGTCAGTAAATTTTCTCCGCAAGTAAGTATAAGTTGCATATAACCACAAATACGACGTGCAACAAAGCACATACTAAAAACAATGTTAGGTTAGTACAAAAGTGACTCAAACATGACTTTTAAAACCACAGTGTCGCGTGTTGTTCGTTAAAACAAACAGACAGACAACGATTAGTGGTTACAAAACTATAATAACACATAGAAAGTTAATCACTGAAATTGCAACGTTTTGTCTAAATCGGGCAGTTTTGTATAAATGTACATAATTATGTTTTGAAACCAAGGTGTAATCTATTATAACATAGTAAAATAATTTTAGCTATCTCAAGCCATTTTAAATCATTTCTGCCAGCAATGTTGACCACACAATATCCTGAACCATTCTCTATTTACAATTCTTCTTATTACTGGATACATCTTTTTATTTTATTTTTTGTTATATTAAAGTCAATCAGTTTCTTCTTTTGTTGCACAAAGGTCATTTACTATTGCGGTATTAACCCATTATACTTTTATAATTGATTCCTTTCTGCTGTTTTTTACCTTGGCCTAACAATTTCCATTGCGGTGAGAATATTTCTTTCTTTTATCCAATTTCGATACAAGGGCAGGTGATGTTTTAATTATTGGTAAAGGGTAAAATTAAAAAAAATTAACGGTAGCTGATCTCTTTGCTTTTAATTATAATCCTTATTCAGTGCTTCGACGTTCTTCAATTCGATTTTGGTTCTCCCTACTTTCTTAACTAAAGGGTCTTGATAATGTTAATCATTTGAAGTACTATTTTAATTGCTCTCTATTAACTGAGCTATTAATAGAGTACCAGTAAGAAAACCAGAATTTCACCGAGTTCAGTTTAAACTAGGTGGGCAGGAACTAAACTATATATTGGCATTGCTAGCTCATTTGACTTTGACAGTCTAGACATTGCTACAAATAGAAATATACCACTTAACATAGGTATCAGATGTGGTTTCACTAGAAATTAATGAAGACTAGCTAATTCCTTCAGTTTCACTCGCACCCACATAAAAGGTAGTCAGTCTATGTCCATCATCAGGATGAAACTATTTCAGCAAGTATCAGATGGGAAACCTAATGTACTATCATTTTTTTATATCTTTGCTATATTTATACTATGATTGATGGCTCCTAAATCAATGCAACCTAAATTTCCTAAATTCCGACAGTTGTACGGGATATTTATATTGTATCCGGTCATGAATATCGTTAAAGTGAACCAGTAAATAATTCTAAAACAAACCAGATGCGGTTGTAACAAGTGAAAGTGTCACATGTAAGTTTGAAATGTGTAATTGATGTTTGTCAGGCGCATGCGGGTATTACTGATAAATGTTCTGTTGGTGTCATGGACGATGTTGTGGCTTGTCAGATTAGTAGATAATATTATGACAGAGTTCTTTTGACAAGAACGGTTTTGGATTCGGATCTGTGAAAAACGAGTCTCATTAAACACCTACGATATTATGTTGAAGTAGGGATCGATAACTGCTGCTGGCGGCCCCTGGAGGCGTTGAAAGAAATTAGATCCTTGGATCCAGGAAGTAAACGACTTACCAAAGGTTTCCTATTGACTCATAGTACTGAAATGATGAAGCGTATTTATTTTAACTACTTTTACTGATTCTGTGCGATGATCTATTTGTCATTTTTGCATATCAGCAAGCGTAGTATTTGCACACACCATGAATATTTTACACTGCAAGGACCACACGACAATCTAACATACATTAAAAGCTTAAAGAACAAAAGCTCTAAAATCTTGTTATCCGTCTTTGAAACAGTATATTTTAATTATATTATTCCTTCTAAGGACCTAATGGTCCATTTCGTTAATTCAACCGTGCGTTTATGACACCTACTTAATCCGCCATTACTATTTTATACCCACGTAGTCTGTTTCCATATGTGGAACAGAAATGCGCATGAGTTTATGTGACAGGATTGACATTTTAGTGGCGGGAAAAATATCGTGAGAAAATTCTTCATACTCTATCAGTGTCGTTATGATATACGGCAATTTTGAAATCGTCAGGCAAATTGCTGCGGTTATGATACTATTTCCAATCCGTCTGCCAACAAATGTAGTATAATGTTAATTTGATGCATGGCCCACGGTCAAAAGTTGGTGATTAAGAGTTGAATCTGCTCCGGCAGTGTTTTAATTATCACCATTAGATTTTTCCTGCGTTCCATCTCGCGACATCGCTGCAACAAAATTTAACGGTGTACGATCTTTATTGCCTATAACTTCCGTAAAATATTTACGATGATTGTTCTTTGGTGTATTATTGAATGCTTAATGATTTATGTTTTTAATTGGTAATTTTTTTATGACCACATTCTTGATTTTCCCTGGTAACCGTGGGTTGATTTTCTAGTTTTTGGTATTATTTATATTACCTATCCTGCAATATTATTTCTTCGAGCCCTATCTCATCTATAAAATGTATCCAACTAAAATAACATTTTTATTTTTTTTATTACTTTTCCGTTAGTTTCCAGGAAGACGAGAGAGTTATGACTTTATGAGCTATAAAAACATTATTATGTTAATGTTACAGGTTATATTCAAATATAATTTTATCGAAGACAATAGCCGCACGTCCCTAATAAAAATACGCTTCCAAACAAAAATGAAATCTAATCTCCAGAGAAAACAGTTGAAATTTCTATTAAAACCATTTCCAATGTTGAACAGAGAGATCGAAGATATTTGCACGCGAGCTGAAAGCTAATTTTTATCTTTTGCCGCGACATAAAAGAATGGCCTGTGATACATTGCGCTTTCTGATGCATCTAAGTGATTTAGATGTCAAAAGAAACAGCAATGTATAGTGATAAGTGGTCTATGCATGATTGGAAACGCATTATGTATGCGGTCGGTGTCTGTAGGCGTCTTAGTATAATTGTTGGGACAGTGAACGCCTCGCGTGGAGAATCCTTAATAGATCTGAGAATTCCACAGGCTATAATAGTGTAATATGATATCACGGTACGTTTTATATCTTATTGTTGTATATATTGATGCGATAAGGTTTTGAATTTAATTATTAACGAGGTCCTGGTTCAATGGAAAATCACATATAGAGGAAACATAACTGACTTTCACAACAACTTTATCAGAAAAAAAAAATGACTCTCCGTAATCTCAAATGGAAGATCTCTTGAAATTTTATAATATTCTGTCAGATAAAAAAGCCTAAATCGGTTCACAATCGATAAAGATATCGTGTCACTTAAACAGAAAAAAGAACAGTGGAATATTGAAGGTTCTATATTCGACTGTTTTGTGCTCAGAAAAGGAGGTCCTTTTCTGACTGATCCTGGCAATACCAGCTTATTGTTATCATTAAACCACAAGCTCCTCTGTTTTGTGTTGATAATAATTTGTTATCATTTTTAATCCTTTGTTTGCAAAGCAAATATATTTTCTTGGTCCATTTATTACCAATAACTGTGTGTTAAACCAATACACCGATATGTGACTGTATTGTGTTTTACCTGTATTTGTGTCAGTGACGAGGATTGCAATGCTAAGTAGGTAACGCGATTATGTAAATAAGTATTGATTTTCTTTTTTTCCTTGTAAATAATATGATTCATAAAGTCAACTGGCTTTGCCGATCTGATTACCAGTGATTGGCTATTTTATATCGTTTCATAGTCTAGGAGTTCATTTAGTCAATTGATCTAGGTATTTTAGATTCTAGTCGGACTAGATTTTTATTATTAGGTCAAATATTGGTCCTTTGGCACTAAGTTGGATCTAAGGACCCTTTAACGACTGTTGACGGTAAATAATTCGATTGTTCCCTATAAAACCTATGGGTATGAAACAAAGTTTATTTTCTTTACCTAGAAGTTTCACCACCATATTTTCTTTCTACGTATTTCCAACACGCGTCTACCATGGTCAATCGATCCTGCATTCGAGTCCCGTTCCTTACAATTTGTATGACAGACGTATGACAGCATTTTGCGCGGTAACATTAGGTGTCGACTTCCGTTTATAACCACCATATGAATTATCTATGGCTTTTTAAATGTACAATCACTTTAAATCGATTATTTATCGATAAAGTTCATTGACTTAAAGATTGTCGTGATTATTGATGAAGATTGTAGCAAAAATAGTGTGGAGTCATCATGTTCAAAATCAAAATCAAAATAGTTTTATTTTCACATAGACCTTATGCAGGCACTTATGAAATGTCGAAACTAGGTGCACGGTTCCAAATTAGTCGTTTCCTATGGAGAAGAACCGGCAAGAAACTCCATGGTTACCCTTTATTTTTATATAGCTGCAATTTGTAAGTACCTAATGCGTTATATGTAACATCATAAAAATAACATAACAGTACGTATAGATAATAATCTTATAGTTTTTAAGAATTCACGTTGAAGTGTGGTTGCTTGGGTACAGAAACCTTAGGAATGTGTGTTTATGTTCCCGCGAAAGTAGTAAATGTCAACTGAACAAAATCGATTACTGAGGCATTCATAGCTCTGTGGTTTTTAACTTTACTTGTTATTATTTCTACATATTGCAACGGAGAACAACTTAATTTGATTGTTAACAATTCATCATACATCCATTTATTATATCTATTTCTCCAATACATCTCTATCAGCAGTCTTACTCAAAAAACCTCACGCAATCCACTATCTTTACCCATAGGTATATCATGCGAATCTATCTATCTAGCGAATTATCTTAACTTTTTTGACACTATAATCTAGAATTTTTAACGTGATATTACTATTTGCCTTGAACTAGGGCATTTCCTGCATTGTAGGCGATTTTGCAAACACTTATATAAGACCAGACTAGAAAGAACTATATGAAGCCCGTTCATTAGAACTGTAATATTCAACAAGTCCCCAATGAAATAATAAAATGTCTACGATTGTAGTTAACAACAGACGACATGCAAGTTATCCGGAACCGATAGCCAAAAGTTTCCCGCCGTACACCCCTCCACGCATGTCTTGCATACAAATGTTGTGTGTCGCGTGTAATCGACCCCACAACTCACTGCCAAGGTTGTACGCACCTCATTCTATGGCAATGCTATGCTAAATTTAACACGATACCTTATCTTATCTATCGATTGTTTCAATTGTATTTCTAGCTATTATTGTAAGGAAAAACAATGCTGAAAATTATATCATGATTTTATTTCTTACTAACCTGTGATGCACCATTCATTGTAAGAATGAAGTAAGTATATCAAAATATTCATCCTAATACTTTTACTTTATTCATAATTTTTCATTTGAATTAGAAACGACTTTTTGGGATTAGCATTTGAGGGAAGCGTATGGCCCTTCCTCAAGATCCAATCTATCTTGTAAAATGTTGTATAAATCTGTACAGCGGTTTAGGAGTGAAAGACTAAACAACCAATTAAATTTTCGTAGAATTCGTCTAGTCTAGTGAAATATTGTTGTTGACTTGGAGTAGGATTGCTAGATACAATTACTGCTTTACAATAACAGGTAGTTTTATTGTTATAATTACTATAAACAGTACCAGTTACATTCAATCTTTCTCATATCAAAGTGTTCCTTTTAGCAAAAGAATTCCACTCCAGTGAAAGCATAGAATAACTAATGGCGAAAGTACCAAAAAGGGTTAACATCAACATCCTACACCCATTACTGCTTCCTCGCTGAATCCCAATTAATTGAACAGATATAGATTAACTTTGAACGTGCGGCCGGATGCGGTCTCTGAGGTTTTGTAATCTGTTAGTTACTACTCTTTATGAGGTGTTAAATTATGTTATAGTTAAGATTGGAATTTAATGTTAAATTATTAGGTTGGTACTACATCTGGTTTGGTTATAATATAAAGATCAACTTGATGTTTCAATCCGTCTGGACGATTAAATTCCTCGGCACCTTCATTAAAAATTGAAAATCTCAGTTGGCATTAATTAAAATAAAAGTTTTCTTCAAATGTTCATGTTGAGACCTCCCAAGAGATATATTTGTAATAAACGTACCTAAACATATCGTTTCTACAAAATCTTTTAACCTACCGATTTTCTTTACTCAAAACACTTAAAAAAAAGCACAGGCAACATTTTTGATATGGAATCTAATAGGTACAACGGACGTGTCTTTATTACGAGTATATTAACTGTCGATAAAATAATTATCCATTGGCTAGGTCTATGTTATGGTCTATGTAAATAAAAAATACAACTCAGCAAGTGATAGCCTTGTGAAACAAAACAAAATACTCAGGTATACCTAAGTATAAAACAAAATACTCAGGTATACCTGGTATACCTGAGTATTTTGTTTGAGTTCGATTCTACGACCTCTGAATATTCGAAGAAATTATGATTATATTTTAAATGTAAGCTGTGTAAAGCCAAGTAAATGGTGTACTTACATTATATGTATTATTTTACTAATATTGGATTAACAGTAACCTACCTACTCAGAGGTAATAGTTGACATGATTTATTAAGTGCAAAGGTCGCGACACTGCAAGCATCTAGTGACTAATAATTAACAAGTTACAACTTCCGTGATTCCGTAAGTTTTTATTAGTTGAGTCTTCATAGTAGATGACTAGTTATATTGAATACTAGCTTCCCGCCAGCGGCTTCGCCCGCGTGGTCTTATAATTTTTCCCCCGTTTTTGCTACATTTTTCGTTACTACTCCGCTCCTATTAGTCGTAGCGTGATGATATATAGCCTATGTTACTCGGGGATAATGTAGCTTTCCAAAGGTGAAAGAATTTTTGAAATCGGTCCAGTAGTTTCGGAGCCTATTCATTACAAACAAACAAACAAACAAACAAATCTTTCCTCTTTATAATATTAGTATAGATAATTATAAACATTCTTGATGAATAGTGTCGTGTCAAAAGATTTTAATGATCCAAATCCAAAAAAACTAGTTGACAAAATGTGATGAAATATTTGACCCGAATATTTTGTATAAAAAATACATGTTCTAAAATCAGTCGAGGACATCTTACACGACGATAGACGGACTGTCGCTAATGACTTTCTAGTATATACTGAGAATAAACAAACTATTGTTTATTAAAGCTACAGAACAAAGGGACATTGAGCTGTTTACAGCTAAATTCCATGTCAAACGTTACAACTATAACATCCGCACGGCATTTGACAAATGGTCCATCAAGCTTGCACGCACATACAACCTCATACACACTGAGACTTACAAGTCGTATGCGCATTGAGTATGTTGTTACATCTGTAGAATACATACCATCACGCCTGTATTCCCCAAAGTGTTAGGCAGAGATGCACTAATGTACACCCACAGTTCGCCGGTATATTTGGGTCCCATGTAATAGGAGCGAGCCTATTGCCGTCAACCTCGAATCGAATCTAGGAACTCTAGCGTAGCAGTCGCGCTTGGGACCACTAGACCAGTCGAGGCAGTCTGTAGAATACAATACCCATCAACGTACAGCTCAAACCTTTCCTCTCCTTTCCTTTGCTAAGAAAGGGGGATAGGGCAAATCTTTATGAACGCGAGTAATACTGTCACAGTACATGACATGAAAGAGAAGAAATTCCAATAATTACCATGAAATTCTTATGGCGTTTTTGTTGGACTAATCGTTGGATTATTTTTCTTCGTAAATAATGCCCGAGTTATTTTTAATGAAGGAAAATGTAATTGTAATCTTGGCATGGAAAATGCTTGAAATATACAAAAAGATAATACTTGAGTGTTGACCAGAAGTTACTTAACTGTAGGGCACTGTCAGTGGCTTCAATCAGCTCTTTTAGTGTAGTAATTAGTGTTATAACAGGTTCTTCAACATTCCACTCTTCTTTATTTCTTCTCCTATCTTTAATTTCTTCAATTACGTCATCTTTCATTACATCATCCTTTACTTAATTTAGTATTTTAGCTTAATTCAGTACATACATTTCAAACTCAATCATAGTATAGCACTGCATCCTGTTTAAACACAAACAATCAAACATGCACAAATACAAACCTTAACAAATCGTTTGTTTGACTGTTCCGTGCGCGTGCGCATTCCGGCTTTAATTCCGATAATGGTAAATTGGCCGGGTTTGTTTGGTAACACGTCAGATTCCAATTTATAGGACATGTTTATACAATAAACCTTTCGGTTCCCTTTCTCGCCTTGGTATTGCCAATTCATGGGAATATAGATTTATGTGAAAAAGACTAAAAACTTAATTTATACTGTATTGTTTGTTGTTGACAAGAGTACTTATGGCATGTTTGTATTATTCCGTTTACTCAAACTTCCGTTCTTATATTTCGTAGAACGAGAAACGATAAGACGTTCACATTTCTAAGTCGGTAGAAATAATATTCGAGAACCTTTGACCTTTTATTTTTGAGCATTGTGTGGGTTATTGTTAACCTTTGTTTGAGAGGTGCCCAGCTGGGATGCCTTATTAGGGACGATCACTATTATAGCATCCCACGGATGGTAGTAACCGCAGTAGTTTACGGAGGTTGGACCAGAGTTTGGCGGTTGGACGAAGAATTTTGCGTTGAATAACAAAAAAGAGAATATTTTAAAACTCAGTATCAAATTCAATATCAAGATGTTGCAGTAGTAACAATGTATAATTATCTAAAATTAACTCCACTTTTAAATAGCTACTTGGACATGCAATACCCATTATACAGTTAAAAACTTCCTAATGTGTAGAATTGTGAATTACAAATTACTGTATTAGGCGCATCCGCTTATTTCGTCGTGCATTTAAGTGGAATTTAAAACTAAAATTAGCAGTTTCCGTAATACAACTAGACATACTTCATACGACATGTTTCAAAATGTCGTCGACACATCATTCTGTCCTTATTATCATCTTCAAACAAATTGACAGAGATGCAATTTGTATTTAGCGAGTCGAAATGCATCTCGTCAAATGTTTGAACCAACATTTACCATCTATATGCTACAACAAATGTTTGAGCCAGTGTTGGAGCAAGTAGGCGTATTAGGCTGTTTGCGATTTAGTAATAAAACATAATAACATGCTAATAAAGTTGTATTGCCAAAATATGGAATCATATCTTTAATGTCATCATCGTCGTTACCAATTTTATCGTACGTTTGTAGTATTTAAATAATTCGATAAAAATCATTGAAGTCTTTGAAACTCGTCTCAAGTTTCGAAATACTATTTGAAACTTTTAATTCAGACATTGTCCTTTATTGTAAGTCTGTGTGTGACACGTATTTCAGTCTACTGTTTCTGTACTTTAAAAGATACCATTATTCGGAGTATTTCGGTGCCACAAAAATAAAATATTGACTTGTACAAAAAAATAAAACAAATAAGTACATACAAAAATAAATACCATTATCATAAATCATCTTGTATTCCTGTTTTTCCATTGCTCGTAATGCTGTATTTTCTTCATGATATTTCTCATAAACACGGAATCACGTGATTGTGAATCATTAAATATAAAGAAAATTTATTGATAACTTAATTGATCCACATTCTGGTCTAAATTAATGTATCATCCGGTTAACGTTGTATATAACTGGTCTTGATGCAATACGGCTTACTGCTGTCCAAACACAGAGATTATTTCATTTGATATCTGTGTCTAAACACGTGTTGTTTTTTTTTCTTCGACTTCTCCTATAAGCAGGAAAGAAGCGCGTAAGTTATTGGCCTTTAGCTTGGCAAATGCGTCACAGAGTTCAAATGACGATTAGCAAGTTAATCTTTGGAAAAGTTATAAGGATTATAAGTTAAAGGATATGAATGGCGGTAAAAGTCCCTATTAGATAAAGTCCACATAGTCGTTAGGTTCAGTGAAAATCGGACTATGCAGAGACTAATTTGCGACACTATTCAATTTCAAAGGCACCCTCCAATTCTCTTCCGGCGACTGTGTTCCCTGACACCTACAACACGGATATTTTCAAGGCCAGACTGAATGGGCATCTTTTGGGTAGACGCGGTCCATCTTAGACCACATCTACACTTATCATCAGGTGAGATTGTGGTCAAGCGCAAACCCATCAACGATAAAAAAAACCCTTTGTTTTGAAAACATCATTGTATGTAAGTATTGCTTCGCCGCATACGAACTGTTACAGAAGATGCTTTATAAAGTTCAGCTTAGCCCAGTTTGTAATTGAACCTTTTTCTTGAAGAAGAAGAAAAAATTCTCATTATAAAATCATAGTTTCTCAAAGTTATTGTTAATTACACTTTTAAATATAATCAAATCTTTGATCCCATCTCGATAACAGTTGAAAAGATAAGCCCAAACCAGCTTTGGCTTAACCGGACCTTAGCTTTTAATGAGTGTACCTATTACATTAAATTTTGGTGTAAGTACGTCATATCATCCGTACCGGAACCGATAGAGACATGTCAATACATCAACTGAGACTGAGACTGTCAATTTGTTGTAACTTTGTAACGCGTATGCGCATTATTTGGACATTGATAATGTTGTAATAAAAAGATAATAATAATAAATAATAAATAAATATCCTGGGACATTTTACACAGCACCATCTAGTCCCAAACTAAGCAGAGCTTGTACTATGGGTACTAGATAATGGATATAATACTTATATGTATACTTTTTTTTTGTAAATACATACTTATAATACATAGGAAACACCCAGACAAACACAAACATTTATATTCATCACATAAATATTTGTGTCTTGTGGGAATCGAACCCACGACCTCGTGATTAGCAGTCCGGTACTCGAACCACTAGACCACAGACGTCGTCAATCTAGAACATTTGTATTATACT
Organism: Acronicta psi; assembly: GCA_946251955.1. Lineage (NCBI taxonomy): Eukaryota > Metazoa > Arthropoda > Insecta > Lepidoptera > Noctuidae > Acronicta > Acronicta psi. The sequence goes on along the minus strand of OX276470.1, from coordinate 16,053,652 downwards.
CAACTAAAATAAAGAAAAGATCTTTTATCTTTATAACTGCTTCATTGATCTTTAAGGCGTATGTTGTGCTGAGTGAGAGGTTCTGGGTTGGATTCCCAGCTCGGTAAGTGTTATTGGGTATTATATAAAACTAGTTTTCCGCCAGCGGCTTCGTTCGGTGATCTGGGTATATCTTATAACTTACATCCCCAATTTCAACCCCTTACAGCCCTTTTTTTCGAATTAAAAAGCAGCCTATGCCCTTTCTCAGGCTCTAGACTGTGTACCAAATTTAAATCAGTTCAGTGGTTTTGGCGCGAAAGCGCCACAGACAGACAGACAGAGTTACTTTAGCATTTATAATATTAAGTAAGTAAGGGTTGTATGCCAAGATGTATACCTATTTTATTATACCTATAAAGTAGGTATAATATCGTATCATTGTGATTACTAAGATAAAATATAGACAAATTATAGTTAGCCGATCATTATCTGAAGTATCAGATCAATCGATTGGGTTCATAAAAATTTGATAAATTGCGATATAATACTGATTGATTGCAGTTTGTAATTGTAAAGCTACGGTTTACGTGTGCCGGTCACGATCCATACTTAAATCGTAATTTATGTGTAGGTACTAATAAAATTAAGTAATTAACATTGTTTTGCAGTGGGACGATAATGGCTGAATAATAATAATAATAATAATAAATTAAAATTGTTTGGTCAATTAAATTGGATCGGTTGTTGCGTTTTATGTTCATAATTTGAGGTTATATCACTACATATGATAAAACAAAGTCCTCCGTCGCGTCTGTCTGTCCCTATGTATGCTTAGACCTTTAAAACTACGCAACGGATTTTGATGCGGTTTTTTTTAATAGATAGAGTGATTCTTAAGGAAGGTTTATATGTATAATAACATACCACGCGGGCGAAGCCGCTGGCGGGAAGCTAGTTATTGATAAAAAAAAATAACATACCGTCACGCTTGTATGCCCCGAAGGCTGAAAGGTTAGGCAGAGGTGTACTAACATCCACTATGCACCCACAGTTGCCGATATGCTCAGCTCCCATGTTATATGGGGGGTGATCTTTAAGCTCTCGCATTAACCCGAATGCAAATTCAGAGCTGCTACCGAGAATTCCTGAGAAAACCCCAAATAACACTTTGCTAAACCTGGGAATCGAACACAAGACTTCTAGCCTAGCAGTCATGCTTTGTACCACTAGACTCACGAGGCAGTTACTAGTCGACACAATCAATGGTTTCATTATCTCAGATCCCAACGATAGTGTTTATCACTCTCGAACCAGATGCACTTGTTATAGAAAGCTACATAACGTAGATAGATCCCACAGCGCGAGATTTCCCCAGCCTTCTGGGAAGCTCGTAAAAACAATGGGCGCTCGCAAAAACTCGGGATTATTGTTCGACAGATGCCACGGCGCGGCGGATGCGCGTGCGACGGCCACGCTTGCCAGGTTCAAAGGGAGTACAGTAGGCCAAGTTTAAGAGAATATTAGCCATGGTTCACTATGGTTTTTTTAAACTTACGTAATATACAGCACCATAATCATAGGTCAGCAGAGGTGTACACTGGTTACCTATAGTTCGCCGGTATTTATTTTTTTAAACACTGTAGTAGGGCCAAGCCTAAATCGGACATTTTAAACTCTGAAGGTGCTTCTATAGATTTCATACTGAGAATACTCCAAAATAAATTACATAGTTGTAATTGAAGATACTTATTTACCTATTCATCCTTCAGTTTAAAGAATTTATAACATTTTATGTATCTAACTAATTATTTATTTTCGCCTTCTGCGCGTACGCTGGTTGGTTTGCACATGCTTCACAGAAGCGCTTCATGCACTTACTATGTTATGTGCTAATAAAAACTTTACTGTCAATTGTATCTAAACTAAATTATTGAGTTACGGGTTTATTGTTAATCTGTTCCCACGAAATACTAAAGTGCTGAGCGCAATAACTGGTTGGCGCGAACACCGAAAGAATGCGCATGAGCAACTTTTTCATAGAGCTTACTTTTAGCCCATTCCCTGGAAGGAAAACACGGTCATGGTTACCATTGGGGTAGGCAGGAGGTTCCTAAGAATACTAAGGTGGTACTTTAAAGCCAGAACCTGAGGATGGAGCAGTCAGGGTAAATAAATAGTATTTTACCAACAGTTGCTTAAATAGTGTCTTGACTAGATTTTCGATGGCTATGTTGTTTGGTATACGCAATTCTGTTATGGATACTGAGGGATTCATTCAGAATGGCTTTAAATCAATGGAACATTATGTGTGGTAATTTTGATGAAAATTTTGTATGAAATAAAATTACTTTTTACGGATTTTACGGTTATATTAATATAATTTAGATCCCGACGTTTCGGACCCTTTACAGCGTCCATGGTCACGGACAGACTAATTTCAATGTCTAATAATCGCTCAAGTGTAAAATTTTTATATATTTCCTCTTTTCCTAATAAACATGGGATAAAAATTGATTTTGGATGTTCCATACAAATTAAATTATACATATAGTTATAGGTAATTTTTTTTATGTTAAGTAGTAATTTTTAAAGTTTTGTTTTAAATTACTTTTAAAACCTTTTTCCAGTACTCTGTTAATATTCCATCTAATTATGATTTCTTCTCCATTCTCACAGCACAAGTGTTTCTAGCTGCGCTAAATCTCACGACCTTTGCTTAAGACAGTGTACCCACAATCACATATCGTAACTATGCATTAGCAAATTGGGGTTAGCAGACGTTTCGATTCGAGTTCAATAAGGGCACTCTGAACTGTGGAACTGTGCCGCAAACAATGATGCACCTCCTATCCTGTCCTTTGTGCCCCGCTACTTGCAATCAAAGCGACCTCTGCGCTGCCACTGACGATGCTGTGGAAGTGGCGAAGTTTTGGGCACACCAAATTTAATTTAAAAAATCGTACCATCGACACGAAGAAGAAGAAGAAGGGCACTCTCACATATAATTACGTATTTAGGTGTAATTGACGATTTACCTAGAAAAATGAGAGGTAGGTAGTAGGTAATTGTGTAAAAGAAAAATATAGGTACTGGTAACCCTTAGGAATGTTCAGCATACATTAATATGAAATACAATAAAAATAACTGTATTACTAGGTATTTGTGTGTGTGTTGCTTACACTAGCGAAAGAAAGCACACAAGTGCTTCTTTTCGCCAAGCAATGGGCTAATATTCAGAGACGACGCTAATCACGCTAAGCCTAAAGTAACGCTTTCGTATGTCTTTGTATTACAATTTGAAATACGGAAGTGTAAGTTTACGCTTAGCGTCGACTCTGAATATTAGCCTAAGTATCCTCTAAGTATTGAAATAGAGAGGAATATTGGCGATATAGATGTTTTAAAAATATTGATACCTACATTAAACACTAAAATGCTTTGAACTATTTTTAAGACTTACATGCAGGTAATCGGTTAAGTATATTACTATTTTATATACAGTGAGGTTTCTAATGCACATAACTGGCCAATATTCTCAGGGTAGACAGTCTTAACCCGTCCCACACCCGTGTCGGTCGGTCGCTCATTCTGTCTCAGACAACGTGGGCGATCCATGGGAGATACGAATCTCCCTGTTTTAGTCAAAGTTGTTCATGACTTCAGGCAATATTTGCACAGCTTTAGCGACGTCGTTTAGACCTCTATCTGCAATTTATTATTATGGGAAAAGATTTAAATCGAATGGGAACATTTATTAGTTCCTGAATTTTAAGTCTGTAAATATTTAATACAGATAACATCGTATTTATTGAGCAACCATTATTGGTTGCAGAATGAATAAAGCAACTTTAATTTTTTTTTGGGATAGTTCAATAGTACCTATAAAGACACAGTAGTAGGTAGTCCAACAAACTAAAAAGGCATTAAAACGAATTTAGTTTCAAGTCACAAAAATATATGTCAAGGATATCCACCGATTCCACACAAAATTGAACACGAATCTTTAGATTTAAATATTGAAAAAAAAATCCATTAAACAGTTTTTTCTAATCCTATTTTTACCACAATTGGCAACACGCCCTCGCCCATATTCCTGGCCACACAATGGCGCATTCACCACAATAGCTCTCCAGGTACTTGTCAAATTGTTCCTGGAAGATACATCCGGCGCTTTATGGGATGCTGACATGTGCGTGCGCAAGTGTCATGCGATCACACGACGAAATTAGATGAAGTTTTGCTCTCTGGGAGTTCGTGTATTTATTTACGAGAATTGTGAAGCTTTTTCATGTTTATTTTTACCACTTAGGGTACATTAAAAACCAACTTAGACCAACCAACTACTATCCAATAAAAAAAATGCCCCATCGGAAAAATATAATACGTAGACTTTCATCATGCATAGAGTTTAGTTGTTTTGACAAGTAATTCTAGCATTAGGTGTTCTTCTTCCTAGCCTTTTCTCAACCATGTTGGTTGGGGCCGGCTTCCAGTCTTACCAGATGCGGCTGAATATCAGTATTTTACACGAAGCCTCTGCCATTAGACCTTCGCAACCCAATGTCTGGGCAATACCTACCTATATTCGAAGGATAGAATAGAATAGAATAATCTTTATTGCACACCATACAAAGAAGCAACATACAAAAAGAAACAATTAAACTAGGGTACAATGGCAGTCTTATCGCTAATAGCGATATCTTCCAGACAACCTTTGGATGGACAGGATAGACTTCAATTTTAGCATAACAGTATCATCATCATCATAAAGAACGTACTTCTGTGGGTTTGGTTTGCGCACTTAGTCCTAAAGTGGACCATTGTACGTGTGCCGTGGGGATGTTATTATAACCAGCCCAACTCCCTCCAGAAGCAGATAAGTCTTACCAGTCTACACCTAGTATTATCAGCAGCAAAGTTATCATTACCAAATTGTCATAAAATTAATAGTTGTTGTTTGTATTGTTCCAGGGCCCGGCATGCTGAAGCACGTGGCGGTATCGCCGCACCGCGCGCGCGCAGACTCCGTCAGCCTGTCCTCCTCGGCGTCCTGCTGCAGCCTCGGCAGCTTGGAGCACCGCCACGACTCTGTCACCGATCTGTCCCATAGAACGGTGAGTTTTTATATCTTTACTTATCATCGTTATCAAATCAAAATTTGCTCTGCTTCCTAGATCGTCGTACAGTGCTCATAGGCACTTAGAAGTTTTTTTATACTTACGGAAAAAGTAGATCAATTGTATACGCAAAGGTCAAAAAGTAGAAATCTCAAAAATGTGCACATAAATTTTGGTTTGACAACAACGTGTAGGTGTCTTCCGTCAACGCCTAATGAAAGGGCACCAGATAAAGAATATGCCGACAATTACGTGTTGTGTATTTTGCATTTGCGTACGTAATAACAAAAACTACTTTCAATTCCTAAAATGGAAGATGTAATTCAATATAGTGGTTGTTGCTTCATTCGATGAGGCACCAACCAAAGAGGCTTAATTTTACAATACAGTACAGATAATTTAACCCTTTCACCTCAAAGTCTCGTTGGAGGCCGTCCTAGAAAAGATTCTCGAGTGGAGACCACCGGAAAGCGCAACGACTCTTTTCAAACACGAAAAAAATGTCATGAGTGTTATAATCGCACAAATGATGTTATAAAATGGAATCATGTTATTTCTAACATGTCGTACAACCTTGTAACTTCAACTTTTACTATCAAATGATTACTATACCATCATCCATCATTCCTAGCTACCTATTTAAAGCGACGCGATGCCATCTCTGCGTGCGCATCATTATTCGATTTCACTTTCTTGGCAGGTAATAGCGGAATTTCCTATGTCTCCCATCAGATAATAACACCATGGGAACCGAATACAGTACTCTGTATAAATAATATAACGACAGGAAATACTTTGTGGACTTAGATACGGTTATCAGTAATTGTATTTGAATATGTAGCTCCTGCTTGTATTTTATATTGAATAACGTGATCTCTATCCTGGCAGTTTTTATTTCGTAAGAATAACAATACCCGTGAATACCCATAATATATAAGAATACCCATAATGTACGAAGGAGGGTTATTAGTTCTATATGGCGCAGGCGTTCCTTAAGCCGAAGGAAGAGAGGAGGAGAAGAAATGACGAAACAAACTCGGAGAATCATGAACTCATTTTAGTCCAGATAGTTGATCACCGTTCACCATGATTCACCAAGTTTATTTCTACCTGGGGGCAATATGTTTTTATTCTCTAAAACGATATATTACAATGTATCTACTACCTTGGTATGTCAATGTCTGTGTTAATGTCTGAAATAGCCTTTTGAAAAAGTACAGTATTATTTCGATACACCATGGTTTGCTTATTATGACAGAAGTCACAATAAAAGATAGGTTTAGAAAACATAATTTTATTAAAAACGAATACTGTATGAATTTTCATAACCTATTTTTAGTGACCAGGGATTCATCGTATGTTATCTATACTATACTTACTTTAAGACAGAACGAAATTAGGGATATTACCGTAACGTAACTTAAGACGTTTAGTTTTGTAACCCGCAATCGCGGGTAATTTCCATGTTTGTGTCACTTGAGAAATCGGACGTCGGTATTGCATGATGTCACATTAATTAGCTATTACGATCATACAATTAGGTATCTAAGCTTAGATCTGAATACAAAACATATTCGCAGCGAATAATTGCGTCTGCGCAGATTTTAGTTACAAAAATTTCATATTTCTATTGTGTCTGCGCAGATGGTCAGTCACATCCTTTGTTCTTTGTGAACGTTGCTGGATTCACGAAACCTAACTGTTTTGAGCGAGCAAACCAAATATTTTCAACATAACTCCTGGGAATTTGTGCACAATGGGACAATTTCGACATTGCGCTCAGTCATTACCTTCCACAACTTCTTAATTAAGAACGGCACTGACATTTTGATGGCCGGGAGATATGGCGATGATTTCTCGATTGTTTAGCGACATGTGAACTTAGGTTTAGGAGACAGGCTGGTATTGTTTCATGGTCGGTGGAAAGTCCGCGCGCGGTGAGAGCATCCAAATTATTTTTGACCGACATTTCTGATCATTACCTTGCATGTAATGAGACTTATGATGTCGTTAAGGGGTTCTTTGTCTATTATGTTTAATAATAATGTGTAATTATAGCCGAGACTTATTATATGAGGTCACTTTTTCTTATAATTAGTAATTTTCTACAATATTCTTTACAAAAATAAAAAGCATCAATAGACAGATCTACAAATACATAAACTATTAATAGATCTGAATATTTTTTCTGTCATACTGTGAAGTTTTGGATTCAATTAATGTTTCTCGTATCAGACTTTTAGCATTTTTCTAATGTGAATCACACTATGATTGATAAAAACTGTTTTAATTCAGCTGGTCTTTGGATACGCGTGTTATAGAGAAGACCGAATTCTGCCATAGTCTTGTGCAATACTTGTTGTACAAATTGGAGAATTCTTAATAATGTCTCAAGTTAATGAAACGGGGTTTTCCAACAATATTGGAAATGCTCTCAGTCCAATAAAACGGCCATGACCGGAAATTTGACCGATAAGGATTTTTATTTGAATACCTGAGCGTGATTTCGCAATCACTATGCTGTACCGTACCTCTCAAATGCGTCTTTGCGCAGGCGACATAATTTTCGCAATAGTTTCTTAGAAGAGCATTATAAAATAATCTAAATTTAAAATTTCTTTCGAGCTGGATCTTCGAACTTATGACGCAAAAATATTATTCAGATTTTTTTAATTCGTTTAGTATAATGTGCAGAACTATGTAATAAAAATCCCAACTACAACTTGACCCGGGAATCGAACTTAGAATCTTATGCTTGCTGTGGTTACGAATCCAATAAGACAGTTGGTTGACATCGATATACTTTAATTAAGTACCTACCTACATGAGTTTAATTGTTTTTTCTGTATGTTTATAATGTAGGGCCTGGTGTCCATATGTAGTCCGTTAAATGTTTATTAATATGGTGCACCTACTGCTTTGTTATAATTTACATCTAACACATGGTTTTTAAATCCCTGTTAACGGCTTACTGTGTTGTTACTTGATACAATAATACATATGTCAGTAGGATTATGTGGTATAGATTTACTAAAGAATTAAGTCATAATTTATCATCACGAATTTTGCGTAAGTGTAGTTGAGCGAGACCTCGTGGCTTCGATTCCCACGTTGAGCAAAGTTGCTAGAAAATTAGCATTTATTTGTTGGTAGTAATTTCTTTCGTTGAAAAAAGGTGATCTCAGACTGGGTTCGAACCGGTGTCCCTTCGGTTATTACATCGGACGCTTTAGTCAACTAAGCTATCAAGACCACTTGCTATGAAATTATCAGCAGCAGTTAGGATTTGGCAATAGGGTCCTATTACGCGAGGCATAAAACATACCGGCAAACAGTGGGTCTATAACTGTACAGTCCATCACTGCTTACATTATGTGCTGTTTATGTTAATAATCCTGTCTGTAACTATTATAACATCCGATTCTCAGATTTACTTATGTAAATGAATGAATCATAAACACATGTTCTAATAATTATGGAAGTCTTTGAATTCGCGAATAACCTTGACCGACTTGTTATTGTTAATTCTAGTAATCTATTTATGTTTTTGATGGTAACATTTCTGTAAGCTGTGATATGACCATTTGACTGGCTCAAGAATTCGAATCCAAGGCACTCACAATTGCCGTTTCAAAAAACACGAGTAAAAATTGAAGAATTGAGATGAACAGTTTTTTAAAGGCGCGTGAGGTTTGTCAACCCGTGGTTCTTAAGGCATTAGTAATCCCTCTCATTCTGGGAGTAGACCCGCGCCCAGCAGAGAAACAATAAATAGGTTGATGATTTCGTTTTACATACCTTATACATATGCCTGCATGGCAGTGCATTGGTAGCATGGCTGCATGCATACTGATCACTATTCGACACTTCGACTGACATTTCCTATGCATGGGCTTGGGAACCTCATATAAAGTTGCTATTACGTGCAATTCATATACCCCGGAACAATGCACAACCACGCCCTCTATACACTCTATTGTTTTTTAATAGATGCACTTTAACGGTACTTAATAGGCTCATTGTCACTTGTATATTGTATACACAGTGTATTATTAAAAATGGCTACAATAAGCTATACGCACCTACATGGATGAATATTTATTATTCATCCACGATAACTTCATAATCGTTTAATCTAACATAATAAACTTATGTAGGTACTAGCGTGTAGTGGGTACCCATTATGATTTCGTTTTTCTTAATTGCGTGGGATTATCCTAAAACACTTCTGAATGCGAATTAATAAATTCCTGTGAAAAATTTCATCCCAACAGTTTTGGCCGTCCATTTGTCTGTAAATTAAACAGTTATAGAATTCTATGAGCTCAGAATCGACTGCCGAAATAACCTACATCGGTTTATTCTGACTATAATACTTTATTAATAACTTAGCATCTAAGTTTTTGTTAAACCTAACCCAATTTTAACAAAGAAATTATTGAGGACGCTACGCCATGAAGAGACGAAAAAAAAATTGCGTTTTAATTTATATTTGGAACAGAACAATGCACACTTGCATTCAGCCACACATGTCAACGGTCCGTGGGAACGCATGCGCACTGGGATGCTGCCGCTAATCATTCAGTTATTGGACACAAACAAAGATAGTGCAGAAGTACCATGCCCTCACTAGACATAGGATTAGGAAAACGTCAGAAGATCATAAGTCTGAAAATTTTAAAAATACTGTTGTGTTTTAAATGTTTTAATCATGCCCTCACAGTACAGTAGAGAAGGAAGTATGTATAGGTTTCGTTAGCCTTTGCTGTAGAAGTTTTTTTTTTAATCCTAGTAAATACACAGAAATACTTAATTAAACTTTATCTCTCCCTCCCGGAAGCTTGGCAGTTAGTAGTTAGTTAGTCTGTTAAAGGTCGGCAACGTATCAGCAACGCCCCTGATGTTGCAAGGTACATGACTGTGGTCACTACTTATCATCAGGTACAGTTCTCGCCAAACTTATTGCCCGGCTTAAAGTTAGCACGAGTTTCTTCTCCGATTTTTACGGCCGGGTTGAAGTTAGCCCGTGACAGCTTCAAGCCGGACAATAAGTTTGGCGAGAATTGTAACTTGTCTACCTAAGAAACTATAATTGAACTTCTGTTGTTTCTTTTTTAAAGTTATTAGACGAAGAACGAATAGACATGTAAGCGCCTTGTCGCATGTATTTAGCGCGATATTGGTAGGGCGGCCATATTTGTTTAATTGTGCCTGCGACTGGCCTAGTTCGTGTGTTGCAATGTGTGTTGTATATTATCAAAGTTTATTGTTCTGCCGCTTCTTTGAAGTCTGATGTTAGTTTATTATTTTTTATCGCAAGAAACAATTCTTAAAATTGAAGTGGATATTTGTAACAATTTAACTATAGGTACTATTTAGGTAATCATTAAATTCTTTCACAAAGCTAAGCCGATATTCATTTCACTTGTTAATAAAACAATCACATAATCCATTCCAGTATTATCACGTAGATATCCGGTGGGTATTGCGCAAGCGCCGGTAGGTCACCCGACTACCGTCACTTCCTGTCATTACAGGCTTTCTACCTGCCGGTGAAACTGGACAGTCTGTAAGCCACTAGGTTTTATATAGGTATCTCTTTACCCTAGGGAGGAAGTCAGAGTACTATGTGTACATTCATAGAGATTCTAGACCACCTTCGTGCCTCGGAGAGCACGTACTCACGGAGCAGAGAGAGAGAGAGTTAAGTCGTCGTCGTTAGTGGTAGTCAGAAGCCTAAAAAAGCTAACAACCAGTCTATCCGTCAAATATCGGTATTGTCCAGAAATTGGCTTGCGGTCTCATGGTCTCACTTCGTGTAAATATTATTGATAATTCGCAGTGTCTGGTTAGACTGGAAGCATCCCAACGTGGCTGGGAAAAGGTTAGGAAGATGAACTACAATATAATGGATAACAATAGATACAAATATCCTGTTAACATAAATTAAAATACATTACTTGTAAGGCAGTTTTGTATGTGAACTCAGTGAAGCACTCATAGAGTGATGTCACAGAATGTGAAAACAAATGCTTGCGCTTGCACATATCAATGCTTGTACAACCTGCGACGGCGCTACTCCATATTAACAACATTTTGGCGCAATTTCAACCCGGACTTGACATAAATAAATGTTTATTGATAAAGAAAAATGTTAACTCCTGAACTGCATAGGGACTAGGAGCTTGTGTACTCACCACCAGGTTATTTGGAAAGGATAGACCAATCTAAAAGGTGGTTTAGTACCAGTACCGCTTATAAGAATGGCCGATAAGTATATAAACGTGTATAAAAGTGGATGAAAAATAAGATGAGGCAGTGTTCAAAAATCGAACATTCGTCGTTTCTGTTCAGTACTCCGGACGCGTTAGCCAACTAAGCTACCACCGAGTACCACCTCTAGCATTTATTCATGCAAAATACAACAAAAAGTAACGATTATAGTCGCAGTCATTTTATAACTATTATCTTTAATAGTCAATCATACATTCAAACGATGATCCAATGTTTGAATAAGTGGTCACTTTATAAACTGAAGCTTATTATTATTACTAGGATAGCTGACTTCAAGGAAAGAAAATTACTTATAAGTGAAACAATAGGTACCTATTGTACGCTCGTTTGTAATGAATAGAAAATAAAGTATAAATAAGGAATTGTAACAATCGTCTAGTTTTCTAGCTTTGTTAGTGTAAATGCAAAACTTCCTTTCCATAATTGTAAAATCCTATGCTACATAAATTATGTTCAAAGATATCGTAACTCATGTCCATTTTTCAAGTTAGGTCAGTCGACTTACTAAAGAAAGCAAGTGTTTAATACCATAGACGGTTTTACTTTTAAAACCGAACTACTTAAATACTTGATCAGTAAAAAAAACTATTGGTTAAAAGAAATCAGTAGATAATTGTTTATCTTTTCCTGATTTTGAAGAACATTGAAATAAATCAAACAATAAAAGCTTTACACAGAAATACCTCTTTGGATCAATAAAAGAAACATTCGAACCAAAAAGTTTCTAAATAAGCACAACTCCTTTTAAATTTTGAACATAAACGTTCCAAATCAATGTCAAAACAACTTTGCATTTAAATTTTGAACGGTCCACAAAATAGACAAAATAATATGTTCGAAATAATTTTCAAAATATAATTGACCTCGCATTTTATAGGATCTCCGTACAATGAGAGGTCAGTTTATACTAAAAAACCATAGCTTCTTGAGTAGTTATGTACATATATATCGTAACATAATCTGTTGCATATGTGCTGCTTTACACGTAGCCTATCTGATCGAGTTACATTACATAAACAATAAACAGTAGATACGCTCTTCACGGACCTTTAGCTGTTGTGATTATATACTGAAACGTGACTCCGTGCGTAATAAAGTAAGATGAGAAGCCATTTTATATCACACTAGCTTATGCCCGCAACTTCGTCCGCGTAGAAGTGGAAAATGGTTCTATTAGGATTTTTACTTTAAAAATTATATTTTTTTTTATGTTATTAATTTTGATAAAACAAATTAATTTGTGAAAATGTTCGAATACTTATAAAATATAACAATATTTATTATGTTGTAGGAATTTAAAGGTTAAAAAAGCATGAAAAAAAAAATGGTACATTATATATTTTATAGCTTATGCCCGCAACTTCGTCCGCGTAGAAGTAGAAAATGGTTCTAATAGGATTTTTAATTGTTTTTAACGTTTTGATAAAACATAAATTAATATGTGAAAATATTTAAATACTTATAAAATTTTACAATCTTTATAGTGATGAGGGATTTAAAGGTTAAAAAAGCATGAAAATAAATAAAAATTTGATACATTATATATTTTATGAACATTAGGCTCGGTCTTTGATCTGGTGTAAGTTACATGGGGTTATTATCTTGTATCTTTTTACAACGAAATAGAAATACTACACCTGCCACAGTATTTCTTAGTAAAAATATATTTTTTGTATTTTCTTCGGATGCTAGAATCAATAGGCTACTCTGTGCGCTTACTCTGGAGCATACCACATACTCTGCCCGCGAGAGAAGCAGCTTTCCCTCAAATCTACTCCCGCTACCAAGAGTTTGACTTCAGCTTTGTTTATGGTCATTGTAAAAAAGAATTTGATGGGAAACTGCACTCTCTTGAATTCAAAGGGGTAATTTGATGGTGTTAGTGGAATCCTAGGAATAAATACATACTCTCCTCGAGAGCAACTGGTCAGTATAGTTAACCCGATTACATTGCGATGCATGTTTTCACTTGAAATCTGGTGCCATTGCATAATTTTGGTGGATTTATATTCTGCAGCAACAACATTGGGGCGCTAACTCTAAATTTTAATGTGTTCCACCAATTCCTATTTTAAAGAACGGGTCTGAGAACTGTCCACAAATGTGACCGCTTCACGCGCTTTTACTTCTGAGCTCTACTGGTAGTCTGTCGGAAATCGCCTGCCGACAATACAGTAATCCCCTTTAAGAGCCATAGTACTCACATCCCAAACTTCGGCCAGTACTTTGTTTGGGTATATTGCAGTGGGGTTTCGGTTTGTATGAACTTTGAACGCAGTTTACCAGTGCAGTTTTACCTCCTTCTATCAGCGTGGCAGCAATTCCGGACGATGCGACCGCTAAGGCGATATCACGATTGCTTCTGACTTTGGCCGATGTTAAACTTAATAAAAGTCTTGCCTGTTACACCAGGAGCTCTCAAAAAAAGATATCACTACGTATTATTATACTGGAATTTATTAAATCTTTGTTTAATGAATAAAGAGCCTTCACTACTTGACATTCTTCTTCTTCTTATTTATTTATGGCAATTGGTGCCGATGTCGACAATTCTGCCAATGTCAAAGTGGATAGGTACATTTAAATAATATTACAAGTAATAAATTGCTGTACTTTGTAAAATATTTAAACTACTTGACATTATTTACTGCTGAGAAATTGACATATCATGACATGTGTCAAAAAAATTATTTTAATCTAATTTAAATAAAAAACACTAAGGAGTATTGATATCATCTTCGAAGCAAAAATACTTTCCATCCCTTTTTAACCCCGTTGGGGGACGAATTTTAATAAAATACGAAACACGTCTTCCATCAATTCTATTAAAAAACGTTTATGCAAAATTTGAAGTAGATTGGACCAAGGAATCACGTTGTCCCATACAAACTTTGCCCCCCTTTTTCAGGCCCTTAGGGGTGGAATTTCGGAAAATCCTTTCTTATCGGATGCCTACGTCATACAAAGAACACACCCTCTAACTTTCAGATTTTTTCGATCAGCGGTTTCGGCTGTGCGTTGATCCGTCAGTGAGTCAGTCATTCAGGACAAAGCATTTTATATGTATAGATTTTATATCACATCAGCAAATCTTAATGAGAGCCTGTCAGAGGTTAGGTTTCATAAATATAGGTGTTATAATTAGATTTATCAGTTACTTACTGTCTCGTTGGTCTATTGGACCTAAGCGCGACTGCTACGCTCGAGATCGTGGGTTAGATTCCCAGGTCGAGCTACACTTATAATTTTTAATATCACTTGGGTCAAAATTCTTAGAGGCAGTTCGGAGTTTTAATTTGTGCTAGATTAACGGCAATAAGCTCGCCCCCTATTACATGGGACCTAAACATACGGGATGTAGATACAGTAAACTTCTACCTAACCCTTTGGGGAATACAGTCGTGAGGGTATGTAATGTTTAGATTAATCAGTTACGGTTATGTAAGAAGGTAATTATTTCACGAGAAGTGTTTATGAAAGAGTAACATAACTAATGGCTATACAGATAACCTATTGTTGGCCGACTGCTGTGCAAGGTGGTCCGGGTTCAACTCTGGGGCACGCATCTCTGACTTTCCAGCAAATGAATATCAACAAGTACTTAGTCACTTAACAGTGCATGGTATATAAATAAAACAACGTATCTTCTAAATTATCCAACGGATTAAAATTACTTGTAATGGAAAATGCTTAAAAAATACAAAGAAAAATCCAACGGATGTTTGATGTCGATCGTTCGCAAGGTTTGGTTATATTTCCGTCTGGGGGATAACCCAAAATGCCTTACGCGGGCTAAGAACACGAAATAGCAACAAAAACAAGTAAAATGACGCCATTGAAGAAGTATCGCTGTATCATAGGTTACTCTCCACATGTTATTGTTTAATGTTATTGAACTCTATTGTGAACTCAAGTTAATCTAACATTGGATCTGCTAACAACGCGTTTACAGTCAGCTTAGACATAGACACATCCTCGTGGTAATCTAGATATGGGCTAAAAATATCACAATGGTGGTCGCGGTGTGACGCGCATGTGTCGACGTACGTGACCTTTCTGAACAATAATCTGTTGGTATGCACGCGCGCAGAATTAATCGCGGCGACAAGGATGCGGCAGGTGTTGTGTGCAAGACAAACCTGTCGTATTTATTTGCTTTGTCCTATTTTGATTTATTGTTTTTAATGACTTTTGAATAAGGAGATTCCGGGTTTAAAACTTAACGTTTTATGGTGGACAAAAAATGGACTTATGTATAATTGTAAATGTCTTATAATATACATGTGACGGCAAATCCCAACGATCATAACTCGGCTGCCCCATATCAAAACCCAGTAAGAGAAACTTACAGTAGTTACGAGTTAGCAAGATTATTACAATAAAGCGATTTTTGAATAAGTGTATCTCTTACTGTATTTTGAATTGGGACAGCTGAACTGTATTGTGTCATTACTAATATTTTATTAAGATGAAAAACTAGGGCTACCTGATGGTAAGCAAACGCAATCCAAGAAGGTAGAAGAACTAGTAGTATCACTCGCGCGTATCTTGAAACCTCAGATGTTAAGTCTCATATGGCCAGAAATTTTACAATTTCGGCGCATCCTTCAAGGGCCTAAGTTTCATCAATATGATTCACTAGCCGTTCAAGAAGCGAACTTCACATGTGGTAATACTACAGTATTACAGCATTGCTAATCGGATGCGCAGGAGTCACACAGTGATGTCACCGCGTAGGGCTGTGACGCATCTGTTTACAGTTTGTTATAACTATAATCATGGTCTTGTACTCTTAGAGCTGGGATGGGATGGAACTGCACCTATGAGTCCAAAGGTAAATTGTAAATTAATCTATAACGTTCTTAAGTAATTTAGAAAGGTAACTAACTCTGTGTCACTCTTTGGTTAAGTCAAGCTTAATTAATAAAGTATTAAGTTAGCCCCCAGGTTCTGGACCCCAGAACCTGGGGTTACCTAACCTTTCATGTTGCCCTGAAATACTTTCTGGGGATCAGTAGAAAACTACTGATATTCAGCCACATCTGGTTAGACTGAAAACCGATCCCAACTTAGATCGTTAAATAAAAGTTCCATTAAAAGAAACCACGTTATAAATTTAGCATAGCTTATAGTGTAGGCAATTTTTTAATTTTGTCTTAATCCGTTTGACCTTAGTCTTAGCTGATAGATAGAAAGCACACATAGGTCTAACATGAACTACGCTATTCAGGTTAATGGGATCGGGGTAATAAAAGCTCTGACAAACAAAAGCTTTTATACAATTTCATGCTAACAGGACAAGTTTAAAAGCAATTGCCACAAGTTGCTCCATAAATAGTTCTTGGAACAAATTAGTCCCTGACCTGTCCCAATAAAGATTCCCTTTATTGGCTTCAAACATAACGTAGATGAATAGGGACCTACACTACCTACACCTACGCGCAATTGATCAGCGTTGAATAGCAACCAATTAACATGAAGTAATAGTAGTTAAATTGAATTGCATTGACGGCCAATAGATCGATAACCTGTGACCCTGTGACTTGCGCTTGCGTCTGTTTATGTAATGCTTTATCGACCCACTGTAGTGCCGACCTGACGCGCAATGTTTTGTAACTGGAACTAGGGAAAGGGTTGTGAAATTGTCGAAAAAAAGTTTTATCGATATATTTCTCTGTAAAATTTGAATTTGATACTGCTTATAAAATAAGATGAGATTTGAAAACTTTGATTTGCATCCCCGGGAGCTCGAAAAGAACAATATTGTATCTCTTATCTTATCTATAAATATGTTTATAATCAAGAGATTGTGAAATACATTACTGTATCCTTTTTGTAACAAAGTTTGTGTGTAGACTGCTTTCGATACTAAATAGAATACTAATCTCAAAGTTTACATAGCATGGATAATATAACCTATTTACTAATTTTACTAAATATTGTCTATTCGTAGTCGACCATACAATTTGTGATGGTCTTCATAATTCTCAAGTACATCCGCACTTTCGTTCATTTTCTAACTTGCCATTTTACGTCTCATAAAGTCAATTCACACAGATATTAATACAAAAACAATTCAGTCAATAGTTATATAATTTTATTCGTTGTTAAGTAAGCCAGCAAACATATACGATTATCTAATAGCATTTCATGGTCAGTTGCCAGATATCGGTCGAGTGCACGGTTGCTTATTCCTTTATGCATGGTCCATTGTGTAAACGGGGCTAGGGTTGTTGGTAATTTTCGATAATTGCGAAACGTGGCCCATCACGGCGTATTAATATTCGATGTTCTGAGCGTAAAGGATTTAATCGAATATTGCGTGTGCAAAGTTTGGTTATAAGTTTTTATGTTTTAATATTATTAGTTATTAGACGGCTGTGGGTCGCTGTTGTTTTTTTGTACGTATTTTAGGTATCGCAAAAAGTTTCAGTTCAGTCAAATTGTGTATTTATTACACTTTTGCATCGTGACTCACAAGTCTCTTGTCCTCTAAAGTGACTTTCAATTATTATTGTGTTTACTGATTTAGTACTTATTTTATTTAAAAAGGATACTGTTATAATACAATGCTTATTAAATGAACGAAACCTTAACGTTTTAAAACATATGTCACAATCGATATCGATGTATACCTACTAACTATACTATATAAAACAACGCTTACTAAATGGAATCCTTGATGCTTGAAAAAATAGGTCACTATCGATATCGATAAAGTACTTGCAATGTCACATCTCTATTCCCGGATACCGGACGAAGGGAGAGCCCTACATTTCCCCGGGACCAATAGGGCCAATTGATCATAATAAGCGGCCGGAAGCTGATCATTGTACCCGGATATGCACTTGTTGCGTAGATCCGCGCGTGCGCACCAAACTATACACTACTCTACCGTGAAATGTTAAGTGGTGTGGTGCTATTATACTGTTTTTTCAATGGATATGAAATATAGTTCCGTTTTTCTTTGTAAACGTATTAGTTGAATAGGTTTTGTTTGCTTTGTTATAATTGCGTCTATTTTTATTGATAGAGGCATGGTTACTGCTAAAGATCCCTTTGGGTGACGAAAACCAACGACTCGAGGGATTTGGTGACAGGTAGCAGGCTTTTCCTATCAGCAAATAATTGACAATGTGCAATTATCAATGCTTCTGCCAAGCGCAGTGATTACTGTAAACTTTCTGTGATTTTTTGTTTGAACCTGGACCATTTCTATTCCATGTCTATCAGCAGACAGACTTTATAGGTACTGGAAGTCATCGGTCCTTGTGAACGTCTAAGGAAATGGTCTTAGTTATGCATTTATAGACCTCTTGACTGATATCAACTGAATTGTGATATCAAATGATATCAAATGACTGAGAATCAGATTGCAAATTATAATAAGGTACATGCATATTTTAATAGCATACTAAAAGGTATAAGGAAATAAGTAATGTCACCATTATAATTATTATATTAAATTGAATGTTCTCAAGTGTGTAAGTTATTAATTTTACCGTTAACTCATGAAAGAACACATGTCATAAATAAAGTTAACTGGGCAATTAAAATATCGATTACTTCCTAAGCCTTTTTCCAAGTAATAAAAGATAAGATAAGCAGTGACAGCCTAGTGATAGGGACCACTGGACTGCCAAGTCGTAAGTCTTAAGTTCGAATTAGGGATCCACTTCTGACTTTTTGTAATCATGATTGATATCGCTTATAATGGTGAACGAAAACATCGTGAGGAAACCTGCACGTCTTTTTAAGAGATTTTCTCAACGGTGCGGGCGGGGGGCGGTCAGCGTGGTGGACTATAGCCCAACCTCTCTTATTCTGAGAGTAGACCCGTGCCCAGCAGTGGGACAGTTAATGGGATGGGATGGGAGTAATGAGTTGAGAGCCTCTTTCCTAGTAAGTAGGATTTATTTTTCCTAGATAGGTACTTTATTTAATGCGCCTGAATTGATCCTGTGGATCCTGTGGTGCATATTAAGTCGGCTGTAATGATATTAAAACCAATATTTTTATAGCGAAAGTTTGTAGTGCTTTAAGCCATAACTATCCACTCTGGCGAGCCTTCGTAATTTTATGCGCCCAGTGCGAGCTTCGAGTAAATAGCCAGTTTTGACGTGCCAGCGGGGACTTCTCTAGTTACGGCCCTGTTTGCCATCCGTCATCGGTCATCCGTTATCGGCGACCAGCTAATCCTTCTATAGTCCCTGCATGCTATCTACTCGTAAGAGCCAATGCAAGCCAGTCGGAAAAGGATAGACAATTGATGAGGATTGCAACAGGTTGCTTCATTTACAGTTACATTAAAGTGTTATAGACAGCTTGCTATGCGCACACCACGTGCGCGTAACGATTATTAAATCATTCTTTACTTCTCACAAGTCGGTGAGTCATTCAAGAACAATATTGACATATTTTTACATAAGTACTCAATGGCCAAAGTTAATGGCTTAATAAACCCACAGCAACTACTTACGTTATACTACGATAGTTTGGGACCTAAAATATTATATGTATTAATTGTTATGGTATACTATGGGTATATCAGAAGCGGGTCAATTGCCATTTATGATTTAATCAAGCACAGATCCAAAGTCCCCGCTGCGACTGAGTAGATATTGCATAGAATAACCCAATAACACTTTGTTTGACCTGGAAATCATTCCCAGGACCTATCTAAGCAGTCGTTCTTGTAACCACAACACTAATATGACACTTACAATGTTTATTAAATGAACACTAAAAAGTTTACGGACTTCGGCTCCTTTTACCGATCTGTGTGTGTCTCATTAACCACAAATTATTACTACGAATAAATTTAATTATAAATCAACAGGAATAATCTAATAGTAAAGTGACATTCCGAGAAACTGTTTATCACACAAGTCTATGACGTAGGTATATGTATATTGTTTGGATTTACCAAAGCAGGAAGTGTAAAAAGTATTTAATTGTAGCAGCCAGTAATGGGACAGTAACGGCTAACTAAAAAAAAATTGTAGCATAACTGTGACGCAGTTTATCATATACTTGAAAACAAAAAATAAATTGCAGAAATACTTAGGATTACACACTTTGGCCTTTGGCCCGATAATAATAGGCAAAAGAGTGGTGAAACGTAAGCCCAGTGCGTAAAAAAATTTGTAATGCCTTGTTTTGGGCAAAAATAAAAAAAAAATCTTTCGTTATCTTTAGGATATTGATGATCGTGTAAATAGGAAGCAAACTGTTTTTTTCCTAACTCTGTTCAAAGTTTTATTGACTTTCTAAACAGGTACATACATAGAAAATGACTAGATAAATAGTTCACTTGTCAAGGAACTGAGAAACAAACGCTTAATTCCGTATTACGCGGGAACTCGTTGTTCTCGCAATAATAGGGAAATGGCGCGAGTATTGTCACTTCTCTTCCTTCCTTCTATAATCCACGACGTAGTTTATGTCGTAGTAAGTCGTGCAATAACTAAACGTAGTGACGGCCTTGTATGTCTGTCCGTCTGTGTATCCGTGTCGGTGGAGTAATAATTAATACTAGATGTAGTAACCGATAGTTGAATAAAATTATAGCTAAGCTTTGGCTGTTTCCACCTAAGCTCAATCAGATTAAGGGCTTGCTCTTTTAGCGATTAACAAGTAACACTAGTTAATAAATGGAGCTCTATGAGCGGGGTATTTATTTAAAATTGGTTGTAATACTTCAAGATCTTTAGATAAGAGCTTTAAACGCGAACTTCATATGCTCGGAATCTATAAATATATTAATAATAACTAATGCATTGACATACCTACATAAATAGGATTACTTTGCGACCACTAGTAATAGGTATTAGTAGGATAGGTAGCTGGCAACGTCCTTAAAGGACAAAAGTATTGTATTAAATGCCTATAAAATAATCATTGTGAATATGGTTCGCGTATGACGTCGGGTCTCGTGGCGCCTACCGCGTCGTACGGCGGCGCGGCGCAGATTTACGAGCTAATTAATCAGAACGGCTGTTAGCTATGGTCCTAACTACGTCGTTGGCTGTCAATAATTGCTACTTGTTAACGTGGTCCTTTGTTTTACGCAAATGAAGCGGGTATTTGTGGAGGTGTTACATTGCCAGTTCGTCTTATATGGATCTTAACGTTGGAATTATGTAAAACTGCCTAGTATGTGATAATAATGGTTGTTAGAGATAATTTAATAAAATAAAAGGTCTTTGTATGGTGAGTAAATGGGATAATGGACTGAATTATTTTACCTTTTGGGTTTCTCAACTTGCTTTCGGTGAGAGATCTAATTTAATCCACCCTGTGACCCATTTGTGCTTAATTCCAAAGTCGACATTTTATTTCTTTTATTTTTCTTCTACGAGATAGACATGTGTAGTTGTGTACGTCTCTCCGTACCTAAGCCTTCATTACTCAGTCCAATTCAAGACTGAAAGAAAATTGTGTTGATTAATTTGAACACCCATACTGTTGCTAGTAAATAATAAGGATTTAAAGCTCAGTGTATAGGATCTAATATTAAAAAAAATATCCCATGTTATTGTTTATCTGATCTTTTCAAAAAATATATCGAAACGCCAATAAAATATTTAGATACAAAAGGATGGATACAATAATAATTTCTTAAACCATTCTTTATGAAATAAGGGCTGTATTAATTTTAGCACTCCAACGTCATTCTAAAAATACGTAAAAGTAAATACAGACCATACACATCTGCTTGTTCCCCTTCAAAAATAAAAATCCCGCATCCAAAAATAAATAAAACAAGGTCCGTCTTCATGAAACAATTGAGCCACTTTTGGCGCGCAGATCTCGTGATAGGACCACATGGACTGTGACTAATTGTCATGGACTGTGACGTCATTCGCTTGATGTGTCTTTATTTAGTTAATCGACCTATAAGGAAGTTGTCGACTGACTCACTTTGACTTCGGTCAGTGTTTCTGTTAGGTCAGTGACTGGCCTATGGTGTATTGTATCATAACGGGGTATAGTGTACTAATTGTCAAACAAAACTTATACATTAATAGCTCACAACTTTCCTCCGAGGAGAGAGCTTATGTAATCCTAATTGTGGAACGTAAAAAGGAGCCTGATATTGTTTAAATATTGTAGTTTTATCAAGAAGCTGTTAAGCTATACATTCATTGGTATATGGGACTCATAAACGCTTCAAACAAGAATTTACTACTACTTACTATCTACATTAATTACGAACCGAATGACATTGCGATACATTAATCAGTTCCACCGCTCAATGCGCGGGCGCATTGCGCACGAGTTCCGCGGCGTCGACTGGCGACCTCTAAACGTCAGTACTTCTGAGAACTATACTGTCGCAAGCGCTCACCTCTAGAGGATTTTGAGCGCATGATAATAAGCTGTTCCAAGAATAAAAGTATTAGGTACCTAAAAGGTCGATATTGCTAAGAATGGACATGACTGTAGAAGGAAAAAAGTTTCAATAGGTATTTTAAAGAAATTCCTAGTTCACTATTCAAATATTTTTTTAAGAAAAAAATACCAGTACTTGTTTAAAGGTAGATATTAAGCAGATAGAATCATTAAATCACACGTAGAACAAAATAAAATCCTTAGTAACAATAATATAGAGAGCTTTCCAGATGTCTTACTGGGATACTTCTCGACTGGATTAATGACGATGGTAGCTAATTGACGTAATAAACATGTTACTCTAATAGACCCTAGTAATTGCTGTAAAGCGGGATTTTCATTTACGCGTAATACGGTGCGGACAAACTGTGGGTGTACATTAGTATACCTCTGCTTATTAACGTTTAGTTGCTCATATTGAAGTCCTAATTGTATTAAAATACAAATAAGCTCTTTAAATAATAAAATATTATAATGACTTGTATAAAAACAATTCATAAAATCACTGGAGTG
Source organism: Acronicta psi (assembly GCA_946251955.1). Taxonomy (NCBI): domain Eukaryota; kingdom Metazoa; phylum Arthropoda; class Insecta; order Lepidoptera; family Noctuidae; genus Acronicta; species Acronicta psi. The sequence goes on along the minus strand of OX276470.1, from coordinate 16,030,352 downwards.
TGGTATTTTTTTTTCTTTCATATTTTTAGACAGATATTTAATTTATTTGGACTGAAAAGCGAACGACTGGTGTTTATTTTGTACTGAAATGAAATTAACCCCTCTATATTGTCAAACAAAACAACTTATTATTTACGGAATAAGAAGGTCTTTATAATCGTATAGATCGCATAAAACAAACGTCTTCTTTATTACAGTCACATAGGCCACGATGCGACCGGTTATGAAGGCTGTGTGAAGTCTAAGTTCGTTGCTTCGCGTAATTGGACGCACATAATTAGCAAACAAACATAATTATTATACAATAATAATTTACAAGAAACATGTTTTTATACTTAGCTGCAAATGTGTGTGACTTGCCAATATGGAAGCAGAAAAAGATTGGATGCAGAATGAGTTTCTTTGCGTTGTTAGAGCTAATGAGAAGGGAATCAATGAATGTCAGGACGAGACTATATTAGGATTATAAGTGTATAGTAATTACTTACTTGTATTTAAATAAGAACTTAATCTCAATGCAATTCCGGGCATTACCAATCAGAAATAGCGGTAAAATCAGCTCTGTCAGTCTCAGAAAATACTTAAATGCCTCCGTCAGTACCTCATAGGCCACATATATGAGGTGGGATGAGATTGCTTAGGTCTATTATTCGCAGCTCATTATTATTGTGAGCGCTAACTCTACGAAGTATGCCGTAAAAGGTTAAGCGTTTCGGTCAGTTAGCACCTCATTCGCAGCGAAATTATGCAGATTGCTTGTGATTACGAAACTGTTGAAATTCTGTAACCAAAAATAACAGAACTACCTATAGTCCGTTTTTTAATCTCAGAGACTAGATTGACACATGCAACTGTCAAAATTACAAATAATGATACCAGCTTTTTTGTATAGGGTTGTACCTACGATACCGGTTTGTTGAATCGTAACTTTTAGACGATTAGCTTAAAAATTTTCTATTACAAATCGTATAATTAAAGCCCAAATTAATTAAAATTGTCCGAATGCACAATAAAGTCTATGAAAGGTAAGTCGTCGTAAAGTTTTAAGTACCAAATGACGTAAAATTACCTACCAAAAAAAAACTAAGAAAGGACTTTAATAAATTTAGTCTTATGTTCCAACGAGGTAAAAAAGTATTAGAAAACTATATTAATCGCTGTAAAAAAGTTTTAGAAAACTATGTTGATTTCGCTGTCGTTATTTAGTCCTTCAAAACTCTACCTAATCCGACTCATGATTATTACGTTTTAAATAAGAACTATTTTTTTTTCAGGATAACTTAATGTAAAAAACCGACACTTCAATTTATTAGCGATAATTTTCGATAGAGGCACATTACTATTTAAGAAATGCAAAAAACTGGTATCCCACGTAATGTCACTTTAGTCTCTGAGATTAAAAAACAGACTATAGTTGATCTGGATCATTTAACTTGTACCTAAAGATGTTAATTGGCCATTGATATACACTATTCATAATAAACTATTGAATAAGATTAATAGGTGTTAAGTACTACATTGATATTGTGAATGTTGATCTGACATATTCTCGGAGTGATCCGTTGTTTAACTTCAGACAAACTCACAAATTCTCCTCTACACCATCTGTATTTCGGTCACAGTCACGGTCTAACTGACTTAAGGAATGTCACCGGAGATCTGGCTAGGGCTTGCAGGACAGGCGGTCGACCGTGCGACACACACGACTTGTATTGAGGGCAGCCCTGACTTCGCAAATAAGGCGAGAAAGTCGATCAAAACGATATTAAAATAATAATTGTTTGTAATAAAAGGGAAAGGTGCCCAACTGATTGACTGACCGATTATGTATCAATGCACAGCTCAAACCTTTGAGCAGATTGAGCTGAAATTTGGTACACAGTTATTATGACACGATTAGAAGTTTTTAGGGTCGGCAACGCGCGAGTGATACCCCTGGTGTTGCAATCGTCCATAGGCTACGGTAACTGCTTACCATCAGGTGAGCCATATGCTTGTTGACCAGCTTGGTGGTATAAAAAAAACTACTTATCTGCGCTAAGAAATTCCCACGGGACTGGGAAAAAACTAGATGAACGGTTGTAACACTGTGACACAAATAAAGAAATATGAATTAATTTTTGCAATTTCAAGTTTGTTTTAATGGTAAATTCAAAGTCCATTGTATTGTATTAAGGATAAACCTGATAATAAACAGTAAGTATAAGGATAATTTGATGAGAGACCTTGCTTAACATTTAAGAATTCGAGATGCAAGGAAAGTCCTTCAAGAGCCATTTGGAAAAACACAAGTTTTAATAGTAGTACCTTCATGCCTTTAGTAGTGTGTTATCACTGTCATTTATGAAAAAGGGACATTGTCATATAAAAAGGGACATTAAAATAAATAGGGACTTGTATAGTGACGGTTTTGACGGTATGCAGTTCCTCAGCGATTGGGTTATGCGATTCGGGTTGTAGGATCAACTGCTATTGGGAACAAATGTTTGTGTTGTTGATGCAAAATATTTGTTCCGGGTGGGGGGTGTGTGTATGTGAGAATTTTTGTTTGTTATGCCCTTTGCTTTGCTAAATATGTCACAGTACAGATAATGTTATTCAGATCGTCTATAAAAAGAATAATAAATTACGAAACAAAGGACCAAAAAATCACATAAGACCTCGGTTCCACATAAGACGTAGGCGCACCGTGGGTGCACGGCGCGTATTCTTGTTTGTCCAACATATTCACATCATGGTAATTGGATAAAGTAAATTGGAAAGGAATGTTTACTTTATGATCTTTCTGATAATAAACAACGAGGTTGCAGTTGGGTGGTAGGACCAAAATTGGTCCTGACAGGCGAAAAATAGATTTTAAAAAAACATAACATTAAAATAAAATAAATCAGTTAAAATGTGTAAAGCACTAAGATACTAGTAAGTTAACTGCATTTAATAGAAATGTTTAAAGTTCAAGGAATTATGTGGACTAGGAACCGGTTCATAATGCATTGTAAATGTCCGATTGAGATAAGTGTCAATCAAATCAGATAACAAATTAATATTTTCCGATAAACTGTTCAGTTAGGACCGTCCAAAACTGCTGAAGCTCGTGCTGTGTTTTGCTTGTTGACCTGTAATAGTAGCTCCGAGTCTTTAAAAAAATATGTATTATCACTTTCCTTGTCAATTCTGTGTGTGTCAATTCAGTGTTTTGTCTTGGATTTGTTACTATTTGCACTCTAACATTTTCTCCCTCTAAAATCTTCATGCCACAAGCTGCATGATTTGGCGAATCTAAGAAGGTCAACTATCGTGATAAAAAGGGCTTTTAATGATTTTTGTTGTTTAACTATAGAATTGCATAAATTATAATGTCTATTGACCCAATCCGGAAGTGCGGCAAGGTATACCACATCAATCAGACAATATCCGCAGTGGGGGGTAGTATAAAAACCATTGTATGCTAATGTAACAACACAACTTATTATGATGGCAAACTGAAGATTTTTACGCTCAGTAGTTTTATATATGGGGGAGCTAATTTATGTGTTGATAGATTTTATCTCTGTTTAGTTTTATTGTTTATTCTACTTGACGTTTTACTATGAAACACTATTTAACAATACTCATGGAGCGATTATTTGGATGTAAAATGTTTGTTCCCGTTATTCAGCAAGTATCTATTACATAATAATATTTTGCAATATCAGCTATAAATCTTGATTGACGACTACTATTTACCCGCTCCAAAAAAGGTTTTTTTAAATTATATTTTGACAAATTTGAAAGTCTATATACCTAATCGGGATGAACTGTATCTCCTTGCAACATTTTACCGAAGTCTATTTAACGGGTTAGGCATGAAACAGTAACCGACAAACAGACACTTTTGCACTTACAATATTTTGGATTATGTAAAACAATCTTTAAACGTTTCAATGTAACATTCAACAACGATCATTACGCGATACCGGTAACATATGTTCCACATTTACATGGCCACTGGCACGAACCGGGTCGGGTCGATGCGTACGCGCCGCGGCGCACCCAGCAACGCTCGCGCGCATCTCACGCATAAGGGGATCATGCCAATGAGCCATTGTTTTATCTCCTTTAGTGGGCGCAGTAAATTGAATTCGGGGCTTTAATTAAAGAACTCTCTCTAGAAAAAGTCGAGCCTATTCCAGATTAACTTTGATCTCACGTATAAATGCGCTTGTAAATATTTAAAAAAACCAAAACAACGTTATAAACGCTTTTGGAGGTGATTAAAGTAAAATAGTCCTGGAGCAGACTGCTTTTAGGAAACAAGAAATTCCTCACAACAAGATTCACAGTTGATTCGTAACCAAGAATCCTGTAAAGTAAAAGCTTATCTTTAAATTACATCATAATTACTCATCTTCACTCATTCATCCATACAAAGTAGTCTCCATTATGAAATGCCGCGATAAATCATTAACAGGGTGCTGCAATAATTATAGATTCTCAGAAAGGTCGTGAGGGCAGGTCGCCTGCGCCGCCGCGCGCGCCGGTCGGTAGGCGGCGGTCGTGACACCGCTTCGGTGCATGCGCATTCGGCCGCTTTGAATACACGCTGTATTTACGACAGGGTTGGCACGAACAATATTAAAATTGATTGGAATAAAAACAACTTATATTTTTCTTATGAGTATCAGTCATATCATATCAGTATCTATTTAGCTGTCGAATACTTTCTTCATTTCAGGTTTAAAACAGTGTCACATATTACAATGGACTTGTTTAATATATACTTAAAATAGTAAGTATATGATTAATAAGAAATGACATTACAATCTTTGAGAGACTTTCTAATAAAGGATGTAGGTACACAAAACAAAATGGATCAGTTTACAGGGCACACCAACGCAGATGTTGGTGTGCGTAAACTCAACTCGTTATTACTTCGCCTATTTACTAGTGTTAGCTTTACAATAACCCGTTTTCCACTCACACACTTGCAATTTCTTGTTGTTTCACATTATATATGAAACAAAGAATATGAAGCATAAATTCAAAGGTATTATCAACTGATACCGTGGCATAGGCGTAAATGCAAGCGGCTGGTGTGACATTAGTCTTAGGATCAAATCACGCCGGCCCGGCGCTAACTTTTTGCATTATTATCATTATTTTTTTTCGTTTTGTTGAATTTTTATTTTTGTTATTTAACCTGATAATAAGAACATTATTCCAGAAAAAATGATATATGGAAGAAAATATTAAACAATGTGTAATATGATAACAACAATATTTATTGATATGGTTTTTTTAAATTATAAATACAAATTATAAAGTATGGTTCATGACAAATATTCTAAGTGGGACAAGAATTCACTTTGTTTTTCATATTCAAGAGGGTAATTTATTTATTAATGATATGAATAAACATGTTAGTAAGTTAGATAATAAGATACTGGCGATCCTAAATTGTAAATTGTAATCTCACTAACAATAACATCAATCATGTAATACAAATTACCCCCTGATATTTTTAATAGCCGATTGGTGCGCCATCACTATCTATTTTGTAAAACATCCAAGTAACCTTGACTGGTATTGCGACTATTACTTGTTGCAAACGTGTCCTCATGCTAGCAACCATATTCCAGCACAAAACCTGCACTAATTCACCGGGACCCATTGATGACATCCATCCCCAATAACCCAACGTAATGCGGCCACTAGACCTGCATGGAATAATATTTTTTTCTTATAGCGTTCACCATCTTTTCGCCATAATATTTTACGACCGTCCTTGTCCGACTTAAAACATTTTTCATCGCTAAATATAACTATATTATTGCACCAATCAAAATCCAAATATTCTCTTGCGAAGCGAACCCGGTTTTGCATGTGAATATCAGACAGTAATATTTTCTTGGCTGGCCTACGACATTTCACACCAGCTGCACGCAAGTGGTTCCGCACAGTTTGTAACGTCACGTCATGTTTAGTCGCCGTAGAACGAGTAGTGAGGAAGGGCTCAGCCAAATGCGTAGCAACTATATCACGGTGCCGTGCATTGGTATCTGTATATGCAAATCCAGCCATTGGTCCCGGTCGGCAAGGATCAATGCTTCCCGAATCTGCATAACGATGGACCCACAATTGCACAGTTCTAATCTGTGAAGAATAATTAAATATTGTTACATAAAACATCAATAAACAAGATGTGTATTATTGAAACATAATAAACTTCTAAACGTAATAATAATATTTTGTTACTCACCGATATCTTTAAACGCCTCGCAATTTCACTAATTGAAACGTTTTGCTCATGCAAAATAATTATCTCAGCTCTTAAAAGTATTGTTAAGTGATTCATATTGATTCACAAATAATAGCACTTCTCAAAATACGCAGGGTATAATGTCTAAAAACGTAACAGAAGCTCGATAGTCAATAGCATTATGACGATGAAATTAAACTACTAACATATTATGATTTGTCATTTTTAGAGGGTAGACCATTAATATAATCCAAACCAAATATAAAGAAGACTTGCTAATACTATACAATGAATTGAACCAACAAATGTAAAATATTTTTTAAAACATACAAAAAGTTGAACCGTTTGATACTAAGATTCGATCTTACAGTGCCGGCGACAGGAAGCGCACGCTAAACTAATGCGCCACAGTGGAGTCTGATTCAATTGCTAAATTTATGCATCATATTCCCTGCAACTTTAAAATGACAAGAAATTGCAAATGTGTGCGTGCTAACACTAGTAAATAGGCGAAGTAATGAACGCATCGAGTTTACGCACACCAACATCTACGTTGGTGTGCCCTGTAAACCGATCTATTTTGTTTTGTGTACATACCTACGTATTAAAATGAGATATTTAGTTGTAGATATAATCTATCATATTCATATTAATTATCGAAGTTCTAGAACGCACAACTAAAGGCAAAAAAGTGTGAGTGATTGTTTCCTATTGCGATTTTTTTGACATTCAACATTGGTAGGTAGGTAGGTACCAGTTTTTGTTGTCATAATTGGGATGTAGCGTCCGGTAAACACTTTATGTTTCCTGTCTCCTCTATAAATATGATGTATATGTATATGCAATAGCTTTGATTAAAAATATTTAATTGGCCCATAGCTGGCTGTATCAGAGAATGGTATCTTCAGCGGGCTTCAGATTTTTACTGATAAAAATAATACCCAGGAATTATTTGATCAAAGAAGTTAATTATTATGTATATACTTTCTTCAGGATGCTTTAAATATCTGGAATACAAAAAGGACGTTTTTATTGAAAAGATACTTGACATACTTAATTAAATAGATTACTGAAAAAGGTGTGGGCCATCCCTAAACATCTTTTAAACAATGGCCGCTTTTGAGCCATAAGCTGCGCCATAAGAGAGCTCTCATGTTACTGCACCTCATAACGATCCCTGTATTGTGTATTGGAGCATCGCGTTGCATGGATGCGCACGCGCAGTCAATAGACGCCGACCTTCCGTGGCGCCTTATTTGATTTTTTTGTTTACCGAACATTCCATTTCTGCATTCTTGCTAATTAACGTTTAAATATTGTTTTTTGTAAGCTTTTTATGGAAGTAGTGTTTACTTAGCATACAGTAGGTAGTGTGGTATTTTATAACGAATGTAGCAATTTATATATATGTATATATATACCTAATGTTATATGTATACATAAAAGTGAACATGATTACCCGAAGGTCGCCACTGCAAAGCTTTAAACGCACTTTATAAAGAAACTTGTCCGGAATTTTAATTATAAAAAAACTGACTCACTATCTGATTTGCTTCTGTAAGCCTGCTTGTATGCTGCCTTATCTTGGAAACGAATGGGTTCTTGTTGATACGGATTTTACAGCAATATATTTTGCTGATCCCAGGTCGAGTCGTTGGCGTCAAGATAGGTCCCTTCTTTGAGCAATGTAAAGCCGCCTTTGGCTCAAATATAAAAATATACTTAATTAATATATGTATTATCATCAGTACAGTTTGTATGTTTGTCCGCACGATAATTTCAAAGTCACAGATACAGTGGGTGATTATTTTAGTTCTCAGAAATGATTCTTTGTCTAATTTTACACTCGAAAAAACTTATTGTTTTGAATGAATGTACACTGATTAGATTAAATGACATTGTATTGTTGAATGAACCCAGTTTGTGTAACCTAAAATTATATTTAAGAACGATATCTAGTTATAACGTATTAAATGGCACGTATACACTGTAGGTCACGTACACTGTAGTACAGCTGTATAATAGGGTAGTTTACTATTGTCTAATTAATCCAAAATACTTAGCATTGCCTGCTAGTAAAAATGTATTAATTATAAATTGTATACGGAAAAAATAATTTAAAATTTAAATCGATTAATAAAGTAAAAGTTTTGCTGGGAATTGAGACCGCATGTCGGCCAGGAGGGACGACGCTCCCTGTGCTGATCGGCCGAAGCGCAGTGTGCTGTGCGACTGGCTGCTCGATGATCACGTCGGGGTCACCACTGTGGAGGGACGGGGAGTGTTGTCCCTCGCAGCAAAGGGAGGATCCTCCGACCAGGCGGTGTTATGCCTGGCGGGCCACTGCCCGACGGTTGATGTCGGGCGGTTGAATATATGCAAGTTTGCACGGTAAACTTTACTTGCGCGATTCAGGACTTGTTGCTTCTATTCATACAAGTTCTTATGTAGCTCGATAGATGTCGCTACACCTTGTAGCTATCCTGCAAAGCGAGGGTTATTTTAGAATTTGTATGGCATGCTGATACGTTATAACATTCTTATTTTAAACAATTTTTTTTTGTTGATACTGATACCGATATTTTTATGGCCTCATGAAATGAGGCCATAAAAATAATCAGTCAACTAGACTATCATGGCCCTCTAATTCCATGTACAACTCAAAGACTAAAATGTTAGGCATCTGTGTGCCTACATTTCTATCACTATAAAGTAGCAGTGGCAAGTAAAGCCATACAATTCCTTAATCAATCGCTAATTGTTGGTACAACAACACAATCGTACCCGCACTGCGACGGGACCGGTCACGAACTGGGCCCGCCTAGTGTACTATAGTGTTGGGAAATTCCGGGATTTTAAATTGCACTTATTGCTTGTGTAACTTGGATTAGTTTTCCGGGATTAAAATAATGAGATTTTCTTCCAAAAAAGTTAGAAGAGAAAAAAATATTCTTTGAATATGACATTGAATTTAATTGATGGTAGTTAGGTACTATTTAAACGTTTTATTGTTTCATAATGATAAGCTCTTTTCTTGTCGTTACGAATTACCCACTTACATAAGCAAAGCAAAAGTATTTGAAATAAAAAACACACAGATATGCGTTTTCTCAAACGTAATTGAAGCTATGATAACTTTCTTTTGTGAACTAGTCAATTGCTTTTACTCTAAGGAAAATGTTTGAAAAACTTCAATTCAATTTGCTTTTTACGTTTCCTTCGCACATTCACCCGTTCATTTATGGAATTAAATGAAATTACTTGTAATCAAATCGTTTCATAATAGGATCAATGTTGGGCCTTTCAAAACTTCATTAGATACGTTTGTTAGTGCGTTATAATAAATTGACATAAATTATTCACTGTAGCGACTGAAGGTCGTACATACCGCAGTTAAAAGCAAGTAGCAGCTGTCAGTCTGGCTAGAACTATAATAAGATCTGATCTATTTAATATTTTTTTATTGCTGAGAATATTTAAGTTCCTATTTCAAAAGATGACAGAATACTTTAACACAACCTATTTTAAATTTTAGACATAATTATCCCGTTAAAAAAACGGTACTTTTCTCAACACTAGTTCTGTCTGTAGCTTCTTCCACAATGTTGCGCCTGTCGCGGTGCAAATGCGCGTGCGTCAATTAGCGCACGTCTGTCAAGTCATTGATCAAACAATATATGTGCACTCATATACATTGTATACTTATTTATTTAGTGGAGAAGCTTATCCTTATAAGCCGAAGCTTTGCTTCCAGGCGGCGGCCCTTCGTTGATCTTTTATGTTGTAAGATTTTCTTTAGATGGGATAAATAGATACCTAAGTATTGGAAAAATACCTTAGAACCAATTTAAGAGGATTAGGATAGTGATTGTTGGAAACCTAATTCATAAACAGTATTAAGCTCAAAGGACCAAGAATCCAAATTATTGGTCCTTTTGTGACACTTAGTTTTACTATTGATGTAAAGACTTATTAAGTAATTTTAATTAATAACAACAGTGTTTCATTATAAATTATTACAAGTGGCGCAGCCGCAAGTCGCCGAAACATGTTTATTTGCGATTGGTCGCGCTTTCAAACATCTGGTCTATAGCCGTACGACCGAAATGTCTCCTTATTTCCTTAATTGCGTAAGTGCTCTGCGACCAATCGCTAAAGAGCTGTTGTAATTGTTCGGTATTTCTAATACGGGAATTGTGAATGTGGAATGAAAAGTTTTATGAGTTATAGACTTTTGCTGGTTCTGCGTGAGATCGATAATCCATGATTTCTACGCTTTCAAGTGTCGATCTTATTTTTCCTATTGTTATTTCCTAGAATATTGCTTCTACTCTACAGGCGTCTCTACACAAAAAACTTTATCATTAAAACAATGACTGCCCTTGTTTTAAAACATTAGTAAGTAGTGACTTCGTTGTGAGTTTTTTACAAAGACTTGCCTGTTATCTGTTTATTAAAAACATTACTACAAAAAACATGTTAGAAGCTAACAGATCTTAAGATGGCACGCATCATTTCTGTTCTGTCGTACGGTAGCCTCGTCTTCAGTTTTTTCTAACGCTTTCATCTTTTTTTCCAACTAAATTATCTTCGTGATTCCGCTTATAATTATGACTAAATGGAACTACGGATAATTCAATTTGGTTTACCAAAGAATTTAATAAAAATGTTTAAGTATTTTTTACTAGAAAACATGAAGGAAATACCGGAACATTAACATTCATTCAAACTGTTAATTAGTTTTTACTAGAAATTGATGCAACAAATATTCTCCAAGATTTATCATTAAGAATAGGTATAACGTCTATTGCCGACTTTATACATAGTATTTTCTTTAAAGTATTTAGGAATCCATCAATGAATAATAAATATGATAAACAATTACATTGGTCTTATTGTACGATTCATTACATTGAATGCGAGTAGCTTTTAAATGTCAATCTTCATTGGCATTTGAATATGAATTTGACAGTTGAAACGAATGGATGTTCAATTAACAAATACAAACGCAAAGGCAACCCTCCAAACAGCCAATAATGTCAATATAGATAAATGGCCGACATGCTACAAACTTAACCGTAATGGCAATAAATAGTAAGATCATTATGTCGTAAGTGAATATAATGTCTATTGCAATACGTTTAATAACAATGGCATGACCAGATATCGCTGTTTCGTAATGGATTGTTGGAATTCTGTCAAAATCCTGAGGGAACAGCCTCGATGTGGCACTATGGTGAAACCTTTTTAATGGATAAATATTCAATTTCTTCGAGCCTTAAAGCTTGTTGGAACAAGTGGCTTATAATGTATGCCTCATTAGCACTACTGAGTTCAGTAACATAGATCGTAAGTACAACTTTGCATAATAATTATGATATTAGACGTTATGCTTGATAATGTAGGTTGTTAAAACTTTAACAATGTTAGGAAATTATATACGGTTTTCTATAAAGTAGGTACCGTTATTTAAGATCTAGGTTAATTGACAAACGATCGATTCGATTTAGATTTTCCAAAATATTGACATCTTCCGTCTAATAACTTTTAGTGTTGCCCTACTTCTATTAATCTCATACAAAAACGGATTTTGTCCGAATTTTTATGTAGAAAATTCTAGTTTTTTGCCGCCGAAAAGTGTAAGTAGAACGACTAGAATGATATATTTTTTGATATAATCATTTTACGTGAAATATTTTAAAAGTAAAAAATGAAACGGTAATGTTGCTCCGAATAAAATTGCAAAAAAAAATGCGGATAACTTTCATTACTATAGATTGGTATATATAAATATACCAACAGCGAATTTTATTGAATAAACTGAACCAACAAATAGTACCTATCTAATGCTTAGGTAATAAATAAATAAATATCTTGGGAAATTTTTACACAGCACCATCTAGTCCCAAACTAAGCAGAGCTTGTACTATGGGTACTAGACAATGGATATAATACTTAAATACTTTTTTTTGTAAATACATACTTATAATATATAAGAAACACCCAGACAAACACAAACACCTAAGTTCATCACATAAATGTTTGTGTCTTGTGGGAATCAAACCCACGACCTCGTGATAGAGCAGTCCGGTACTCGAACCACTAGACCACAGACGTCGTCATAATAAATAAATAATAGTTTTCCCTCGAGTGGGCAAAAGGACCAATTTCGTGACACAAGAGGTAGAACCAAAATTTACCACAATAGGTACTTAGGTTTAGGCCTTGAGTATCTAGGTACGACTGCTACGTGTTTAATTTACAAGTTTTTTAAATACATATTTTTAAAAGTTCTACACACATTATGAGCTACTACACACAGAAGCCACGAGATTGTAGTGATTGAGGCTGGCCTCCTGCGCACCTGGTGCGTTAGCACGTGCGCTGCGCCCGCGCATGCCGCGTTTACGCGTTTTTTGCGCCTCCGTGTTAAGCGACTGTCTTTATGATGTGAGTAGGGTTGAGCTTTGTAACGTATAGAGAACTGTGTTAATTTGACAGATTGTGATTCACTTTCTTAATGATGACTGAAAAGTAGTACATAGAAATAAGTATAAACATCACATTTACAACTGCAACTTTCATTGACATAAGGACCAAGTTCGGTTTCTCGTAGTTTAAAGGTTAACTTTAAGCTAACTAAAAACTTTAACTTTAAATTTTCCTGGAAACTGAACATAACCAATGGTTTCCCGGAAAATGGGCATTATGTACGTAAGTAGGTACTCATGAATTTGTGGGCAGTATTGCGGCATAGCCCTAACTTAGAGAAGATTTAGATCAAACACATTCGTCTATTTTTAATTCAATTTCAATAGAACAGACAACCCTTGCTTTTTGAATAACCACTTTTTATGCTCTAAGCTCTGTGGTTATTTCAGGGCTGGCAGCATATGGTTTTTAATAATGGTGTCTGAGATCCGCAGGTGAGACGCAGCTGAGGGTAATGTAGGCTTTGTTTAACGGCATAATTGTTGTTCTGTGACGATTGTATAATCATATGCTGTGGTATTGACATCCCGGATCAACAGTAATTTAAAGAAAAATGTGTTGATAAAGGTGTCTGCAATTTTTTAAAATATGTTTATACCATCACGCCTGTATTCCACAAAGAGTTAGGCAGAAGCGCACTGATGTACCCTTACAATTTAGGTTCCATTTGAAAGTGGGCGCGTCTGCAACTTATTAGGCTGACTTAAATTCAAATTCCGAAAATACCAATAACATTATGATTATTAAAAGAGATTCAACATCACTAGGATTTGGGTTGTTTCTTAGAATTCCAACGATGGTAACATAATTGTTCTTAATATTCATCTTTTAGCTCTTGATTCTGCTTTCACCTTACGCCGCCGTACCTGAAATGTTTGACGGCTTTCGAGTGATTGTCTATTTAATCTCCTTACACAATACAGCTCTCAGTGAGTCCCATCTGTTCTATATTATTACGAGAGCACTTACCATCAAAAGGTCTGGTTTACGACATTAACGAGAAAGGCGCGCGGTAGGCTAACACCTCAATGTTGTTCCAGTTGTCAGTCGTATGTGACGGACGAGCTATAAAACTGAAATAGAATAATACTGTATCAACGGATAGGAAAGCGCAGAAGTACGACTGAAAAGTTGTCGGAGCAAAAAATTAAAAAAAAAAAATCCTTTGACTAACAAATCTTTGAAGCTTTGTAATCAAAAAAGTAAAAATTATATTGAAGATGCGATTTTAGCAGTTATTTATTACTTTAAATGTTCAATTGTTAACCGTTAAAAAAACAAATCTAACAAAATTACTGTATTTGTCATTGCCTTTAGATTTTTTGGGTTGCGGTATTGCATTCTCTCGACTTTTGACATTTGACATTTTGTATCTGTGAAGTAATAGATTAGGTCAGGTCTCAAGTGATCCCTTATTTCGCAAGATGATCTTATTTTTGTATTCAATTGTTTTTATGATCCTAACGTTGAGGTTTCGAAATGTTTGATTGGATTAACAGCGCAGCTGTAATATCGTATTTGGTGCGATGATCTGTTATATCAATAAAATAAAAGGAGGACAATGGGTTAAATCAAGGAAAATAGCAGAGGATAAGGAGGAGAAATGGTTAAAATTAATTTATAATACTTAGTCTACATGGATGCATGCAGACATGGATGCATGCATGGAGAGGTTAATGAACATAGACGAAGCGAAAGTGGTGTGCCAGGATCGTAGCAAGTGGAAATCTATAGTCTCTGCCTACCCCTATGGGAAACAGGCGTGAAGCTATGTATTTATGTATGTATGTACTTAGTCTACTAAACTATTTTACAAATTGATAATCGCTTAGTTTAGAAATGATAATGATGCTTGTTATACTAAAATAAAATCCATTCAATAGCTATTCCAAAAAAACGAATGCTGATAAGAGCCGTTGATATAATCTGACACCCGAAAATTAAAATAACTAAATCGGAGAAGAATAAGAAGAAGTTACCATCTCCGTAAAAAACAGATACCTATTTAGCACTTCTTGCTTTTGTTGCTGAATGCCTTAAAGACACAATGAGATATAACACCACTATTACTCGTATTTCCTTCTCTAAGGCTGCCAGGTTTTGTACAACAAGAAAATAAGAAAATATAAGGTTAAGTACATCAAGTAGCGGTGCATCACCAGATCAAATTGATTTAACTCCTACAGTCATTTAAACTGAGCATAATAGGACTTAAAGGATTACCACGGTTAAGATAGAGAGCATACCTAATCACATTACATTCTTTGAACACGACAATTTTTCTATTAGTCACCATCTTTTTCGAGCAGTTAACATAGCCTTTATAGTAAAGTAATACAGTTGCATTCAGTGTGTTTGTATGTGCTTTTAGATTGTAGTTGAAACAAATTCACAAAGGTTAAATGTCGGCAGATAGCATTTTAGTTAGTTTTAGATTGTTTTCTAGTAACATTGTATATTTTTTGTGAATGGGCTGGTGATTTGTTATTTGGGAATTTCGTTTTTAAAGCGATCTGTTTATTTGGGTGGTTTAAATTCATTCATTGAATTCTTAAATTCCTTTCGTGTATAACTCCCGAAGACGTTCTATAAAGAAATAACATAGGTAGAGTTTATACATAAGAGACTATAAGAAGAGGGAGATATAGGACGAGAATGAGCTACATACTAACCACAGATTAAGTATAATAAACAAAGTATTGAGTATTGAGAAACTGAAAGTCGTGACGTATAAGGAGGTCCAGAAGATTAAGATCAAGATAAGATAAGATTAAGAATAAGATTAAGATTGAGAAGAAGATCTCAATAGAACGTACCTTTAATAGGAGAAGATTCCTGTATCATTAAACTGAGTATGTACTGGATTTAACATAGCAACATGCGTGTATAATTCTGTGTTGTATATAACAAGGGTTATAAAACGATTACAGACAAAAGAAAATTATTGAAAATTTCACAATTGCAACGTGCTTTCACATACACGCGAGCTAATAGCAATGTAATTGTCGGTTCGCAATAATTACTGTAATTAGTGAGTTCCTGTCCAAACGCATTTTGCGGTAATTTCTGCGGTTTATTGTTATAATTTTAATGGCCTTGCTAATTTACTCGCTTTATACCGATGGTGCTGAATGAATGCTTCTAAAATTCTGTAGTCGCCGTATTCAGAAAAAACCCTGTTTTTCCGTCTCGAAATAATCATTTAACTGCGTATACTTACATTGTTTTTGAAGAGAAAAGAGTGAAAGTTTCTTATTGAAATACTTAGCCATTATTATTAATATGTTCGTTTTATAAATACGAAGTGACCTAATTCTATAAGAAGTCTTTAACAATATTTTTTTATGAAACTATTTGTTTTTCTGTAAGTACGAACAATTGGTTGGTTGCAGAATTATTGGGTGTCTACAGTACTAGTGATTAAAGTTATTGTGGGTGGTGGCAAGAAGTAGGTTAGTTAAACAGCATGGGCGTGGATGTTAGTTATAAGATGGGCTATTAACCCGTCAATTTATTTCATTATTATCATCATTTGAACTGAATGTAAGAAATCACACCGTTTAAATTCACAATCCCACGATTGATATGATTTCTGAATCTTAGATTGATAACTGTGGACGATAGTTATAATAACTTATCTAACTTAATGAAAATATTTATAGAACCTAGTCCATGTATTGCATTGCACCTCTCACGAAGAGATACAGTAGAAAAGTCACACGTGCGTGTAATTTAACTGAAATCTCCTTGCCATCTCCAAATGCATCAATCACCCGCATCGCCACAAATCGGTCTAATCAAGCATAATTAGGTAAGCACCGGTCCGGCGGATACGCGCCGCACCGTTCTATAACCGCGCCGGACAAAAACCGTCACGATCGGCCGTGCTTCCCATTTCCTAATTTCCTGCTGTTAACGTCACACCTCGTTCGGCCCAATTTAGCGGCGTCCTGTAGATGGGCGACATGAAGTAAGCGTTTCATTGGGCGTAGCGATAAGCGACTAATACAGCCCTTTTAGTCATGGACAGGTATTACTGGTAACATATTAACAAGCCAAAAATATCCTGTCTTACTTCGTCTATAACTTAAATGCAATATATTCTTTAGTTCTATAACTATAGTTAGACCAAAAGTTGAAAAATGGCATTAACATAATGTCTCGTATGGCATCTGAGAAAAGGAGAGAAGTAGGTATAAGTGGAAATATATTTTCTAACTTCGACGTTCCACAAAATTAATCCATATGATGCTGTACGCTGCAGCCAGCATCTAACCGCTTATTTCGTGGCCTCTTCATCTAACTCCATAACGCGTGCTGCTGTGATGTTTTCAATGAAGTTAAGCCGCCGTCCGCCTACTTTATGATCACACGGACAGAGTAATAGACAGGAAAACATTTTGCCCAATCTTCTACATTAGACTGTCACAAAAATTTAAACTCGCATATTTTTTATCAAAATTATTAAACGACTTTAATGTGAAAAGAAACCCTTTGATATTATTTATGTTTTAAAGTGTATAGCAGTTTTACGAATATTTTTAGTATTGATCTCTTGGTATGTTTTTGATTATGGCAGAGACTGGAAGTATAGCGTGTTATAATAAGAATTGCTAGTACCATATTGACCTTTAACATATTGACTAGTTCTTTGGTCTAGCTTGGATAGTATTGAAAAAGTACTAGATGTATTTAAGTATACAATAAGTATTTTTCTCTGCGATAATTGAGGCGGCGTCGTCGGCGCGTGCTCGGCGCCCGGTGCGCTTGCGCAGCGGATGTTTGCTCACTCACCACAGTAGCCACGTCAATTGCCCCGTGATATTTGAGCACAACTTACGGGGTGAATTGAAATACTAAATCGATGTCAATGAACTGGGAGAAGGTTTGAAAGTTAATCCATTTGCGTCCGTTATGATAGCTCTAAGGAGTTCATAGGTTCGAAGTATCTAAGAAAGTATTTACATAACATTTTCGTTACATTAGGTACCTAATGCTGCTGGCTATATTTATAATCTGACATTATAATTCCTTTTTATAATAATATCCCCAGCTACTTGTAATAACTGTAAGTTCATACGGAAAAATTGCAATAAAATTAAATACAAGGCTTTTAGGTAGCAGGCATTTGCTGGTATTTTTAGAGGGTTATAATTCCCGACACCCGTGGAACCAGGCAAATAAAATTAAGCTGTATTTCTAACTGTTGAAAATAACATCGCCAAAGTCTAATTGAATCACAGAATCTCCTGGCATTCGATACACTAGCATTACTTCACGAATTCGCGATAATGACGTTGTTCGCAGATTACGTCTACCGCATTACTCTTAACGGTACAGAGAATTATCCTGTTTGTTACAAGCTTAGCTTTAAATTAGATTTATTGTTGCCTGAAGGTACTTAAGGTAGCTCAATTTTGTACCGTTACCGAAACGAATAAGTGGATCATCTGATAGTTGTAACAATGCGGATTGTAGCACCAATTTGAGTAACTAGTTTTTTTTGGGATTAAGCATCGAGTTTTTATAGGATTTAGTTTAAATCTAAATTTTGGAAAAAACTTCACCTATTTCTGTCGATTTGTGAAGTGTAATATCAATTGAGATTCTACAACATTACGTTTACAAAAAAACTTAATTCCTGCGTTAAATTTAGTAATTTTTTGACAATAATCTTGTAGACTTTAATGCTACAGCTTCTGAGGCAGTTCCATACTAAAGTAGGTACCTATCGACTTAAGGTTATAAGTGACCTTGAGTTCTTTAGTCCTACATTTACTGCAGTTTACAAACATTTATTTGCTAATACCGACATTACTAGCAACTACTACAAATGAGCCCCACCGAAGCACTTAGATATAATAAACGCCTACAATTGCAGGTGCTAACCAACGCACAATCAAACCTGCGCGTGGGCAGCACCGACTGTTTCGTTAGAGACACGTGTTGCTGTCACAAAATGTTACCGACATCGTTATGGTGGTTATCGACTGTTCTGTAATGGGCAATTGATAGAACATATCAGCCCACACATTGGCGAACATGGCTCTTTGTTGATTGCTGTTATAAATTATCTGGGTTTGTAGCACCATGAGCTTTGTGTCCTGTTGATTCATGTATTTTATTAGTGGTTTGAGATTGACAACGTCGTGACCATTCAAGACTCTATTCTCTATACAACATCAGCCAAGTTCCTCATAATCACCCCAATCCATCTTTAGACTAAAGCTAGGTGGCTTTCGCAGCACTAAATCCAATTAAGTTAGATGACATATCTATACTTCTATACTAATATTATAAAGAGGAAAGATTTGTTTGTTTGTTTGTTTGTTTGTTTGTAATGAATAGGCTCCGAAACTACTGGACCGATTTCAAAAATTCTTTCACCTTTGGAAAGCTACATTATCCCCGAGTAACATAGGCTATATATCATCACGCTACAACTAATAGGAGCGGAGTAGTAATGAAAAATGTAGCAAAAACGGGAAAAAAATTATAAGACCACGCGGGCGAAGCCGCTGGCGGGAAGCTAGTTTATAATAAGGATTTTAGATTGATTTTGCAACTCTACTTTCTCTCCAGTACCTACAGTTCGCGCCAAACTTATTGTCCGGGTTGAAGTTGCCGTAAAAATCGGAGAAAGAAGAATATTGGATTAGAATAATTTATAATGACAGATTACGACTTAATCTTTCGTTTTTATTTATTACTAGCTTCCCGCCAGCGGCTTCGCCCGCGTGGTCTTATAATTTTTTCCCCGTTTTTGCTACATTTTTCATTACTACTCCGCTCCTATTAGTCGTAGCGTGATGATATATAGCCTATGTTACTCGGGGATAATGTAGCTTTCCAAAGGTGAAAGAATTTTTGATATCGGTCCAGTAGTTTCGGAGCCTATTCATTACAAACAAACAAACAAACAAACAAACAAATCTTTCCTCTTTATAATATTAGTATAGATAGATATAGATATAGACAATCTAATATTTTTCTTTCTCCGATTTTTACGGCCGAGTCAAAGTTAGCTAACGCCAACTTCAACCCGGACAATAAGTTTGGCGCGAATTGTACCTACCTTGTAAAAGTTGGGTGATTTCCCATTATGTTCTATCTAGCTCTAGGCGATCATTCAATAAAACAAACAATTGACAAACGCCATCTGTGTTTGTACACACGAACTACGCTAACAATGCTAATCACGTTCACGCATGTGCCGGACGCAGCGCGGGAGTTGACGCCGTTGGCGATGCGGTCACATTACGAGCAATTTGAGGCAAAGGACCATTATTGGTCTTTTTAGAGTTATTGTTTTATAATGGCTAACTCTTGATGATTCTTTCGAGGGTGTTATAAGGGAGAGATTATCAGTATCTATTGATTTGTTAATAATAAAAAATGCGCTTATACCAGTATTGTGGAGAATACGAGCTGAAACCGTTTCATGGTACATTTTTTTTTTAATTTTAGTAAACAGATGCATAAATGCCGCATGATGCTTCTAAAAACAATAAAAAAAAACAAGAAAGAAAAATGCAACGGATGTTTTGTCATGTTCTTATGTTCGGCACAACGGAACAGGAGATTGGAATGAACATTGAACCGCTTAGATAGACGTGCTCGTTAAAAGCTAAGCATGTACTAACAAACGACCATAACCAACAGCCTTGTCACAAGGATGTCTAATCAGTTCTATAAAACTTTTTATCACCGCATTTTCTAACCTGTCGCCAACCAGCTTAACCTGACACCTACACCGGCGCTAGTTGTCGAGCATTGATTTACAATTTGTAAAGGCGTACTTAGTTTTAGTTTTTTTCCGCGGGCATGTTTACGTTGGTCAGGTTTGGCTGTCAGTACCGCATTCCTGGGCCGTCCGGTGGAAGTTTTTGCGTTTCCTCCGAGTCACCAGTTCAAGTTCAGTGGCTGTCCACGAAGGACCAGTGGTCACTTTTACCGGTGCTTTCTTCCAGTTTTGTATTGTTCGGATCGTCAGCTTTCAGAACGTCTAGTTTCCATTTCATGTGACTACTGAATGGTATTGTATGTAAATCAAGTACTGAGAACTTAGGACGTGATATTAGAACAATAGTTGTTGGATTTTCGCTTAGTTCCAGATCGGTTTAAAGGTATACGTTCACAAGAATGTTTATTTCATGAATAATAATTTGCAAGGTCTCTTTAGACTGTTGGTTAAAATAGTTGAGTCAAAAACTCGAAATGTAGTATTGATAAAATTATATTCTTAAGAAAAACAACTAAGTCCAATTTACCAAATACAATTTGAAGGTCTCTTAAATAGTTTCCAATAATCTTCGCTGATCAAAATGTCCTTGATCCACCTGGCCACTTGCGAATTGTATTCGTAACATTCACACGCTTTTCGAACGTGTCGGTCGATCGATTGGCAGTCGGTTCGATTTCCGTGAGGGGACAGGTGTCTGCTTACCCTTTGTGTGGGGGCTGGGAGCTTCCGGCGCCAACCCAGCTCTAGTTGCAAGTACTTACAAGTACTATGCTTTGTACATCATTGGCGTGTTTAAGTTTTACTGGAATATATTTTCATTGTGATGCATTTACGATGCAAAATATAGATACTTCATTCAATGAAAAAATGGTCCTTTTGGATAGCTCTAGAGATCCAGTTAATATAAGATTTCATTGTTAATAAAACAATAATTAACAATTAACAAATTTCCTTGGGTTTTTACTAATTGCATTGAGTTAAAAACCGTAATTCCTAAGAGAAGAAAGTTTTTTTTTTACTATATTTACGATAAACCTGCAATAAATTCCCACATTCGTTTTAAAAGCACCTTGATTGTATTGAAATCCTGAGATTCCCGGTTTGTATCCTGTTCCCATCTATAAAATCAGGAAGTAAGCGACAGATGGTTGGAATGTAACCCCCTGTAGAGAGTGCTATGGTGTGCTATGCTCAAGGCTCAGTGTTGCCCGCGCGTCGAATCGTGCGCACGCGTCATGGCTGCGTTCGCGCCAGTCCCAATTCCGCGCATGCGCCTCGCCCTCCACCCCCATAATATTCACGTGAGTCATTTCTAACATAAATCCTAAATTCATTTATTATTGTGATGTGATTTTAATTCATTAATCTTTCGTGTGATTTTGGTACAACTAGGTACCTATTGTGTAGTGAGAACCTGCATGAGAACTGGATATTCTGCAATCTTTGCATTCTGTTACACAGAATAATAACTTTATTGGTTGATGGTTACTACACTTGATTATCTTGTTTTGTGTCTACTATTTATTAGGTTTTATTTTATATGTGGTTTCGAGTATTTGAGAGGTGTTCCTATACTTAAAATTACTTAATTTTAAATGTAGAAATATCTGTTAAGAAGTACTTAAAAGATGTGATAATGCCCTTATGTTCTATTTTCAAAAATGCAACAAAATGGTGGTACTAAAGCTTTTTTGCGCATTCAAAATATGGTCTTTATGGGACCTTGGTTTTTCTAATCACCGCAGAACATTCTCAATTACTTATTGTTTCTGTAATCCGAGTACTTACCGCAATTCTTTGAATGTGTATAGTTCTATTGTGTTCACCTGAAACTTACAAATCGTAAGAAATGTTGATATTTTATACAACCCATGTATTTGGTATGATAATTTGATCGATTACCAACATGTTCTACATTTTAATGTGTATTTGCTGGCCTGAAATATTGATACAAATCCGTCAGTTTATTTAGACGAAAAGGACGTAAGAGACATACTGCTTACAGTTTTATAAGCTCTTTGAAGTTAACGGTCTCCATATTTTTATCTCGTATGTATTTAAAGATAAACTACATACAGAATTACATACATACTTCTCCCTTAAAACGGAAGTCTGATATGTTTGCACAGCTTATCTTATACAGTTCAAAATTACATGTTTATGACCTAAAATTAGAATTTTTATCACCGGAATTTTGCACTGAACGATTAGCGTACGGAGCGTGAAAACAGGAATGAAGTATACATATATCATTATTGATATATGATAAATATCAACACGACTGTATCCTTGAAGGTTAGGCAGAGGTGTAGGTACTAATATACACTCACAGTATGTTAAGACCCCATGTAAAAGTGTGCGAGATTTAATGCATCGTCTAAAAATGTAAGCAATGCGTAATTATTGGTTTATGTGGATTAAACTGGCTGAGGTGAAAAGTGCCGTAGTTTTTTAATAATAATATTTCGATAACCGCCTTGTCATCCAACCGTGGCGACCTACACCTGACCCACCCCTCTCGGTCCAAGAGTCATTCATGTGTTTACAAATTTATATGAACCTAATTTAAATTCTGTGATGACTTAATATTGTTACCCATTGTGCATACGTTTCTCGATTTCAAACAATCATTATCAATCCATTTATGAAAATTCTAATCTGATCTTAAGTCCCAATTACCTTTGGCGAATATACATTGTAATGTCTTTCTTCTGAGATACAGGCTAACAACCTTCAGGAGGCAGTGCTTTTATGTAACTGTGTAATCACTTTTTTCTCAATAAAGAATTATTATTTATTTTAAAATGTTGTCATTTTAGGTTGTCATTGTAAAGCAAAAAAAAAGTTGCCAAGCTCTGAATTGGTTTTATTAAAAGAGAATGGTAGTCCATATTTATTCAATAATACTTCGCTAAATTGTGACAGCCAACGGCTCGCTCCATATACCAAAGAGTGCTACCAAAAAAAACAACATCCTTTTATTATATTTATCTTTTATCAATAATCATAATTTCCTTGTTTACAGACGACAATAAAAGTGTACGCCCGCTGTCTCCGGCCGGACATCGAGTACAAGACGCTGTCTGTGACGTGGGGCACTCGTGCGCAGGAGGTGGTGTCCACGCTCCTGGGCAAGTTCCGGATGAAGCATCGGGATCCGCGGCTCTTCTACCTCAGCATGGAGGTCCGCGTACGGGCCGCGGGTCTAAGGACCACGCTGGTGCTGGATGACGACGCAAGGCCTGCTGCGCTGCAGGCATGCCATCCGAAGGGGTACTCAAAGTGAGTATTATTAATTGAAAACTATGCGGTTATTAGTCCATTAGGTACTTTGTTTTTAATACCTACATTGAAATCATAATTGGTGTAGGACTGTTATTTTTGTTAATATAGTTGTTGTCGACACCATTGCTTTTTTGGATTTTCCTTTTCCAACGAAAACAAATGACACATTTGTACCACAGGACCACAAATGAATTACCTACCACAATATTTCGTAACACATTGATTTATATTTCACAACACTTACCGCAACGAAATCGGCAATACCCGTTTGACTAGAATTTTATTTTTAACCCACCATCGGTCAACAGAAAACCCTTCAATACCGTCGTCGCTCGTGGCGCATGGCGGGACCACCGGCCGGTATACCGAAAAAGATCCACTTTTGTCCCTTCTTCCGGCACGGGCTATTTTCATCTCGTAAACATGGCGGCAATAAAAATTATAAAAACTTTTTAAAGAGTCCTCTTAGCTCTTTATTGACCATATGTATCGTGTTACTGTGTGTTGACAGTTTGAAGTAGATTGTTTTAAGGATCAGAAGTAGTTTTTGGGTAGTTAAACGGATCAACTTTAATTGGTGTTGGGTATTAAATACAGTTGTTATGCTGTCCATTTTTATTAATAATTATGTATGTACATGAATTAAGAGGGCTAGTAACTTTTGAAAGGGTGGAACCTATTTTATGGACCGACATTATACAAATGTTTATTACTGTTGTTGAAAGTACCTAGGTACTTATTTTTGTACCTAAATACATGTTAATAATGCAGTATTATATTGCTCAGGGTGACGTTAGATATCTGAATCCTGTTAAATGCTAACAGGATTCGTATTTCCTTTGGTTCAGCGATACGGTACTTAATCACAAAAAAAATTAGGGATAACACATTTGATTTAATCTATGTTTCAAAGTTATTTGAGTTTGTTTTTTACCGTAGGAGTGTGCCTATTTTACGATCAACTGTTATACCGATTTTGAGCATTCGTTATATCTGAAAGATTATATACAAATGCCTAAAGTCTACGGTAATTTAATTAAGTTACATTTCACGTCGTAGGTACCTCCAATCGTACGTAGTAACCTACCAATTCCTAGGGGCTAAAACTTGTAATTTAAATTTTTTCTAATTATTATCAAAGCTAATTAAACATGATTATCTACTGTAACACTATAATTATAGAGTGAGAAAAAAAATCGTGACCTATGCGCATTAGCGTGTGAGAAACCGTGTGAAAATTGTCCAGTAAGCAAGGTTACTGCAGACAAACTGTTAACAGCAGCAAAGACAAACTAGACAAACTGCACATGCACAGAAACAGCTGCAGAGAGACACAGAATTTTAGAGGAGAATGTTATGATATAAGTTAAATAATAAAAAATAAATAAAAAAAACGCTGTCTTTATTTAGAGCAAAAAAAAAAAACAAAATTGGTTCATCCGATCGGGAACTACGATGCCACGACAGACACACACGCACACATACAGACACGTCAACTTATAACACCCCGTCGCATCGGTCGATTATGCGTCGGGGGTTAATAATCATGGTAAAAAATAAACATTCTAACCTTTCCCTTTCATTCTTCCAGGTTCTCCCTACAGATGCGTCCCGGCGGTCTGATCAAGATCTACGACTCAGCGCTCATGTCCTCGTCGCAGTACAAGTGCCTGCTGACCAGCGAGAGGACCACGGCAGACGAGGTGCTGGCCATCCTCCTGCACTGCTACGACTCCACCGAGGGTGTCGAGAGGTTCTCTCTCTATGAGGTTGGTATTGTATCTTTTTTTTAGGAGTTAGGGAAACCAGACTCATTCCCCATGAAATGAATAAAATCGGCCATCGAGATGATGTTTTTAATGTCTTATTTTCGGGTTGTTCCTATGGAAGAAGTTTCTAAGAAAAACTGCAAAATCGTGATGCACTGCCGTTTACTTAAGCTACCATGCCTTGCTCTGGGTCATGGCACTGCAACAAGAAGTATTTTCTACTACTACTGTGTAGGCTGTAGGCACACCTACTCTGAAGTACATCTATTTAATTTACTTTTTTGGACAACATTGTGGAATGATGGACCTCTCGAGTACGGCAGTCTTTGCATTTAGATATTAAGATTTGTGTTATGAGGTATTTTGGAGTAAATTTTTAACCGTGTAAATCGATTCTGTTCCAGGTCAGTCCCTCTCAGGAGTACGAGCGAAAATTACACCCCGACGACCTTCCCCTGATGGTGCAACGCGCTTGGCCCGCCGACAGCGACTGCCACTTCAGGGTACGGAGGAACCCGCGAGCGCCCCCCCTCCCGCCACGAACCCTGCCCGCCCCAGAAGAAACCCCCTCTGAAGACGAGGAGCCTTCCAGAGCACTGTCAGCTCTTTCCCTCGAAGCTGAAGGCGAGAAGAGAAGATACAGTCCCGTCTACAAGTTCCCCAGCATCAGTTACTGTAGGGAAACCAAGAATGACTACCTGTACATCTGACTAGCCGTCAACTTAACCAGGTTCAGACGATTACGGTGCCGCGCCAAAGGTCGCAAGCACCTAGACGGAACAGTGAGAAAGCGACTCTTGTAAAGTGTAAATACGGTACAGTTCTGTGTAAAGTGTAAATATGGATTAAGGATCGTTGAGGTGACTGGTGTTAGCTTTGGGCCCTTTCTGATGGACTGGAGAGAAGCATTGTAGATGGAACAATATTCTTAAATCTGTGTCATAGTAAGAATGACAATGAAGAAACAAAAGGACGATATTTTATACGTAAAATGTATTATTTTACGATTTATGTTTCTTTAAGAATCTCTGTTGTGAGTAGCTTTGATCGGCTAGGGTTCTCAGTGAGTGTGAAACCAAAGAGTTGTTGCAATAATGAATGTAATTAACCTAAAGAGGCAGTTAAAGTTTATCGTAAGTTGCAGAATGACCCAGAACGTTTGTAGACCTATTCAGGACTAAGGGAACATCACAATATGATGTAGAACCGATTTTGGCTTAAATTGAAAGTAAATTTTATGTATCCAATGGTGTCAAAGTAAGTCCACTTACGCAGGACAATGAAATTCCTAAAAATGTCATCCTTATTTTCTCCGTCGATTACCTTGGCAAAGCAAGGTAATGACATTGTTTTGTGTAAATGGCATAATGAAAAAAAATAGTTTTAGGCTAGTGCAAATTGAAAATAATAGGTACTTTTTGAGTCCCTGGAATCCTATGTCTGAGAACTCAAAATGATACTTGAATATTATAATTTTTAATTTGTACTAGCTTTTAAGATGACTAAAAATAGTTAATTGCTTTCCAATGTATTATCACAATCAGCTGTAAATGTAGAGCCCATGACTAAGCTTTATTATAATAATAATAATAATAATAATAACATTTAATTCAGGCAAAGTAAACCCATATACACAAATTATTAACTGATACATAAAAAAGAAAGAAAATTATACAGAAAAATTTTAAAATAAGGTCTGAAGAACATAACATTATGGGATATTTATATGGAATTGGATATTCCTGGAATTATATTGGAAGATGATGCGTTCCGCGATATTTTTTATATCTAACCATTTCCACAAACATGTTGCAACTATTAAAATGTAATTCTATAAGAATGTATATAATTATTGTATTTTAGCTAGTAAACACCAAAGAGGCACGCGAGCGATAATATTATGAAAAAAATAGATTTATATAACAACTGTTACGCGATTTTAGTGTTTAATTTATTTTAATGGCAACTCCGGTCGCCATCTTAGCATGTTGAACATCAACGAATTTACTTCAAACACATCTGTAATAAACTGCGATATGTTTTTCGAAAAGGGAGTTTTATTTGATCACCGACAAACGTAGGCAATAGAGTGAGGTTTGTTGCTCTTCGCACTTTTAATTTATTTTAATGTCAACTCCGGTCGCCATCTTAGCATGTTGAACATCAGCGAATTTACTTCAAACTTACTAAAAAGTTGTAATAAACTGCGATATGTTTTTCGAAAAGGAAGCTTTATTTGATTACCGACAAACGTAGGCAATAGAATGAGGTTTGTTGCTCTTCGCAGTTTTAATGAACATAAAATGCCATATTTATGTAATTAGTTATTGTCGACGCATATAAACTTTTGACTATACAAGTACCTAGTGTACCTACTTACCTCTGTCTAATATGCTTAGGTAAGTTTGGGTAAGTTCATAAAAATGACCCGAATATCTCTTCTTAGCAACTAAACTCACTGACCGGCACAAATAGCGAGGTTTCGGGGTAAACCATAATATCATCTATGTATACATTTTTTTAAATTTTCGTCTATATTTTTACAACCGCTCACCGGATTCCGAAAAAAATTGTATGGGACCAATCTGTAAGCACCAGCTTTCGAATAAAAAAAGAATCATCAAAATCGGTTCACCCAGTGCAAAGTTCTGAGGTACCAAACATAAAAAAAAAACATACAGACGAATTGAGAACCTTCTCCTTTTTTGAAGTCGGTTGAAAATGAATCGATCACTATTGAACAATAAACATTTAGATCAGATAGCGTTTTGACATATTACAACACATAAAATGGTAACACTGAGTCTGGCAATTCAAAATGGCGACGCTCAAAACGATATTCCTTCCGATTCCGGTCACGAAGAAGATGCTAAATTACCCTCATTGGCTTATGCTTTCCTAGTATCAGTTCTGAAGAATCAACATTATTAAAAACACAACCTGTTTCAAAATGGCGACGTTCGAAACTTAATTTATAAAAAAGCTTGTAAAAAAACCTTCGATCATTGATCGAAGACTAACGTGCCTTTTGCTCAGATTCTCTCATGATTCTCCTCTAGGCAGCATAAATGGCGTCGTTCACAACTACTATGTTCAACAAGGTTCACAACACAAGCTTTTCAACCACAATAAAACAACTCTTGTCCCTTTATGTTGCCCTGGTACAATAGAGCCAATTACACAACAAAACTAACCTAGTATTTTCTGCGAAAAAGAAAATATTTACCCTCGGCCACAATAATTCCAGCCTCATTCATCAACATAAATCGAAGACTATTTTTACATCATCTACACCTTAGATTAAATCGACACACTCCGCATCTTTTTTTTACACACCACATCCACACAGGTTATTTTCTTTGTTTTCTAAACTGCTCTTCATCATTATCACCTTCCTGCCCTTGTCCCAATTTATTTGAGGTCGGACTTGACTTTGACTTTCCATCCATCCATGTTAAACCGTCGTCACCTCATCATTCAATCCCTTCGTTATGAAAACCATCCATGCCTTTAGGGTATGTGTTATGTGATCTACTGTTTTCTTTGGCCTCCCTTTACCCCTCCATCCGAAACATTATGTTTATAATGAATGTTATATGCGTCATCCCTCCTCCTCATCACGAGCCCAGTATAGGACTTATAAATCCAATTTCTCTACAATAATTATTATAATTGAAAGCAGGAATCTCAATAAAATATAATTCAATAAAACCCTTCCTTCGGCTTTTTGCCGTGTCGTCGGGTAAAAAAAGAAATTATTAGTTTTTATTTTTTGTTTGCACTGATCATCGAGAGATAGATTGTGAATTTACAAAATTAATAACCCTTACTGGTTTATGTTGTCCCAGTACAAAACTACAACAACTAACAACTTTTTCTCCGATAAAAAAATAATTCTCTCATCATAACATGGAAGTAGTAAGTATACTTATTAGTTCCATGCATCATAATATTATTTATATGGTTAGTTGATTTTATTTAATAACTGCCAATCTCGTTCTATCTTTTTCTCCCACGGTACTATGTCTGATACTGTGCGAGAGAGATGGTCATAGGATTCGTACTGCCAACCAGTGTTGCTGCTTCAACGTTCCTTCATTGATTGGTTGATCTTAATAAAAGAGAAATATATATCATTATGACTGTCCCTTTCTAATTTTCTGTCCTTTATTATTTTGTGCTATGTGTAACAGAATCAGCAACATCACCCGTCACTCTCTCAAAATGGCGACGTTCAAAACTAGACATGACTTCCGTTTCCGGTAACTGAGATTGTAAACTACCCTCATTAGTTTATGTTTCCCTAGTACCAGAGTTCAGAAGATTCTAAATTATTGATATGATTTATCGAAAGCTAACGGATAAAACGACAACGAATTGCTGGAACTATTTAACGTCGTTAAACCGACTTCGTACATTCCTGATTTTATATCAACAATTTTAATTTTCTATTTTGCAGTAAAGAAAATTAATGTTGTGATGATGTTCATCATTTCAGACTTTCACAGGTCTTCGAGAGATAGTACCTATCTAGCTATTGTGAAAGAAACCATACCATGGTAAAGATAATAATATCATAACGTAGCTCCTCTAAATAGGTAGTATGTATGACCATAACAATGTATGAAATCACAAAATTAATAACGTAAATTACTCTTATTGGTGTATGTTGCCCTAGTACAAAATATTCGAAAAATGAACAAATTTTCTCCGAAATATGCTTATCATTCTTAAATAACATAAATAAAACATTTACATAAAAGAAAAATAATAAACACCTACAGAGGAAAAAAAAAAAAAAAAAAAAAAAACCATTACACTAAGCGTCGAAGAATTCCTCCGCATCACCGTCGTCTGGCAACGTGCCCAGAAGACTGGCAGCATTGCCACGTTGAATGGCAATGCTTATACGTTCCCCTAGAAACAAGCCAGCCCTCTGGTCACGTGAAGAGTCGACCAGTCTCCTTGAAATTTCTTTAAAAAGGAGACGAGCACTCGGACCCCACGAACCGAGCGTTTCGACTCCAAACGGCTCAAATACATAACTACCAGATAAGTTAGTATACTTGCGCCGTTTGAGAGTCTCCGCAGCAGCAGCAGCAGCGCCAGCGCAGCCAGCTGAGCTTGAAAGATGGGATGGAGCAAGGGTGTCAACACAAGTTGCATCCCACACCAAAGGCCTACCCATTTTCCATGGCAAAAGCGTCATACCATCTGGTCTCTTACCATCGTCACGTACCAAGCCATTAGGTTCTAAAACAGCTGGTACGCCGGCGGTGGCAAGAGCGCGACGAAGAATGTCGTTAATGCTGGCATGTCGCGCTATGCGGCCTGCACTCCTGCAACACGACAGACCGTGATGTCCGAGGCTGCCGACAGCTTCACCACAGTGACACCGATGCGGAGCAACACAAGGAGCGCCTAGACGAAGACACGTAGCGAGCCGAAAAGTTGTGTCATCCAACATAGTCCCTATGTTGGACGACGGAAGTGCCCGAAGCCAGAGACCCGATTCCCATTCACCCACAGCCATCAGACGAGCACGCTCGGCAGTATTGACTGACGTATGTAGAAGTTCTTTCCGCGTCAAACTGCAAAGCGGCTCGTCCCACAGCCTCTGGGAAGATGGGATCAAAGGTAAAACCGTACTCGGACAAGCCATTTTCCATACGTTCATAGCATCAGACATGAACGGTACTTCAAAGTCAACCCGAGATGGTCCTAAGATATCTCTGGTCAACTTATCAGTACCGTGGACTGAGGATATAAACGCAGGTAAACTAATACTTGAAATTTTGCGGATGCCCAGGCCACCCAAACGAATGGGAAGCGATGCTTGAAGCCAAGCTCGGTCATCCAGTGCCACGTTTAAAAGAGAAGACAGAAAATTTCGTATGATTCGATCAACTTTTTCCAAAAGATGTGGGTACATCCACAAATGTGAAGAACGGAGAAAATACGTAAATTTTGGTCCAAAACAACAAAATCTAATAATAGTAAAAGCCGAATGTATATTAATTTTGAAAAGTCTTTCCGAAATGTCATTAAAATTTTGTATTTTTTCTTCGATGAAATACGGAAAAGATTCATCGAAGATTGGGGACCCTAGCAGGTGAAGACTACTTTTTTCAACAATTTTGATGTCAGGAGCGATTTCATAAAATTTTTGTAAAGTCACTTGTCTGTCAGTAGTGTCTGGTAAAAAGATTTCGCACTTAGATGGATTGAGGTCAAGGCCAATAGAATTGAATTTATGTTTTAAAAATTTTAAATCTTCCAAAACTGTGTCTGCATCACCTCCTAGAGTCCCGTCATCTAAGTACCACAAGTTGAATTTTGAATTTAGTTCCTTAATAATAGGATTTATTGCTAAACTAAAGATGACTGGTCCGAGAGGGTCACCTTGTTGACAACTTATCATTCTTAGTTTTAGTAACATTGTCGATCTCTTTCTCGCATGATTAATACAAGATGTCGTGCGAGAGAGATGGTCATAGGACTCCTACACCAACCAAAGTATTGAGCTGCTAAAACCAGCTAAAACCTAAACGGAACAATTTACCTTCTTATATGTCGATTTATTATAAAATAAAAGAGAAGGAATAATTATGTGCAAGGTGCAACAGAATGAGACAGAAACAGCATTACTTCCGTTTCCGGTTACTCCGATTGTAAAGCTACATTATACATAAAATAAAAGAGAAGGAATAATTATGTGCCAGGTGCAACAGAATGAGACAGAAACAGCATTACTTCCGTTTCCGGTTATTCCGATTGTAAAGCTACCCTCATCAGTTCATGCCACCCTAGTAGCTAAGAGAAAAATTTGCATCGAACGTCATTTCGTGCGTAGGTTGTTTGTAGGTAAATAAATTAAAATAAATAATAATAAATATTTTTTTAAGAATAAATTATAATTGGAAGCTAAGGAATTTATGGTACTAAGTTTTTTTTTTAATGGAGTGTGTATGGTTGGTGGAGGGGCTCGTGGCTAAGTTACAGCAATGCTGATCAACCGATCTGCAAGGTTAAGTAAACTACGCTTGCCGAGGTCAGTCTGTGGATGGGTGACCATTCTTAACACATCGAGACCCCTCCGTGCCTCGGAGAGCACGTAAAGCCGTCGGTCCCGGTTGTCATACGAACACCTATGACAATCGTTAGTGTTAGTCAAAAGCCCAAAAAGCCCGACAACCAGTCTATCCTTCGAATATCGGTATTGCCCAGAAATTGGGTTGCAGAGGTCTGATGGCAGTCGCTTCGTGTAAAATACTGATATTCAGCCGCATCTGGTTAGACTGGAAGCCGACCCCAACATGGTTGGGAAAAGGCTAGGAGAATGATGAATGGAGTGTGTATGGTTGTTTTTTGCGGTTCTTCTGCTAGACCGTAACTTTTTATATACTTTTATTAGCACAACAATATTTTACGCCGTAATTATTATGGTAACGGTGTGATTGTTGAATACACTTTGACGATGGCGCATGGCGTGGTGTTGTCACACCTTACTAATTTGGTTTGTAATATAATGGAGGATTGGGACTTCGCTCCCATAACCCCAGTAAAAAGTGGTAGATCATATCGTTTGATTTTATGAGATTTGAGAGAAAAAACTAAAATCGATATAAAGTATTTTATTTACAAATGATTGCAACAATGAAGTACAGACGATGCAATATAATTACAGAGTATGTTCAAAAAATGGGAAACGGATAATATCTAACGGTACTAAACTTATCTCCTTCTTCGTTCAGTATGTAAAATTTATACAATTGCCACAAGCTGCGGCGGCGCGGCGGGACGCGGTACGGCACAATGCGGTATGGCACGGTACGACGCGGGCGGCACGGTGCGATACACGGCGCAACCAAGCGCGGGAAGGTGCGGTTAGACAGCGTTGAGGGCGCGGCGCGACGGCCCGTAGTCGTCCGGCGGGTCGCGGTCGCGGCGCCGCTCGCGCTCGTCGCGCGCGTACTCGCGGCCGTACTCCTCGCGCGCGTACGCCTCGCGCGTGTAGTCGTGCCCGTACGCGTCGTGCGGCGCCGCCGCGTGCGCCGCGTGCGCGCGCGAGCGCCCGTACTCGGCGCCGTAGTCGTGGTACTCGCGCGGGTAGCCGCGCTCGTGGCGCTCGCCGCCGCGCGGGTAGTACTCCTCCTCCAGCCGCTCCGGCCGCGCCGCGCGGGACCTGCCGCCTGCAACACCAACAACACACCGTTATCAATATTTTAGGATAACCGTTTGGAAGATTAAATAAAACCCTTAATAAAAATCAAAACGCACTCGAACACAACAAACTCAAAAAGTACCAGGCCGATCAGGGCCCTGGAAATCCTTTGCATCGACCAGGGTTTCGAGAACCGTAAGGCACACACATCACACGGGGCAAGGACGGGATCCTGTTGCAGGGCGGGACGAGGAGCACCCACACTTACGGCTACGACACTGCCCCGCCGAAATTGCGCACTTTACCCGGGACTGGAATGACCACCTGTGCCGCGGCGGGCAGGGGGGACAGCGACGCTGCGGAACATTGTTCTTGAGACGCTACAGACTATTGAACGGCTTTCTTTGTGAAGCCAATCTGCTTGATAGAAGTGGTCCTGATTCGTGCTTGACTGGGCGATTGAAACGTGATGTGACGTCGAACAAGACAGGTTGCTATGAGAGAACAAGCGTTGAGGAGGGTATGAGATGGTCATGCACTCAAGAACACACGAGAGGAATTTTAATGAAGTCCTTCAGTTGACTTAATGCCTAAACGCAGGAAAATATGTGGTTCCGTTGTTTTTAGGGTTAGAGCTCCTCAAATATTGCATTCATATAATTTGCAGCAGAATTTAGATTTTAACTACACCCCAAGAATCCAAATTCATTACGATTTATCAAAGTTAGCGACATTCGAACCGCTGTTATAAATGTTAGCTGGAATTCAACTGCTTCATCCAGCTGTACGCTGGATATTGAAGGGTTAGTGAAGCGTCACCCTCAAGCGATCAAGCGGTTAGAGGGATGGGGCCCGCTAGAAATTGTATGCAACCTGGACGGGGGCCGGTGCGTCTGACAATAAACACCTGGAATTTAGTCTTCGGCTCGGATGT
The DNA here is from genome assembly GCA_946251955.1 of Acronicta psi. Classification (NCBI taxonomy): domain Eukaryota; kingdom Metazoa; phylum Arthropoda; class Insecta; order Lepidoptera; family Noctuidae; genus Acronicta; species Acronicta psi. The sequence goes on along the minus strand of OX276470.1, from coordinate 15,995,726 downwards.
TAGTGGGCCTGCCCCGACGCTTGTACTGAAATGAACAGGAGTGTAAGTCGCGATGTGCCTGTGACAGTCCACTTGGGAGAGGGGACAACATCTATTACAACATCTAAGTCTTAATATTACGAGGTACAGTCACGCACAAAGGCTTAAAATAGTTTTGGCAAGTGATATTATGTTCTTGTGATAAGATTCATGTTTAAGCGATCATGTTTAGATTAAGAATCTTAATGTATTTCAAGCTTAGAATACGTGACTTTACCCGACATATTAGTAGACATTTTATGATAATATATTGATGACAAAAATGTAATGAGCATAAAAAAATATGTTATGTACTTAAAATATACACTAAACTTAAAATTAATTTTAGGATCTTTTTTACTCAACCATTTGAACAATAATGTACCTAATTAGAATATAATTATTATTAATAGCAAACTCATTATGTATCAGAGTATATACTGCAGCCTAACACTTTGGAGTGTTAGGCATGGGTGTACCTATGTACACCCACAGTTCGCCGGTAGGTATGTGATAGGGAGCGCGCTTATATACTTGAAAGATATTATGTAATTTCCATGTTAAACAATTTCAAAAAAGATGAGCAAAAAAGGCATCCTGTATATTGCCGAGTCATTAGTTATTAGTTACCTCTCTCTCTCTCGTAGCCATACGAGTCGGATCTCTCGCGATGCCCTCCAGAGATAGCGGGGGGATCAAAATATTGCAGTACAAGGTTACACACAGTAAATTATATTATTATCTTTAGACCCGAATAAATATTTCCTAATAATTATTATACATACAACTGTGTTGGTTCTTTTAGCTAAGATATCAGAATCAATATAGGTGTAAATCGATTTATCTTCCAAACCATAAATGAAAAAAGTTGTAAACAGCTCAGGAAGTTTATGAATACATGCCCTAAGGTAGATTATTATCTTCTAAGTAGAAAGTACTTAGACTTAGTAGGTAACCTACCTTGCAAGTACCATTACCTACCACACAGCAATAAGTAACTGTAAAAACCCACATTAACCCATGTCGATTTTTTTCCTATTTGTTGATCTGTTTAGGTTTAATTATCGATTCTAATATCGTAGACGAGAGAACCAACAGAGATCTTGTTATATTAAATTAATAAAAAAAAAATATAACTGATAAAAGTAGCCACAATAAAATATTTATTTCAATTACGTAAATGGGTCAGAGTAGCTACAATATTTCGAGAACACCTTTTAAACAAGATATTGTTTGTTATAGGTAGGAGTCTCCGCTCTTCCATGCAACAAATTTTATGGCAAATATGCCGATATCGACAATTCTGCCATGCAGCGTTAGGCAATTGCTAATTTGACAGTTAATTACGATAAAATAAGAAATATGGTTCATTATGGTAGTTAATTATGTAATTATTTATGAGAAAATTGCAAATAAAGGAAATACTCAGATGGAAATTATAATGTAAAAGTGTATCTTTTTTAAATAAAAAAAAAACATAGTGAGCGAGTTGGTAGTAAGTACCTAATGTGTTTGTGTCCCTATTTTTATTCCAAAGCAAAGTTAATGTGGTTAGAACATCGAACACATTAAAACTATACAATACTTATTAACTCACTTTTATATCCATAAAACGTATGTGGAGGCATAACCGACTTAAAATAAGGGGAATGTTCTAAATCGACTGCATTTTTTTTACTTTGTCTTTACGGAAAATCCTTAAGAATTTATCCTTAATAATATGCGTTTTGTGTGCATTTATTGTATATCAATAGGTGCGGCGTAGTGAGTGCGTGGCGCGTGTGTGTGTGTGTGTGGTGTGTGAGTGTGAGGTAAGCTTACCGGGCTGCGCATGCGCGTTGTGAGCGCGCGGCAGCGGGCGCGCCGGCGCCGCCTCCTCCGGCACCGGCGGGTGCGTCGCGCGCCAGTACGCCTGACATACACATTATACACGTTACATAGTCGATAAGAACCACTGCTAGCCTAGTCATATGACCATTGAACAGTCAAGTCGAAGGTATCGAGTTCGAATGCAAGGCAAGAACCTTTGAGTACTCGAAATCATGTGCGTATTAATAATTAATTGTTATGCGCTTTAACGGCACAGGAAAACATCGTGAGAAAACCTGAGAGATTTTAAAACTTAAAATCTGTCTACCAGCATTAGGCCTGCGTGGTGGAGTATAAGCCAATCTCATTCTAAGAGGAGACCCGTGCCCATGCACAGCAGTAAAACTGTATATGAGTTGATGTTAATGAGTCAATAACGATGTACCTAACTCCAGACTTGATTGAGTGGCTAGTCATTTATAAATGATACTTCTCCATTACTCTTACCTCTAAATATTCAGCGATGTGTTCACAAGCGTCCTCAAGCTGATTCTCATCGAGGATGACATCAAACATGTCCGGGGGGCACTGCGCCAGTTTTTCCGCGGCCACCAGCTGCACCGACAGGTTCTTGGTCTGTCCCTTACCCCGCGACTTTATCAACCGCTGTAGCACCTGCGACGTTGAGACCGAATAGGTATTGTAGTCACCGACTAGTGCGCAAGTGGTGACGATCAATGCGAGGCGGAAGAAGAAGAAGTGGAAAGATGATGCGACGCAAATGCAATGTTCTACGATACAGTCAAACTACTGAGGCAATAACACAACGTATTAACGCGATTCTTTTACGAGAAAGTGATGCCGCTATTAACCTAATGTGAAGAGTGGTATCCCTTTCTCTCAATCGCAATAACACGCGATGGTAAGGCCTCTATAACATTTTACTATCTTCAATGTAGCAAATATTTTTGTCTGCAGCTAGATCAGCGATTATTTAACCATAAAAATGACTTACGAGATGACTGGAAAGTGTGTGTTCATTATTGTACAGTACTCAAAGGTCTACTCTGCTCTTATTGACCGGTACAAGGGATGCACTTAAAGGACAGTCCCATAAGCCAGCAAAGAGTATGTCCCTTTCCCAATAATGACGAAAAATCTTACAGGCTGGCAAGGCTGACAAGCTTAAATGTGCGGGGGAAAGTGAGCGGTGCGCGAGGAAATATCAACCAAGTTTTTAAATGCACCCTATTGGTTGTTTTTCTTCGTGCATCACTTAGCTTCCTCGCCCTCAGCCTAAAGGAAAGACGCAAAGGCGTCAGCAAGAACCTCTGGTGATCACCAATTTTGGTGGTTATTCTGATGTTAAATTATGAGGGTTCCTAGTACCGATCAAAGTAAGCGATTCCTCAGTGATCCTCAAAAAAGCGTGAACCATGGTTGATGGATGGCCAGATGAGGGATGATAAAAGGCACAAGTAATACCACCTTGGGACTGGAGATCTTCAGGTATACGATGGTAGGCGCTAGCGAGGTTTTGGCCAGCTGCGAGGGGTGGTTGATGGTATCACAGTCTAGCACCACCAGTTGTAGGGTTCGAGCCAACTCGAATATCCTTTCGATTTCCGTCTATATTTTGGAAAAAATAATTTATTTAGTCAAGTTTAAGGGCAGATCAAGAAATGGTAGTAATAATGTAATGGTAATGGTATTTTTTCAAGAGACCGTTTGGCAAATTAGGATCAAGCTACAGTGATAAACCACTTGTCAAACGGTCTTATTTAAAAATACGTGGTTTTATAGCGCATTCAATGTATTAGATCGCTTGGCGAATGAGGCTTCATTCAAAATGGGAGCATTTTTAAAGCGCTTTATGGTTAGATTTTTTGGCAAGCGAACGGAGTATACCTATCTAATTTAAGAGCGCATTTTTAATTAAAAGTACTGGTAGCATATTGACTTCGGCCCAGAGCTCGCAAAGGTACTGTTCATAAAAGCAGAATGTATCATAAAATATATTTTGATTAGAAATACATTATATTTATGAGCTTTTCCTATGTGATAGATATTTTCCCATTTACTAATTTTATTTATTTACTAGCTTTTTGCCCGCGACTTCGTCCGCGTGGAATAGTTACTTTGTTCCATATGAACTTTCATCCCCTATTTCACCCCTACATAGGTCGAAATTTATTAATTATTTTGCCCGCGGTTTCGCTCGCGTTTAAAAGTACCTATTATTATTAAATTTTGCCTTTCTTAGGGGATGCCTACGTCATAGTAGCTATATGCATGCAAAGTCTCAGCCCGATCGGTTTAAAATTGACAAAGTTTCATACAAACTTTCATCCCCTATTTTATCCCCTTGGGGGTAGAATTTATCAAAATCCTTTCTTAGCGGATGCCTACGTCATAACATCTATCTGCATGCCAAATTTCATCCCGATCCCTCCAGTGGTTTGGGCTGTGCGTTGATAGATCACTATGTCAGTCAGTCAGTCACCTTTGAGTTTTATATATTTAGATTTCATTTTATTTCGAATATTGGTATTGCCCCGAAATTGGGTTACCGAGGTGTGATAGCAGTCGTTTCGTATGAAACACTGATATTCAGCCGCATCTGGGCAGACTGGAAGTCGACCCCAACATGGTTGGGAAAAAAATTAGGAAGATGATGACACTATACAAACTTTTTAATCTAAATTAATGGATACACATACATTTACAATCTAAACAGGTTGCTAAATAAATTAAAGTACCTAATTAAACTAATTATGTGAATTATTTACTGTCTTTTGATCATGGCGGTTGTGTAGACTTGTTTTGGGTTTTATGTTCAACTCCCAAACCCAAATACCACAAAAATAGATCACATTAAATAAACTAATATATTGATCAAACTACAAATATAATATGTACTCATATTCGTAAAATAAATATCAAGCACTAAAGTACAAAACTGAACATGCGTTCTCAGTTGTCGGTGTACCTACGATAATAACATCAATATTTTATTTACTTTAAATTATGTGTTTTTCTAACCACTTAACAACCTACCTACATTTATATTTTACTCAACAACCTACATTTATATTTTATCATATAACTGTTACAAAAATTATCCGTTTAATCGACTACAAATTAATCGACACCTAAACTGCCCTAGTCACGAGCAATATTTAACTATCGATTATCGAAAGATTTCTAATATTAATTTAGTCTAATTTTTTTGGCTACTTTTTATTCTTGACGATATTACAGAAGTAATGTGTGCCTGGTGGCACTTTACTCGGCCTGCGATCTAGGTAGGTAATCTTTTTATAAGGGTATAGACTATTCAGTGAAGCTCATCCAAACCAAATGGAAGATACTGAAGGAGGATCGCAGAATTCTAAGCTTTAAATAATTTAGTAAACAATTCAGTTCCTACAGTTTCAAAACATACATACAATACATATGCTTAAAATGCTCGTGACTTAGACCAAATTTTGCAACTATTATTGTGTTTTATCGATAGTCGATAGTTGACTAATACGTGCACTTTTGTTCGTGACTGTACTCCATACTTTGCTAAACCATAATCTATTGATTTTGAATTTCGTCATTTCCTCAGTACCTGTGTGTCTATTTAGGTAATATATATAATTTGTAGGTAGTTGGGGATATGAATATGCCAATTTTCTAGATAAAACTAGGTTCATATAGTCAAAGAATGGAGGTAAGGCGATGCAAATCAATATATTTGTAAGCAACGGTATTCTAAATGATGGCATGCAGGTTAGCTCCTTTTATATCATCAGGAGAGGGATTGGGGTAACAGAATTAACCGACTTTTTACCTTTTAATGGATTGGCACAGTTGACGGGCAAAAAGAGTGCCATTTTATTACTATGACGCATTATTACTAAGTAATTCAACCCATTGCAGTCTCATTTTTGAACGGGCCTCTTCTCAGAGTGACCCTTTTCAGCCTCAGGCCATAGCTTGCCACGCTGGCCTATTTGCGGTTTGGTAGACTTCACGCACTTCCAGAACTTTTTGGTGTTCTCTTATTTTCTTCGCACATAAATTTAAAAAAGCAGCAGATTTAACACGGCCCAGGAAAGCTTTATAAGCACTCTGCTGAAATATGTATACTAACTTTTATAATTAATTAATTATAATTCTTTTGAAATATTTGAAGTGAGGGCAAAAATAAAATTACAATGAAAAATTATGAGGAGGGAAAGTTGCAGTGTGTCTGCAATGACAATTTTATGTAGATATGTATTGAATGAAGAAGAGTGTCCATACCGTCCAAAGAGTTTCTTGCTAGATTTTTCTCTATAAGATCAACACTTTTTGGAAACGATGCAAGAGTTATAACGTTTCATAAATGCTTATTTAAAAAAAAACTTGAACTTCATAAGGGGGTATGGATAGGGTATCATGATGTGTTAGTACTAAAAAATAATATAAGTACGTAAGTATTCATGAGCATGTTTGGATCGAGTGAGTGTAGTGCTAAAAATTGACTAAACTCTATGTATAACTAAATCTAGAAAAAATGGAAGGATATTTGAAGCTTTTATTTTTAGCATGAAGAAAGCAGATTTTAAGGCACTAAGTATGCTAATTCGTGATAAAATATTAAATTCTATTTTCACAGGTGTCAGATTAGAAGTTAAAGTTGCAGTATCTTTCATCAAATTCAAAATTGTTGGCGGGGTCTTCACGCCTCACTTTCGAAGACCGACACAGGACTCAAACTGTGTAGGTATGTTCAAGATTTATTATTTCCTGCATACCTATAAAATTTCACTGGTCTACAAGACTACCTACTATTCTAGTTTTTAAATTCTCGCGGGTCTATTTAAGTTCTAGGTGCTCAAAAAACTTTTACGTGATAACCCTAACTTTTATTGAACCTTATTATGGTACACTGATTCCAAACACGCCCACGTGATGTCACGTGCCGCAAACAACAACACCACAGCTACCTAAAAATGAAATCGCACCTGGACCTCGGCTATACAGTTGGTCCTGTTGCCGGTCCTCTCTACGAACGGTTTCTTAGGCGCGTTTTGCGTTCGTTTGGCCAACGATATATCGCTGGAGATCCTCGTGATGATGATCCTGCAACACGACATACCTGTACTTCAGCGAGGCAAGTGGACCGCGAGTTGGAACGCTCCATGATGGCACGTTTCGATGGGTTGTTGAGGAGGGAGCGCTTCGCGAGAGATATGTCCGCCATCACGCGGGTTATTATTATCCTGCAATGTTAGTCCCGTTCGATATACTGTTAGTTGTTAGTTCAGTTAGCTTTTGGATCGGTTGCCGGTCTCTGAAATAAATGGTTAGTTGGCAACTCATAGTCAAGACTTTTGTACGAATTTAGAAGTCTTGAAGCTTGAGAATAATTTGGATAAAAGTAAGTAATGTAGGTAATGGTTAATTTTGACATAGTCCTGGCTAACAGACTATCGTTGGTTGTAAGAAAGAGGGTCAGTCTTGTAAATTAGTTAAATCATGCCAATTAATTTCACGTCGGATAATAATTAGGATTTTTTTAAACAGAATGCAATGGATAGACCATTAAAGACTAATACAATTACATAGTTGAAACAATTCTCTTTAGACGAATTTCCTTAGTTTTAAGATAACAGAAGTAGACATTAAATTTCAAAAATTTCAGGATAACATTAAAAAATAAATAAAGTGATACCACCCTCACCTGCCTTCAAAGCGTCTTTTGAGAAAATCAAATAAAGCCTTCTGCATCATGTCGGTGACCTCGTAGCCCTTGAGGCTGGGCCCCACCAGCACCACGGGCCGCATGGACGGCACCACGTCGTAGGGCGTGCTCGCCTCTGCCTTCTTGAAGAACGGCTTTCGCTTTTCCTTGCCACCCGCTGCGCCCGCGCCGCGACCACGCCCAGCGCCGTCTGATTCTTCACCTGGGGAATAGATAATACTAGAAAGTTGGTGCCACGTTTTATAGAGTTTGAGAACCCTAGGATTTTAGTACATCATTGTATTCAAAGTCAATATTCTCAAAAATTATTATCATCTTAGCCCAGATGATTTTGAATATCAAGATTTCTTTCCATTTTCTCCTGGGTTATATTTTTATAACCAAGCCAGTATAAATAATTATGTAAATTTAGGAATTATTTCAATAGGTATAGAATACTCACAGTAAAACTGTAGCTCTTAAAGCTAACATGCTTACTTTATCCAAATAAAATACTGTTATGTACTGTCTGTTTGGGGCTTCAGTAATAAGGAGCAAATTAAATATTTCATTCCAAGGTACACAACACAAACTTTTATAAATAATACACAAAGACAACATCAAGAATTTTGGAGGCATCCCAGTTTACAAAGTAGAGGAAAAAGTTAAAAAAATAACATCACTAAATTATTCGATAGAGTTCCTTCGTTACATAGTAAAATAAACCAACTCTGAGTTTATTTGTTAGGGAATCAATCAGCTGTAATTCGAAGCTTTTAATTTTAAATAAGCTTCTACTGGCACATGTAACAATTATGGATTTAGGTTAACGGTTCCAAAAAGTTGATCCTATGGAGATTTTCGAGATAGTCCTATAATAATTCGAGGCCAATATTTTCCTCTACTGAGTATTTTCACAACAGAAATAAATTATTTTTACACCATAACCAAAATACCCATCGACATCATTCAATTGTAAGCTTTATTTTGAATAAGAAATTCTGTCCAAAAATAAACCATACCAGAAAAAATATATTTCTAATATGTAAATAAACTATAAAATATCTAAAACGTTCCTGTAAACACCAAGATTATTAATAATATATAAAAGAGTATGTAAATAATTAAAACAGATATAAATTAATATTAGAGGAGTCATGCAGTGATGGAATATGGGATGACAACGATGTATAATCTCGAGCAAAAGTGCTAAGAGCTTTATTTGAAAACAATTGTATGTACAGTATTATCATTATCTAGTAGTAAATTTACAAGCATTTCAAAGACTACGCAAAAATTTAAAATTAAAAAGTGTCGATTTATAGTCAATAATTATCCGTTTATTTATTCAGGCATTAAAAAACTAATTTTACATAGAGTAGTAATATTTTTTATAAAAGGGAGAAAAAATACATTGACGTGTATAACGCGGGAAACATCCAGTAATAATAAATACTAATAAAGGTGAGAATTTACGACATTTCCTGGTGTTGAGCGATGAGTGCGTGAGCTTACCTCGATCGAACGATGGCACATCTGAAAATGTGGCAAACGTGAGTGCTAAATATACATTTATCGATGTATCGACTATTGTGCTGGCCGACTATTCGATTAATTCGTTTCATAGTCAATTACAAGGATTTCAAACGTCAACAAATTAGTCGATTCGATCTTTCTTAACGCAAAACTGTTAATTGTTTTTCGTAATAAAAAAATAATTATAAAATTATAATTGGTTATATACTTGCTTTGTTTATATTTATGAAAGAATTGACTAACTACTACTTATCACAGTGAATAGTCGACTTAATCGACTATTAGGCAATAATCGGTACATCTCTAAGGAAACCAGGAAATTCCAGCAAATTTCACCGAATTGATGAGTGATTGTAAGAGGCTAGTACAAAGCAGTTATACATACCATAATAATATAGTAGGTAATAGAAAAATGGTTTTATTATAAGGAAATAGAAGTTTATTGCCGTGTAGAATAAAGAATTTAGTGCAAAACGTATATATTTTTTATATTTTTGATAAACATTAGTATTTATATTTAAACTTTAAATATGAAAAACAAAGATTATTAAATAAATAAGGAACAAAAAAAAGTAAAAGATTAAGTAGGTATATTATTATATTAATTTGAAAAAATATATTAAGATGTGTATTTAAAAAATCATTCAATCAATCAAAATATAATTATTCATCGCGACGGAGTGCAATATTTTTTTTAGTATGTAATACATTTACAGAATGAAATAATTATAGTCAAATGCCAATTGGAACACCGAATCACGAACTACAACAAAATCGTCTTGCTTTCAATCGTTTTTAGTTGAAATTTTGTTAAAAGGCTTTGATTTTTATACCAGCGAGTCCAGAGTGTTAGAAAGAGCAAGACGACGAAGAGAGAGACAAACAACTGCGTTGTACGTTACAAACACTAAATAAAATGACATACATAATGCAAAAAGTTACTTTCTAAATACAACTGATATTTCTGACCCCTATAAGCTACACAGACATACCAGGATTACGATGATCTTCGGAATTAGGGTTTTTAATAAATACCAATAGTAGCAAGAACTCTTTTCATGTAGAAACAATACATAAATCCCTTCAGGACCTTGACGTAAGATGAAAGTAAAAATTGTGTCTTTCTGTTTAGAAGAAATGCGAAAAAAAATTTTTTTCCTGTTTTTGCGGTTGTGTATGCCATTTTATCCAGTGTATGAAAAAGCTTTAGGCAGGTGGCCACTCTTGCTTTTTATATCCCAATTTGTTAATTGTCTAGTCTTTTAAACAATTTCGCAATTGGGATACACATTGACAACGAAAACCTAAATGATATTTAATGTCAGCATCTTCTTAGATAGAACCATCTAAGATTCATAAATCAAGGCTGACTACTAAAGTAATCGTGTGTTGGCGGTAATCTATGTATCATCACGTCTTATATATAGAGGCTAATTTGAGCATTATTTATAGTGAATTAATCCATCCATTCATTATCATTAATCAAATGAAGATTGCTGAAAAAAAAAACTCATTTCAGTTTTCATTGTTTCTTAGCGTCCCATATTAGCGGCCATCGATAAATCGACTCTAAAATCGATTAATCCAAAGATTTTGTGTCAGTAAACCGATATGGGAATTTGCGCACAACACTAAGAAAGGTTGTATCGTATTAGTTAAAATCAAATTAATCATACTATAAGCAAAGATACTGTCAATCGTTTATTGAAAAAATCGAGTGAATCTAAGGTTAAAATCGATAGCCGCTAATCGAGTAGGCGACCACATGTTGCGTGCACTGCGGCATGAGGTATGCATGACGTACCGGGCGTGGGGGGAGTGCTACCTCTGGAGAGGGGCGGCGCGTGGCCGGCGTGCGGCGCGGCCGAGCCGGGGCGCGGGTACCGGCGCGCGCCCAGCCCCGACCGCACCGCCTCCAGCTTCACCGGCGACGGGATGAACCCGACGTCGCTGCCCTCCTTCACGAGGCGCCCAATCCACCAGTTGTTGTCGTACTTCTCCTAGAAAATTAAACGACACTTTTGTTTAGGATGAATTTGTAGCTTGGTACCCATATAAGGCTCTAGACAGACGTACTGAATTTAGACTGCACTCCAACTGCAATTTTTTAGTTTGAATGCAGTTAGTACGATTGCAATAAATTTGCAAACAACCGTGCAAGCCGATTGCAGTCGCTGTGCAGTTTTTGCACTGCACGCTGGCTGCAACCTAGCTGCACAGTCGACATGCAGTTGAACCTAGCAGCTAGCTTGCAGTCAGCAGTCGTTGGAACTAAGTTCTTAAATTAAAGAAAAATACTAGCTATATAAATAATAATTGTTATAACATTACCTTGATGTGGAGAAAATCGCGCACCTCGAAGGAGATAGCGCTGCCGTGCACCGGCGAGTCGTCGTCCAGCGTGCCATCGTACGACACATTGGTTCGCACTGCGAACGCCACTGGCTTCTCCTGGAAAACAAGGCAAGTTATTTGAATATTGTTCTCATAAGATTTTGAAAGGAGTCTGTTTAGTAAAAGAAATGCATAAAACGGAGCGCTTTCAACTCACTTTCTTACTTTACAACACGGGACAATGACTCGCGTCTGTTAGAAACGAGAATCAAAACCTTGTGAATTGTGTGCTATCCATCATACTAGTGATCTTCAGTCTCTCAAGAACCTGATCCTGTACATTCTGGTAAGTGTAGTAGTTTTACCTATCAGAATCGTTTTTGTACAGTCAATCACAACGGTTAGCAACGTACAAAATGACATCTTGTTCACGTCTCCTTATTAATCATGGAGAAACCGGGGTCAGTTTTTAAGTAATACTTATATGTCCACCTGCTGGATAAAACTGAATTAGCAGGTCTAATACAAAAGATCTGGAAAGCGTACTTGCTATCCTTCGAACAGGTATGCCTTATCAATCATTGCTGAAGAGTGACTCCGCAGCACAGAACAAAGTCAGCGATGCCTTTTCCAGTAGCTTTCATATCCTCATTATCTTTATCTCACTAAAGACAATGCCAGTTTAATTGGCACAGTAGTCGAGTAATCGGCGATCTTCGTACGGATCGTACATTTCTATGGCCTGCTGTGCTGGAGGAGTGTTTGTGCAAGTGTTTGACTTTAAAATCCTAGTGCCAAATTGTGAAAATCCACCATTCTTCAAAAATGGAGGAAACTCAGGAGCAACTCACCCGTGCCTTGTCCAGCTGTTTGATAGCCTGCGCTTCCTTCTCGCGGCGCAGCGCCTCCTTGTCTTCGTCAAGCGACAGTTCCGACGATGGTTGGGAATAGTTTGAATCTGCTGAGCCCTGGAAAAATACAATTTTGATGGTTAGGAACCTGGATAATAGGGGAAACTTGAAGTGGAGGAGTTATGGAGTCTTCGAATTAGTTTAAAGATACGATAGAATAGCTCTAGACACGGCCGACATCTTTGTGTCACGGAGAATAAGGACAGGGAACGGTTCTTAGTTCCATGTACGAAGTATGCTTTCCCTTAACCCTTTGAGTAGTGGTGTAGATCAAAGCTAATGGTTCTAGTAAATTTGGTGCTAAAAATTGGTTTTATACTGGTAATCTATAGCATAAGTTTTAGGCCCGTCGCAAATTCATCGGATGGACCTTATTTTTTTCGGGCACGTGACCGTGGTAATGTCCCGTCATGTAGCTACGACTGCTCGTAGGACTATTAAGTCCCGACGTTTCGCATTGCTTCAGCTTTATCAAAAGTTTAGAAGAGTTCAAGGTTTCTACCTTGACATTTTTGGAACCGTTCCATACTTTTGTTTTGTGTTGTATGGATGGAGGATGGATATTATAGTTATGATTTCTACAATGGTTTACAGATGACTTAAGGTGAATCGTTCAACCTAGCCAAACATTTTTACGCGGCTATATCAAAGCTAAAATTGAGAATTGTGGCTCATGGCTCACTTGCCATGAGCCACAATTCTCAATTTTTGCGTACATCGATTATTTGAATTTGACTAAACGATCGCCACATTAAATTTAATTGCCCTGGCACTTTTTTAATGGCCTTATATGGGTACTTGTTGAAAATGTTACTTTGACTTTTTAACAGAAAAAAACTACAGCTGAAAATAATGTAGGTAGGTAGGTAGGTACATACATATACGACAATTTTGCAATTATTTGCATGTGATAGAAGAGCAAATTCTTTGTTTTGTATTTTGAATAATAAATAAAATAACTTTAACCTAGATGTTGGTAGGTCGAAAGCCGTTCCGATTGTAATCGATAACTCGATCAAAAGAGTTTTACGAGCCGAATTCTTCAATATTTTTTTTAGGATATATTCTGCGTAGTGAGTCACGATAATGGAATGATGCAAAACCCAGACGCATAAACGATTCTTGCTATAAACGAAATCAAAGTCAGCTGAAGAAACACCAACTGTTATAAATTGCAGTGTTTTATATGTTTTTGATTAATCAAGTTTGAAAATAGTTTTGAAAGATAGTTTAGACATATTATAAAATTAAGACATAATATGTCTTAATTTTATAATATGTCTTATTTTATATGAAGTCGTGTTAAAGAAAACTAAACTCTGAATCATAAAGAACTTTATGTTATAGACTGGTGGACTGGAATTTAGCGATGACACTTCCAGCAGTCCAAAGATATCTGAGGAAGATGAGCAGTGCACGAGGAAAAATTGGTGCACCGCTCAGCTTCCTACCACATCTCTGGTGAAAATGCAGCCTTCAGGTTAAAATGTTACATCATATCCATGCAATGGTTGTCTGGAAGAAATTGCTCTGAGCATTAGGACCGCCAATTGTACTCGTGTAGTATTTATTTCCTTTGTGTTGTTTCTTGGTGTACCTATTTACAATAAAGTATGTATATTCTATTCTATTCCAAAGTATATTCTATAACCAACAAAAACACGAATTCTTGTGTTCGTTCAGCTTATAGTGGTAGGTAGTGTGGTGGTATTACAATCATCATTATCATATCAGCCAAAAGAGATCCCAGGGACCAGTCGTATGCCGTCTGCATCCAACGACTCCCAGCGACCTTTACCAGGTCGTCGGTCCATCTGGTTGAAGGCCGTCCCACGCTACGCATTCCGGTGCGTGGTCCCCACTCAAGATTACATTGAAGGCTTGAAGGTATAACAAAGAAGTACGTAATACTATTAATTGGCTTTTATGTTTAATCAATCAATAACCAGTCAAACCCTATTATGCAGTCTATGGAGCAGCTACGTGTCGGAATTAAACTCCTTAACTCAATTCTCTTATATTTAATCAGGTTTACAAACTAACAGAGTTAACTGAAACCGTTAGTCATATTAGAACCACGTCCATAAGTAGTGCAAATATTTTTGGCACCGGAGTCGGGCGGCGCGCGCATATCCGCAATGTTTTGCACCATTGCAGTTTTTTCTTTTGCTTCTTACGATTATATTATAAAGTTATTTAAAAGATAGTTGCCATGCATCAATTCATAAACGCTTTCCAAAAGATGATTAAAATCCTCGATGAATACTAATAGGTTTCAATTTCCCTAACTTGTCTGCAAGTCTCATCATAGTTGACCAGTACTAAAATACTTTTATAATTATTAAACTAGCGGCCCGTCCCGGCTTCACCACGGCTAGACATTACAGGAACCAGCATACATGTTTCATGGTTTATTCCACCTTAGTACTGTAGCTTCCTATGCCGAAGTCTCTCAGAACGATAACGTCAACGACAGTTCTCGAGTTATAAGTGTTGTAACAAACCCGAATTTGTTTTATAAAACTTATTAAGATATAGGATAGTAAGTACCTATTGTCTGCAGTTTCACGCACATCCCACAGAAATTTTTGTGACCAAAGGTAGCTTTTGTGCTTCCTCAGGATTCAATCTATCTTCTACCCAAATTTAACGAAAATTTGTATAGTCGTGAAACCGTAATAGACAGATAAAGAGATGGCACGGATATTGGTATGGACAAAGTACATACGCGAACGCAAGGGCTTCAGTCTTTTAATCAGTTTTAATGTGGTACATAAAATGTTGAGGACAACACAAGTGACAAGCACACAGATTAAATAAATAAAAAGGAATACAGGTGTCTTACCAAGGGCTTGTAGTTTGTCATTGGTCGGTGGTGAGTGGTGCCGACTGCATGCAATGCGACACACAGACAGACGGAAATCAGACAGACATGCTGGGAGCAGTGTACAGACCGCCACAATTCATTAAATAATAACTCTATAATCAAGAAACAATATTTTTACACTAACAAGGGATTGTCAGAGGTCAAAACCTTGATTTTAGTTATATAAAAAATCACAATCTTTCCATTTAATGGTAGGCGGAGGCGTATTCCATAGTAGGTACCTAATTAAAATTTCCCAATATCTAGATTTGGCACCTTTTTATTTATTTAATTGAAAAAAATATAATTATATTAGGTATATGTATGATAGAGTTATTATTCAATATAAGTCACTGTATTATTTCGACTTGTGGCGCCGACTGTACACAAAGTAATTTCGGCACATAATCTAAAAAATAAAACGATTAGTTCATGCGTTAATTATTTACGTGGATCTGTAGTATGTTAGTGTCATCTCTTTGTTAAACAATTTAGAATTTTGCCAGTATAGATATTAAGATTATTTTTCAATAAATATCATCACAAATTTGATTTCAGCCAATTTTATGGAAAACGGAAAATAATGTTACAACACAAATCAAATTTGATAAAAACCCAAATTATTGTGAGAAAATTTTTAGATAACATAATAAGTGATCATAAAAAATAATATAAAATAAATTACCTGTCTATGCACACCAAAAAATACAGATATAATGTCTATGTTATGTATGATTCTAACTAGTAGTGAGATGAAACTACCATCTAGCATGATTATGTCAGCTAAAAGCATCTGAATCAAATGAAATAAACTAAAAACTACAGACGACGACGCTCACCTTAGGCAAAGCTTCCAAAAATATTTAAATAAAACCAAAAAATCGTCTTCACACTTACAAACATTTTACATACAAACTACAAGACGAACCGAACAGTACATTAGAAAATTAAAACTATTGTTGTATTTGAGCTTGATTTAAATTTAGAATCTGTCAAAAATAGAATCGAAACTTTCATTCACAGGCTAAGGTATTAAACCCATTCAGCCGTGGAAGTAGTCTTTATCTGGCCGCGATTGATCAAGGCTTGAACAACACTGGCACGACGGTTTCGGCGGCAGTCTGGCGGGTCGAAGTCGTGACGTCATTGCTACCCCCTGCCACCCAGTACTGGCTCGATAACCCCCACTGTGCATACTTTACGCCCTTGTTTTTGGGGCAGTGCCAGTAGATGGGATTTTTTTATTTATCAACCACTGTTTTGGCTAGCGTTATACTATTTTTTGTATATTTGTAAGGTATTTTTTATTATGCGATATTTTCCTATTGGCAAGGCTCACAAAAGTAACACTGAAAGTAATAGGGTATGGGGTAGGATTCAAGGACTTGTCCTTAAAATTTTGGGTTACCAATAGTTTCATCGGCTAAGTAGGTATGCCCGCGACATCTAGTTTGAAAAAGTTTAAAGAAACCTCATTTCGTAATTAAATTAATTCTTATCATGAACACATTTCATGTTCAGACCAATAAAACTAGGATATGAATAATTCATCACGTCGTGCAACGATACATTCATTTTACAACTAATAATTATAATCGCCTGACAAAGACAATTTTGTCGATTTTATGTAGAGCGAGTGCAGCCCTAAGCACGCAATTCTAATTTTTAAATTCAGAATCTGGTGTGTTTAAAAACTGAGCAGCCATATTTATTTATTTAATAATAAGTTGTCAAAATATTCATAACATCGATGTGAAAACGATTTTAAAGTACCTACACAAATTGCGAAAATAACTTTGTATGTCTAGGTATGTACGATTGTTGGTTACTCAAATGGATGGAAATCGGTAAATCAGACGGATCATAAAATGTTATTCCACATTTTTCATTTCTTGTGTTAATTCGAACGCTAGATTGTACTTAGTACAGTAGTAGTACAGCTCTCGCCAAACTTATTGTCCGGGCTGAAGTAGGCACGAGCTAACTTTAACCCGGCCGTTAAAATCGGATATATAAAAATATTGGATTACAATGACTTAAAACGGCAGCCTACGACTTGAGCTTTCGTGTTTATTTATTACAATCCAATATTATCACACATCGTGAACCCGGACAATAAGTTCGGCGAGAACTGTACATACCTAACTAATTAAACTTTCCAAAAAAGGCAAACAATCCCAATAGTTCTTGTGACGGTGGCAGCCAGGGTATTTCGAAGTCGTAGCATCTAAAAACCGCATTTGCCTTCCCTTGTTCTGGTCATTTAAGGATTACAATCACTCAACACCACCGTGACAAGTTCTAGCCCGGTATAAGTACCAGACCCCATCAAAAACCGAGGCCTATCCTCTTATTATTGAACTAAGACCCCTTGAAACCTACGTAGACGAAGTTGCCAGTAAAAGCCAGGAATGCATAAAACAAGTTGCCTAGACAAATCCATCTAATAAACAGGCCGATGTTCTCACTACATCCACTGACGTACACGATATAATAGTGAAGTGTTTTTATTAGTCTATTTCTGTTTGAAATGGACTGATTCGTGCCCAAGTGGACGGATAGGACAGCTAAACAAACGCACATAAATAGATACCGATATCGAGTGATTAAATTAATAATAATATTGTATCAACATTTTTGAAAGGAGTGTCTATGGAGTTTCTTGCCGGCTCTTCTCCATAAGATCCACTTTTTGGAACCGTGCAACTAGTTTGACTTTTCGAAAGTACCTATTGATATGGTCTAATTGAAATAAAACATTTGACTTTGACTTCGAGTGTCAGGATAATTTGCTTTGAGAAATGATTTTTATGTCATCCTTAGGGTTTGTGTACTCATCACTCGTAAGTATTTACCCCAAATGCTTTATTGCGTAGTTAATCCAAACGCGGGCGAAGAGGTAGATATCCTTGTTTGGATTCTCAGGTCGAGCTTTCTTATTTAGTTTTGCTAAGAACATCTTAGTAATACTTAACGACTGGGCGAATTGCATTTCACAATCACACCCCCGAACGTTGTCCCAAAATGGTCTTCTCTAAACCGAAACTAGTCCGCAATCGGCTAAAAGACAAATGCCATGCGCTACTTATTAACAAAGATGGCGGTGTTTCTGTGTATGGCGACCGCGTCGGTCAAATGTTTAGACAGCCCTATCTTTAGTACATATTTAAATCAATGGTAACACTTAGCAACTTGAAGTTCGGTCGAGCAGTGTTATTAGAGTTGTTTAAAATCTCAGTAGCTCGAGCTTGGTTTGGATTTATAATGTTTTTTTATTACCCGACAGCCGAAGGAGGGTTATGTGTTTGACGTGCATGTATGTATGCCCGTTCCTATGTCCACTTGTAACTACTCAACGGCTCAACCGATTTAGATAAATGACACCTCATTAGATTCGTGATGGCACGAGTGTGAGTGAAATAAAAAAAAACAAAAATCAATTTTATACGCTTTAATTTCTTGATAGGCCCACGTTGGACCGCCAGCTCGCCTAATGTCAATAGATTTGCCTTTATTACCATCGCAAAAAGAAACGGCTCCACAAAATGTATGGAACACCTGATGACCTGATTATTGGACTTCTTCACATTACGAATGTTTTATTTACCGAATAACCCCAATGCGCTTCACGCAACGTTCGGATCGGCCAGTGCACAGTACAGTAATTGAACGTCACTCATAATATCTCTTTCACTTATAACTGATTCATCATTCATGAACACATTGTCCGTACAATTGTATTTCCAATTCGTTGTTTTTTTTTTCGCGATTTCAGGGTTCCTCCTTGGAAAAGTTGTTTATAATGATAATCAGATTCCAGAGTTGCTATAAAAAAGTTGTTCATATTGACAAGTACGAAGACATCTTAATTTTTTTACGTGAAGGTCTATTTTTGCTGATAATGAGCCTAAGTAAATTTAAATTTAACGGATTTTATTGTCAAAAGTGGTAACGGAATTTTATGGTCGACTATACATCCTAGCTCCGCTATTTATAATATAATAAATAACACAGACGTAGATATGCTATGAATTCAGTTTAAATATGAATCTCATTGTTTTTAGTATCGTGATGTTTGCCCTTGTGCCTATTCTATTAGACAATGTTTATTTAAACGTCACTCGAAATCGTACGAATTTTATTTCTCCACGTTTGAAATTACACATGATTTTGGGTACAAGTATTAACTTGTACCCAAAATCATGTGTAATTTCAAAGGTTCGAGTAAAAATTCCTTAGCACATCAATTATGATGTGCTAAGGAATTTTAACTCGTATATCAAGGTTAAAAAGCAGTGATAGCCTAGGGGTATGACCACTGGACTGCCAAGTCAAAAGTCTCGAGTTTTCTCTGACTTTTCGAAATCATGTGCGTAATTATTATCACTCGCTTTAACGGTGAAGGAAAACATCGTGAGGACCCTGAGAGATTTTCTCGACGGGATGAAAGTCTGCCAACCCGCATTAGGCTAGCGTGGTGGACTATAGCCTAAACCCTCTCACTGAGAGGAGACCCATGCCCAGGAGTGGGACAGTATATGGGTTGATTATTATTATTATAAGGTTATAATACTACTACCTCATTATTTTTGTGTTTGTGAGCGCCACTACAACACTAGGTTGATAACAGCAGTTGGCTGGCTTGTCCAATTCAAGTTCAAGTTCTTTATTGCGTTCATGTGTTACATACTTAGGTGTTACATAGATGTTAAGATCAACATGAAGCCCGGTAAGGGCCCATCAATATAATAATAAGTCAGATATACATCATCAGACGAAAATACTGTTAGGTTCTCCTATTACATGGAACTTAAACGTACTGGTGATCTGTGGGTGTTTTCAGTGCCCCTTCAGTATTCCTAAAAAGGTTAGGCATACGTGTACAGACTAATGTTCCTACAGTTCGTCTAGCCTAGGAGTGAGCCTATTGCCAATAACCGTTGCACCACTTCGAGCTGCTACTGAGAATTTCATATAAAAACCCAATAACACTGCTCAACTTGGGAACTGAACTCAACATGTCTGGCGGAGCGGTTAGGACTTAGGACCACTGAACTAATGAGGATTACAAAAATATTTCCTTGCGTAATTCAAACTCGTGATAGTGCTGAAACTAGTTACAAAATGTTTGCATCAATCGAGCTGCCAGAGTTAATAGATTAAGATAAATTATAATGACACATTGATAACGTTCAAAATATTTCAGTTTTATATTTCGTGTCTGTAATAATAATTTGTCGGGTTTTAACGCGAAGATCGATGAATTTGTTTATAGACTCAACATTTAATTATGTTAAAAGTGTAATAATAATGCTTGTGGAATATGGATTTGGAACTATCCATGGAATGAAATGGACCTATCCATTTATGTAAATCCAATTTCCAATCGAAAGTCAGAGGATTCTAACTCGAGACCTTTGACTTGGCAGTCCAGTGGTCATAGCCTAGGCTTGGAATCACACTAATAGGAACCGTGAAACTGAGATTGGTCGATAAATACCCATATTGAAGAAGTTCCGAAAAAAATTGTAATTCGCTATTTTGTGGCGGCGGCCATCTTGGACCGATTTTCATCAAACATAGCTAAGAACACTCCCGACTAATTCACCTTTCCCACCCACCACCCAATAAAAAAAACAAAATCAAGATCGGTTCATCCATTCGGGGGCTACGATGCCACAGACAGACAGACACACACACACACACACACACACACACACACACACACACACACACACACACACACACAAATTAAAAATTACCTATTCAAATTAAAATTAACTTCCTTTTAGCCTACGTTTAGGAAAACGTGACTGCTACTTTTGAGGTCCTGAGGGCAGGACCTAGTAGAGTAGCAGGCGTATACAGGCATGATAGTATATTATTATAAGATTTTTAGGTAGGTTTAGAAGTTTAGGCCTTGCACTTAATCCCGTTTAAGCACCAATGCATTGAGGACTTAATACATTCCCATTTGAGAAGATTTTAATTGGTGCTCTAAAAACAGGGAATACTCCAAATAAACCAATTTCAAATAGGTGTAACACTATTATTATGAGTACATTGATTCGTTAAAACAATTGAAAAGATCCCTGTCATTATAAAATACACCTTATTTACCATTATTAACAAGAATAATTATTTAAACACGTAGATTTTAAACGTTTAATATGTGTAATTATTCTTGTAAAAGCAATAAAATCGAAAATGTATTGCATTTCAACGACATAAACTACAATGTATCTAATAGTTTGTTTGTTTAAGTGTACCCAAAGAGTAGAATCTAATTTGTATTTAATCGTTTCCTTGAAATACAATGTACAGCACGTGCTACTTGGGTACAGTTTACTCTTTGACCGTATTCCGTCGCAATAGAGGTGATTTTCGAAGTGTAACCGATTTTGTATAGTTTTACGTGTACTGTGTACAATTCATGATGATGGACAAGCAAACAGACCTGCAACGGCGAAAATAGACGACATAGTTAGAACTAGTTCAAGATTGATACCTCGTTTATATACCTACGACATATTAAAATGATGAATTGAGAAACGGCAGTGCTATTTACACATTAGGGAGCTATTTGAGAATCATGCTATTTTACGCTAGTTCAAGAAACAACAGAGGAAATAACGTTTTTAATACATTCTTGGAAATGAAAGAAATTAGAACGCTTGAAGGAATTTTAGAATAGATGTGTATATGTGTTATGTATGTGACGACCTCCGATGAAAAACGCCCAAACAAAATCACGGAATCATGGTCTCTTTTAAAGTCCATTAATTGTAATCCCTACAAATGTTATAAATGCATAAGTAACTCTGTCAATCTGCCTGTCTGTTTGGCGCGCTTTCATGCCAAAACTACCGAACCGATTTTAATGATTACCCAGATAGTCTAGAGCCCGAGAAAGGACATAGGCCACTTTTTAATGCGAAAAAAGGGCTGTTAGGGGTTGAAATAGGGTATGAAAGTAATAAGAAATACCCAGCTCGCGCGAGCGGAGCCGCTGGCGAAAAGCTAGTATCAAATAATGCGAGTGTCACAATGCAGGGAAATAACTGAAAGACTGAAGACCTTTTGAACAAAGTTCCATAGGGTACATTAATAGATAAATAGCCCAGTGGGAAGACCGCTGGCCTGTTGACAAGGAATGACAGTACTGGTTCGAATCCAAAGCACTTAACATTCATTATCATCCTCCTGCCCTTATCCCTATTCACTCGAGGTCGGCGCAGTATGTCTTTTTCTTCCATACATCTCTATTAGCCGTCATCTCATCATTCACTTCCTTTGTGGTCATATCCTTTCTCACACAGTCCATCCATCTTTTCTTTGGTCTTCCTCTTCCCTTATATCCATCCACATTCATGCTTAAAACCTTTTTGGTAACATGCTCTTCACTTCTACGCATCACATGTCCATACCACGCTAAGCGGTTACTGCACAACTTTTCAGTAACCGGTGCGACTTTCAAACTATCTCTTATATACTCATTCCTGACCCTGTCCATTCTTGTAACTTCACACATTCCGCGTAGCATTCTCATCTCAGCTGCATGCAATTGCCTTTCATGCATCCCTTTTGTAGCCCAACATTCAGACCCATACATTACCCATACCCATTACCCAAAGCACTTAACATTGTCAGTGAAAATTGACTACATACTGTTGCTTTAAAATCACACGAGTACTGAATGACACCTACACATAGATCCTTCATAAAGTGATTGAAAGTCGACCAACCCACACTAGATCTGCTTAAACAAACTCTACGTGTATGTACGATAAGAATTGTGTTCTATTTATATTCATCTAACAATAAAATGAAATTATATTTATTTCTGAGAGAGACGAGATAGATCTTTCAAATACCTATACAGAAGGCAGGGGCTATGTCTGACGATTTTTGACAAGAAACGCCGAAAACCCATGAGATCATACCATGATCACGCCTGTATTCCCTGAAGGATTAGGCAGAGGGATGTTTTAGGTTCCATTTTAGAGGTGGCAAGCCAGAAGCGAGCAAAAACATATCGGCAAACACAGTTTGTCAATAGTTTTTGTCCCATGTAATTTATTAAATTACATAAATAAATAAATATGTTTGGACACTAACACGGCACCATCTAGTCCCAAACGGATACTATGAATAAATATTACTAGCATTCCGCCAACGGCTTCGCCCGCGTGGTCTGGGTATACCTTCTAACTTACATCCCCTATTTCAACCCCTTACAGCCCTTTTTTCGCATTAAAAAGTAGCCTATGTCCTTCCTCAGACTCTATACTATCTGTGTACCAAATTTCATTTAAATCGGTTCAGTAGTTTTGGCGTGGAAGCGCGACAGACAGACAGACTTACTTTCGTATTTATAATATTAGTAAGGATTATTGGACATTTTTACACGGCACCATCTAATCCTAAATTAAGTTCCCAAACCAATTAAGGCTTGTACTTGTACTATGGATACTCACTAGACTGCGGAAATAATTAATTAAATTAAATTAGAACGCCTCTGTCTAACCCTTTGGGGAATATATGCGTGATGGTATAACGCCCGTAGTATCTGATTACTGGCACACTATAAATATTGAAACACACACAGTGTGAAACAAACAAACACAAGGCGTCCAGGTGAAATAATATTTGGAATAAAAGCAACAAATTTCAGTTAAATAAATACATAAACGATTTATGACCAGTTCATGGAAATATCATCATCCTCCTGCTCTTATCCCAATTCACTTGAAGTCGGCGTAATAAGTATTTTTCTTCCATACATCTCTATTAGTCTCGTCATTCAACTCCTTTGTGACACAGTCCATCCATCTTCTTTAAAAGAAAGAAAGATAAATATTAATTCTGTTCTCAGGCAGGAAACCAAATAATAACAGAAAAATAAATAAAAATAATAACGGCGATATACCAATCTTATAAATTGTTATATTTTTAACCGTTTGGGGTTGAAACGCTGGGGCCATAGGTTCCGAGTGCTCATTCACTTTTTAAGGCGTTGCCAAACGCCTTTTCGACGCCCGGGACCTAAAGGCTGGCTTTTATTTTGGTCACAGAATCAGCATTGCCATACAACGTGGCAATGCTGGTCAGCCAGCCTCCTAGGTACCCTTCCAGCTGATAGCGATGCGGAGGAGTTTTTCGATGCTTTATTGTAAATAGTAATAAATAGTAGTAGTATAAAAAATAATTATAAACTAATAATATTATTTCATTGTAAATAACCTGCACGATACCAGAAAAGGCCCTGTCTCAGCATATTGCTACGCCATTTTATAAAATGCCGCAGCGCTGGTTTTCAAATAAGCCCTAGGTGAAGCCAAGGTCAGTTACGAAGCCACACATAAAATATCAGTAAGTATATACAATTATGTATATATTATTATTATTATATATACAACTAGCTGACCCAGCAAACGTTGTTTTGCCATATAGGGGTGGGTCACCCTTATCATTTAGGGGTATGAAAAATAGATGTTGGCCGATTCTCAGACCTACCCGATATACACACAAAATTTTATACAAATCAGTCCAGCCGTTTCGGAGGAGTACGGGAACGAACATTGTGACACGAGAATGTTATATATAAGATTATGAACATAATAAGTAATTAGGTACACACAACATGGTACATAAAACAATTTGTAACTTTGGTGTTTCTCTTCTCTTATATCCACCCACATTCATGCAGTTCGTGGAAATAAATCTATATAAAAGGTTGAATATACGTTCAGCTTTTTCCGCGAACAACTGACGTTTTCCCTAGAATTTCAAGTTTATCGGGAAAGCACTGCGTTCATTGATGAAAGTGAATTTTGTTTTCATTTTACAGTATTTCACTCCACCTTTCACTTCACCATTTACGAGTGTATTTATTTACCTTCGTATATATCTCTGCTTGTTTGTAAACAGATGTGAGCAAGTATTAATGAGGGTCATTAATAACTAACTCGCTAGCCGAATGGTAAGCACGACTGCTTGCTACGCTTGCGGTGTGGGGTTGGATTCTTAGATCAAACATTACGGTGTTTTTTTATGAAATTGTCAGTAGTAGCTCGGAGTTTCGAGTAGTGTAAAGTTAATGGTAATAGACTCACCCAAATACCGGCAAACTGTTGGTGTACATTATAGTAGACCCCTGCCGAACCTTTCGGGGAATACAGGCGTGATGGTATACGTATAAATAAGCTGTTGCCAGCGAGCGGTTTTAGTCGCATTGCTAAAGACTTTTTGAGACAGACCTGCGTCCTTATTCAGGATGCGATGTATCATTGAAATACATTATATCTTCTAAATTTCACCGAAATTTAACTAATTTCGAGCAGGTTAGACGTGAAATCGTATCAGAATAACTTTTGTATTGGTAATATTAATATTGTAAAGAACTAGAAAAATCTTACCGCAGACATTTCAGTTACAGGTTTTTCACACAACTACGAAGCGGTAAAAGCGTAATATTGTTATGTTTACAAGGCATTGTATCACTTAAATAATGCAGAAGTAAACTGCACTACATGCTAGTTAGCGGACAGGGCCCAAATAGTACTGACAACATCTCCATTCGCCCTGTCTCTATAGTTATAGGTCACAGTCGATAGCAACTTAGCTAGGACTGATTGCAGCCAGCCACCACTAACGATCCGAACCAATGACGTATGTAAACAAACAAACAGAATTATCAGCATTACGTAAACATTACGACATGGCGACCCTTATCATCAACAAGCCACAAATCAACACTTTGTAGGCAACAACACAACACTTGCGCGCGCACCTGTGTAAACAACTTGTTGTATCCGTGCCCTTGGTTGTTGTACCCCATCATGTTACGACATGGCGGCAGGTGGTGGCCACTGCGGACCACCAGTGGGATCGCGTCGTGGTCGGCCGTGGTGGCGGCACATCGAGCCTGCCACACTACCGTCCAACGCGACGGTCGCGAACGAATAAGCCCGAGTATCTCCGACGTTTGGATCTCGAACCCCCCTCGGGCAAGTTGCCTCGTCCCCCGGAGTTAGGTGAATGGGTGCGCGCGCACGGTTCTACTCCGGTTGACGAACCGTGTTGGGAGCAAGATTAGGGATTACGGCAAGTGGGTCACCTCAGATAATGGAGGGCCAATTGTTTCCAGCGTTGACAGCTGAAGCGAGAGCTTGAATGGAGTTTATAAAGTCAGGTCGCAGTGAAAGGGTTAGATAAACAGTAATTAGTGTCGGAATTGGATGTTTGTCATTGGATGTTTCCCAAAAAATCAACGAACATTACCAAAAATTCAAAATTATTATTTTGATAC
Source organism: Acronicta psi (assembly GCA_946251955.1). Classification (NCBI taxonomy): domain Eukaryota; kingdom Metazoa; phylum Arthropoda; class Insecta; order Lepidoptera; family Noctuidae; genus Acronicta; species Acronicta psi. The sequence goes on along the minus strand of OX276470.1, from coordinate 15,969,225 downwards.
TCGTTAAGGCCACAGAAATAAAATTGATGAGCATACAAAATCAATCATCGCAACCTTTAAAATTTGGCACCTTCTTGCCAATTAAAACTTAATTGTAAGTTGGAAAATTATCACAAATAATGGAAAATTCTGGAAAACATTGTAAACAAATACGCCAGGCCCAATTCCGACACGTAATGTTTCAAAATATCTTTCATGGTCACAGTTCCTTCCATTGGAAAATACTACCATTTCGAGAGCTTGGTATTATCCCCGCATCACAGGATGAAAATAACTTCAAATGGTTTAAACAACAAGTCAATAACGTAGGCAGGTTAAGCGGTTAGAAAAAAAAGTTACTTTATTTAGCACTAAGAAATGCCATTAAATAATTAAGTGCCAGTAATATCGTAAACTATATTAACAACGCCTTTCACTAAGAGCTTGTTGCTTCTCACCCTTAACTCATGTTTAATGACAACCAATAAGCTTACAATTAAAATCAGGCGGGTTCAGACGAAAAAAAAAGCAACGATAGCCTAAGGGTTTAACTTACCCACGCATCTGTCACTTTTCGTAATCATGCGCGTATTAAGAATTAATTATCACTCGCTTACAACGGTGAATGAAAATATCGTGAGGAAACCTGCATGCCCAAAAGATTTTCTTAACAGCATGTGAAGTTTGCGAACCCGCAGTAGACCAGCATGGTGGACTAACCCATCTCATTCTGAGAGGAGACCCGTGCCCAGCAGTGGAACGATTAATGGGTTTACGATTTGGGTTCAGACGACGCATCAAGCTTATATTTCTTGAAGCTTTGGGTTTACAGAGGTACGCTCGTTAATATGATTGGATTCTTCTGTGACATTCTCAGTAAAATAACTCGTAGTTTGGATTTTTGCTATAGGGCAATAGGCATACCCCCTATTACATAGGCCAAAAAGGAATGCTAACTGTGAATGAATAATAGTAGGTACATCTCTGCCCACTACCCAATCTTTCGGAGAATACAGGCCACATAAACTGCACGTTTTGCACTATAAACTGCCACAGAAAAACTTGACGACAAGACATTGAGTCCAACATTCCACGAGTTCAATGACCCCCCTACCCCCTACAGACAATAAAATAATAATAAATAAATATCTTGGGACATTTTTACACAGCACCATCTAGTCCCAAACTAAGCAGAGCTTGTACTATGGGTACTAGACAATGGATATAATACTTATATACTTTTTTATTGTAAATACATACTTATAATATATAAGAAACACCAGACAAACACAAACACCTAAGTTAATCACATAAATGTTTGTGTCATGTGGGAATCGAACCCACGACCTCGTGATCAGTAGTCCGGTATCAAACCATTAGACCACAGACGTCGTAAAAGAATAGAACACCTAAGTTTGTGTGGTTTAGAAAAAAATATGTTTGTTCTATCGTATAATAATTGTATGAATTAGCTACAGAAAATCTTCACGGCAAGACAATGACTCCCAACATTCCACCACAGTCGGGCGACAATCGCTCGTCTGAGCACGCCATTAGGACTAAACGACGGGAATATTCCGGCCTAGTAATGAGGAGCGCAAGGCCGCTGTTTATGAGTTCCGCATACACACGGTGAGTCACCGCGCACTTCATGCCGATATTACTGAAAGCTATACGTTTTATTACTGGAACACTTTTTTTTAAATTGAAATTATTGTGAAATTGATCGTGTGTATGACAAGATGTATGAATGTAGAGAAAGCTAAGCATCGTAGAAACTGGCGGTCTCTAGTTTTTGCCTACCCCTGTGGGAATAGGCTTGAGTGTATGTATGTATGTATTGATGGATGGATGGATAAACCAATTTTCTTTAGTAGGAGACTAGTTGAGACTGATGTATTATAAAGCTATAGTTGATGCGTGTGTTTTTACTCATACTGTCAAAAGTTATTTTTACTAGGTCTAGGTTAGTGTTTTGAACCCTCATTACACACCTCTATTTATATATTCCATTTTTTCTTACTAACGAATACTTGAAAAAAATAGCCGAATCAGTTAAGCCATTCTCAAGTTTTGCGCTTAGTTACAAACACATTTTTATTTATAATAGCTAACTAAGCTTCTAGGCTATTTTTTTTTTTAATTCGATAAAAACCGCATCAATTTAATAAAAAAGTATTAACATACAGAGATGAAAATGAAAAAATGCTGCTTTAGCTTTAATTGCTCTTATAAAGACCCAGACATTGGCCATCGACCTCTGCCATTACCTTCGTGTAATATGAGCTTGATGGTATCTTGTTCTTTTTGTCTCAAAAGTTCACCACTAGTATATCTAATAAAAAAAAGTATTTAAAAGTCCTACGCTAAAACTTATTCGTCCACAAACTACGGCCTACGGATGTGCTACGCGTCGTAGCACTTTCGTAGAGGTCGTAGCACTGGCGCAGTGGCGTAGACCCGCGATACGTGGGCATCGCCTGAAGGGAACATTTGCCCACAGAAAATACAAACTAGTCAAACACAGACAACTGAACTTTTGAGTTTGTGTGGGTTTCAAGTTTATTCTACCATGTAATTGCAAAATGTCAGACACGAAAAAAATGATTTTTTAAATAATTTGATAATATATTGAAACCCGCTGAAAATACATAACTATTTTGGAACGAATTGTTTTCGTTTTTTTTTTCAATCACACATGTTGGAACTTTTAAGGAAAATTGAAAACTTGAATCTGCGACCCGTAGTTAATAAACCTTCATTGATAAACGCAGTTCACAGTGTTACAATGTGGTAATAATGGTCATCAATCAACCCATCCATAGACAGACCGTGTCAAGCACAGCTTAAATCTTGCAAATCGATTGCATAGCGCAACGAAAAAGGAAAAAGGTTCTATAAACTCTTTAAATTATGAACGCAACTTTATCAACAACGTCGACAAAATAGGTTGGCACAACATTGGGTCCGAACCTTTACTTTTTACACAATTATCTACACAAACTACATCGGCCGGCCATTTAATAATTCCATAACAGAATCTCCACAAACACCATACAATCTCAACCTTATAATCTTGTAATAGGGTCTAAAACAACTGCAGCACAACTTGCATGACCACGTTTACCCTCGAAAGCGTTAAAGGAAAATGAACTCTAAGTCCTTATACGTAAGAAGGGGTTATGATAATTTTGCGGTTTGTGTTTGGAGTTGGCATGCGGTAAAACATTCTGCGCGTTCGGCAGGGTAAAATAAGCCTTGTATGGAGACAGATATGGTTGATGTTTGTGGTAGCATTTGACGCATGCGCGGCACGCGGATCGATGTTCTCCGCCGCGCCGGCGACGTCGCTGACCTACTTGCACCAGACGATCGCACTCGATGGCTCGCGCGCTAAACTACAGTGCGACTTATCAGTCTGCCTCTGAACAAACACTTGTGGTATACGTAATGGATAAATATTGCAGTATATGCCCCTTTAATTTATTGTAATACTGGTTCTTGCCAGTTGCTTTACTCGCATCCTAAAAGACCCTTATACCCTGTGTTATCCTTACTTCCTAAATTAATATTATAAATGTGAAAGTAACTCTGTCTATCTGTCGCGCTTTCACGCCAAAACTACTGAACCGATGTAAATGAAATTTGATACAAAGATAGTCTCGAGAAAAAAGGGATGTAACGTGTTGAAATGGGGGATGAAAGTTATAAAAAATACCCAGACCAAGCGGTGAAGCCGCTGGTGGTAAGCCAGTTTTGATATATAAACAACAACACTGTAAACTTTCATCAAAATCCGTTTAGTAATTTTTGTGTGAAAGAGTGACAAACATTCATCCATCCTTACTAACATTGACAGTCAGATCAGTGAGACATAGGTCGATCAGTACATAAACCATGAGTTCTATCGAAAGGCTTTCGATAGGTTTTCTACGCATCGAAACGCTGAAATCTCATAGCAGATTTTAGTTCCTTACGTAACCGCTAGAGGCGCTGCGAGGACTTTCCATACAAATATTTTACGGCGTCGCTAGCGAGTCTAGTGAGAAAAACTCATGGTCGAGGCACAGCTCTAATATGACTGGTAAATTTTCAAAGAAATTCGGACTTGCTTGGTTATAGTTAAAGGGTTAAAGCTTTTGCTAGTTTTATAGAGACTAGCCGACATTTTAATTAATTATTAATGATAAACTATGTACAGTCACACACACACAGAGAAAATGTGAGTATTTTCTATCTATAATTGCATGTCACCAGCATCGCTCAACTCAATCATATTGGAAAGAAACTAACAAAGCATAACACAGTTCAAACAACAGGACATTTCAAAGAGAACAGGATATTTTAATGAGCATGATACAACATACAAGACTACAAGTTCAACAGATCAAAGCGCGCACTCTAACCGCGCGCACACAGAACTTCCGCAACAATACAAACACGCGCGCGTTCCATTACGCGGCGACGCCAGGTCGACAACCGCTGCATTCACGTTCAACCAGCTATGTAACGACTGCATAAGTATATTGTAGTTCGATGTGTGTAGTGGTAGCGTGTATACGCTTTTCAGTCTTTTGGTCGATGTTTTCTTGCGACAACCACGATTTATAAAGACGATGTCTATTTTTGGGTGAGGTTTTATGGTTTATTCAGTTTTGTATAGTTGTTGGGAAGTTGTTTCTCTAAAGAATATACAAGGAGTAAACTTAACCTTAAAGGAGCTTAGAACTACGCAAACTTTACGTAAAATAGAACCCATTGAGAACAAAAAAAACATTAGGAAAAAACGTACCTATATTTTGGGCGCACATATTTGATATGCTTATGCATTGGGTTTAAAATTTTAAAACCCGTATTTTAAAAGGAATATTTAAAAAATAATAAAATATTTTTTTTATTAAAGTAGATACTTAGGTAAACATTTTAATTTAAATTACAAATTCAATTATTAAAAAAAATAGAAGTAAATTAAGTAGGTATGTGATTTTGCTGCCCAGATTGGGTGGAAATTGGCGCACACTTATTATGATGACTGCATCCGCTAAGAACGGATTTTGGGATTTTCCTACGAGTATTAACACCCATGTACTGTAAATAATCTTCGAAAAACATACACTGCATTGGATTACAGTCGGGTAAAAAAATACGTAAATAGGAACGGAAGTTATCTTTAAAATATTCTCGTCACGGCTTGCTAATATCTTTGTGTATGGCATGTCAATGTATTGGATGACACTCATACATTCCTATATAATACAAGAGGGAGCAATAATTATCTTAGGTGTAGGATCGAGTTTAAACTTTATTGTCAAAGTCGGACGGTTTATTTCTGATTGGTATTAGGAACAAGGGAGGAATAAAATGGGTTATACTTTCGACACGCGTCATGCACAAATGTGACGCGTTTTCGTATTCAACTTGTACGCATTATCAAAGAGATCCCTGATACTTAAATATGCTATTTTTGTTAATATTACTAAAATTATAAAGGCGAAAGTTTGTAAGTTTGGATGTTTGGACGAGTGTTGCTTTTACACGGCAAAACGGGTGAACCGATTTGGATGAAAGTTGAAATGGTGAAGGCTATGCCTGGGATTAGAGAGATGTACTATTGTACAGACGTATTACCTCACGAAGGCCGTTAAATGATAACAACGATGGTTAACCGGGTATGAATCGGTTCTAAAGAGCCGCTACTGAGAATTCATAGAAAATCCCAATGACACTTTACTCGACCTGAGAATCGAACCCAGGACGTTCTAGCGTAGCAATCTTAGTGCAGTAAAAATGGACGCCCTCCAATTTACATTTTATTGTATACTTTTTGCATTTGGGCCTATGAAAATAATAAAATATAATAGCCCAAATAGCCTAATAATAACCTAATAAGTAATATGAATTACCGGCGAAATGTGGGTGTACATTAGTACGCTTCTGCCTACCCCTGCGGGGAATACAAGTGTGATGGTATGGATGGTATGTTACGTAATATGATGCTATCTTAAATATTTCAAACACCATGGAAGACATACGACGATAAAATATGCAAACTCATCTCTAAAGAAGGAAACTGAAATTAGATTTATCTGATTGACAAGTGCGCTCAATTTGCGTCGTAGCTAAAATATCGATAACATTATAGGAGTTACTGATAGTACAAACGTCACAAACCAAACATATCCTCTTTTTCGTAAAAATACTACTTCGGTGTAAAAATAACCATTTCCCTAAAAATACTTCGGTATAAACAAGATCATTAAAAATATAGGGCACCGCAGAAAATGGCGTTGTAGCATAGCCCGATCAAGTGGGTATAGTTACTAGAAGGGACTGTGGGTCTCGAGTTGTAGCGGACTCCTGCCCATAAGCGGAGCGGGTAAATCTGATCTATGGGATCTGGGATGATCAACCGATGTTTAGGTTTTAGGGAATGCTGGGTCCTTGAAGAAAGCTCGCCAAATGACCCCATTTGGTAAGTCGTATATTATCTATAACTGCCAGTAGCGGCTTTAGTAAGATTTGGATTTGGGGGGGTTAAGGGCTCCCCAAAAGCATTAGGGTTCACCTCTGAGAAATCTAAAACTAAACTTGATAGTATCCCACTTTACTACTCTGTATTAGCCCATCCCAAATAGGGGCTGTGGCTTCCTACTGGGCTCAAACTCTATAAATACTTTTATTTATTGACACGAAATTGACTCGACACATTGACACGAAAAGAAGAAGCCCATCCCATACCTTTTAATCCTGGATTCGTCCTGATTACAGTTAGTAATAGATTTAATAATTACAAAATTTCATTGCGGGGATCTTGCTACCTTAACACGGGTGTGATGAGTAACCTTGGATCCACGATCTTTGATCCATGGAACCAGTGTTCAAATAATTTATTAGTAAACAACGTTAAGTTTTAACTAAGACTCCATAAAACTCTCTGGAAATCGTATTACTGAATGCTGTATATTTATTATTATTAGTTTTAGATTCATCAAAAAACGGGACGTTGTTGAACTCATTGTGTTTTATGAAGCAAAGACAAAAACTTTTAATAAATGTGATTCACCGGTTTTGGGAAACGGAATTACAAGTATTTGAATTTTTATTTGCACTTTGAGGAAGCATGAGTGTTTACATAAATATACTTTTAACCGAGCTTCACATACTTCCCAAATAACATTCTACCTGGAAATGAATGATAAGTAAGATGCGTGACGCAGCGCTGTCATTTGTTAAAATTAAAAAACAGTAATTACAGCGATACTTAGTGGTTACTTCGTCTTATTTTATCGTTTGAAGTCGTATGAAGCCACCTCAATGGTGTTAGGCGTGGCTGCATACAGGTGGTCTGCAGGTGTTTGGGCACAATGGACAGACCACCAAGTGGGACATATATTGCTCTGGATCGCCGCAGTCACATTATGTAGGATCTCTGAATCCTCATTTGTCTATATTAACTCTTCATCTGCCAATACGGGCCCCCACAAATCCGGATACCGGATAAAATATAACTGGGATAAGCGACGCATAGTGATCAGTGGGACCCCACAAGTGCCGCATAGTGATCAGTGGGGCCCCATAAGCGACGGAGAGTGATCACTGAGACCCTACAAACACAAAATCGCTGACTCCAAGGTTTGTCTGAGAGGCTCATCTTATTCGAGGGTTTACTTCGGCCATGGCGAACGATACGATACATCTGAGGGTTCTTCAAGATTTACAACGTCTACTAGAGGTTGAATAAATATGGAGAAGGATCTAATGAAAAAACATGACATTTATACTTTTTGCGATCATTGTCGCTGACGACGTCTGTGGTCTAGTGGTTTGAGTACCGGACTGCTGATCACACTTATATCCATAGTATAATACCCAAAGTACAAGCTCTGCTTAGTTTGGGACTAGATAGTGCTGTGTAAAAATGTCCCAAGATATTTATTTATTATTATTTATTTATTGTGGTCTGGGAATTGAATCCATGATCTCTAGCGTAGCTGTGTCGCTAAGGACTACTAGGTTAATGAAGCAATATACCAGGCATTTAAAAGAATATTCCTATTCCTTCAAAAGACCTTCAGTAGGAGTTGGTTCACAACAAATATTTCATTGAATGCTACGTTTATGTTCAATAACGCGGTACGTGCATGACGCACGCGCCATTCATGAAATACGAAATCCCCCCCCCCCCACAACACGCACTGGTCAATGGTAATAACTATAAATATGAGTAAGTAAGCTTCAAATATATTTCTAACCTAATTTAAATAAGACATTTACGGTGTGGGAAGTCTATAAAGCCGCACTAGGCTACTGAGGTATATTATAACCATTCGGCACAGGATACCGGTCTCCTCTCAACCTATGAGGAGGCTCATTATGTCATAAGTAACATTAAAACAGATTATAATCTCCACCCGTTTATTTCCTGAATGGTAAACGAAGCAAAGATCTTCTTTTCAGAGAGATTAGACCTTGAACTCGACCTCAGCAAGACGCATTGCATGCAAAATCAAGGTTATTAACAGATGAACAATTTTTTTTAAATTGACTATTATGTCAGATAATTTGTCTGATTATCTGACATAAACCATACTAGAAGGGAAAATCGAAGGAAAAAGAGGAAGGGGAAGACCCAGACGAAGTTTTATAGAGCAAGTGAAGGAAAAAGTGAGGAGCGAGTCGTATCAAGAGGTAAAACGAAAGGCAGAAGATCGAGAACAGTGGCGATTGCTCCACCGACAAGAGCTGAGCTCTTAAATTTATGATGATGATTATGTCAATTTATGTAGATTACAGTGGGTCATATTTTATGAGCGTTAAGGTTTGGCTTGGCTGCCTTATAAAGCACCAGATATTCAGCTAGTTAGCTAGTCATTCAGCTAAAGCTTATTGAACCAAACATCGAAAATCATTTCTCATATCTACTTATCATTTTACCAAAAGGCATAGGTGTTTTACCTGCCCTTGTATTTATATTTACTCTATGAGAACGTACGTACACAATAATTATCGTTTATGAAATTGGCAACACAACTGATGACAGGCAACACTCATTGTACACGTATACAAACTATTTATGACAAAAACTCTTTTATTAGACACTTAAAAACGATCAAAATTGATGTTTTATTTAGTAGTAAATCCAGTATTATGAAAAGGAAAACACGAAGGGATGAAAACGTAACATAACCTCAAAATGTTGACGAAATTTTTTGACGTTTCTTACCCTTCGCAGTTTATATCGGGGTCGCCGCCTAAAGTGATCCATGGTGGTGAAGCCTTCGTCATAAAACGCACATTTCACTGTTATACACTTATCACTATCACTAAACTAAGTGTGCATAATATTGTGATGGTCGTAGGCGCAGGACTGCGCGGCGGCTGCGCGCTAAAAATATATGCGCGTACGAGACGCGGGATGCGCGAGAACGTTTGAGGTGGGAGATGTACATTGATTGTTATTCTACCGTCAAATACTTGTATAAATTAATACTATCTCCGCTGAGTCAGTGAACTAAAGGTGAACTCTGTCCCGCACTAGCTGTTCCCACCAAATGATTCTTTAAATGTTGTACAGCACTATAACAAAATATCAATGTACCCACATAAAGATAAATTATTGGGACTGTTGAAAAAAACATCAGTTCGTATACCTAGCTACCAACTACTCTTGAAGAGTTCAAAAAAAGAAAAAGAAGAAGAAGAATTTTAGAATTCGATTCGAATAAGTTTAAAACTTAAATTATTTTTTTGTTTATTGACAGTTGTGACGATATACTTCAAAAAAGTTAGGAAAGATACATAAATCCTACATACATAACTCTTAAACATGCCATCGAAGGAACTCTAAACAAAAAGTTTGTAATATGCATAGATATCAGAATTTAGATTGATAATAAAAGTCTGTAGTGTGCTACTATAATATTAAGCTATGCTAAAATAGTCAACATCGCTTTCAGTGGGTTCTTTCCTAAAACGCAACACATGAAGGTGCGTTTACAGATTTAATCCAATCGGCCACTACACTAGTAGGTACACCTCTGCCTAATCCTTCAGGGAGAAGGCGTAATGGTATTAGAACACACGATGGAAACAAAACATTACAATATCTTCATAGATCCAAAACTATTTTCATATTACTAGAATCCGTCATAGCACCGTCTATAATACGGTCATCGACAACCTTAAAACTACAGGGCATAGAGTTTAAATTCCTTTGAAAATGAGTCGTAGTAAATCATAGTAGAGATTTGAGAAGCCAGTGGTTCCGCTTCATTCGGCATTGATGTGTCAAGAGTAGCTGGCAACAGATGCTATTGTATTGTTATTTAATTAAACGTAATTCTAATACATTTGTCACTGAATTAAGTAGGTACTATGACGTTGATTAATTTTGGATCTTTTGCCCTTTATCATAAGGTTAAAAAAGCGGATATCCGCGACTATTAATTTTATTTTAGGTACTGTCATTTTTTTTTGTGTCGAATGAGTATTTACATACTATGTTAGCCCATAATATCAGAAATTAAAAAACCCTTTGGTTTTTAAATTTTTCTATTTTTTTAACGTCGAAAGTATTTAAAAAAAGTTTATCTAATTGTGTCGCTAAATGATCAATGAGCATAAATAATTAAAAAGTAAATACTATGTTTATTATTAGGGAAATGTAGTTTCGTACATCTTCATTAAAAGGACCTTAAAACTTCTAGCGGAATAAATCACAATACAGAAACTATTCTTCTCCAAAGACAAACTACAACAACCATTTTACTCAAAGGCGCCCTCTATAAAAGCTTTTGGGAACCACTCGTAAAAGGAAAATGCTTTGAAGCTCATGAAGCGAAGGCTCACACAGAAGAAAGCTTTGCGCAAGCTTAGTGTTTCTTGCACTAGATGGCGCTGTTTTCAGTTAAGTAGTTTCTGATTTTAGGAAAAGCGTGTAGATGGCGCTAGGGGTAGCAAACCGAAACGTTCAGTATTACAAAATACTATTTTGATTTATAACAAATTAATCGTTGCCGTTATAAAATCTAACATTATTCATTCTAATAATAAATATCAACCTAAATGAGCCGAGAATACAAACATAAAAGAGAAATTAAATCGCGGATATGTTTACAAACATATTTTAGAAGTTCATCAATAAAATTCATTCGTTAATGAATGGACTGAAAATATTAAGTAGTTACTTCTACTGGAGGTGTGCCAAATTATTATAAAGTGTTCACTCAGAAGTGGTAGTAACATTTGCGCAATAGCAACATGAAATTAAATAATACGCGCTTGTCATGAAGAAAACAAAATAGTTTTTTTACACCTTCTAGTTATTGGCGTTTCGCCCAAACCACGTAGGTATGATGGCGTCTGAATTGCAACGCTGATTGAATTCCCAACATTATTTCAATGACCCATTTTATGATTTTGTTTTTTTTTAATTATAAATTGGCTTCTAGATGTCGCAGGTAAACAGAGATCAAGATAAGTTTAAATTTGAACATCGACTTTAGTCACTAGGTACCCACACTTGGCAAAGCCTGTATCGTGGGGGCCTGTATGATGTCGTAACATAAAACAGGCTGCTACGCAAGAGGTCCTGAGTCCGATTACCAAATTGAGCAGTGTCGCAAAGATTTTCTAGCAGTTCGGGGGTTGAATTTGTGCCTGATTGGCAATAGGCTCACCTCTTATTAGTCTTCTTTTACCTTGTATCTG